>NQII01004123.1:178755-217668 GCA_002778355.1 Clitarchus hookeri
TCGCGGGGGCCCTACCCGATATTAGGCAGGTGTGCCAGTTTTTTTGGCTCTTCAGTGTATATTAAGGTTTAGGGGTAAAAAGTATTAGCTTTAAGCTCTTATATTTAATATTATCAAGTTTTATAACTGAGAGACAAGTAACTGATAAAATGAAAATTGTTAAAATAATATCAACAATTATATAATAAATCACTATATAATATTAACGACAGTTATAGGAATGTATACAATGAAAATCATTTCAGCAGAAAAGTGAAGAGGTGCAACTCATAGTAAATGTAATTTCAAAAACTTTATTTCTTACCGTGTCAGTTTACGATTCAAATTTATTTATTGATACTTTACTAATAAAGATAAATATGTTGGTTTTATNTTTCTTACCGTGTCAGTTTACGATTCAAATTTATTTATTGATACTTTACTAATAAAGATAAATATGTTGGTTTTACATGTAAAATTTAAGGGAACCATTTATTTAGTAATAAAGTTGAAAATGATTTAGAATTAAAATTTGTAACCGCCTTTTAANTAATAAAGTTGAAAATGATTTAGAATTAAAATTTGTAACCGCCTTTTAATTTATAACAATTTTTGTAGCTAATTGAAATAAAAATTTTAGTAAAGTAAAATTTGGAGGAACATCGAAATAGTATTAAGGTGATCAATTAGATTTAGTATTATTGATTTACGTCGCAGTTTGAATCACAATTACTTGTAATTTCTCACATCGCCCATTTAAAAACAGCTCTTATAGAAATTAGAGTTCCTTACAGTAATAATTGTTCTCATTTACGCCTTCCCCCTAGATGCTTTCAAGTGACTGATGCCAAACGTTTAAGGTAATGCAGTAAAAAATTTTCCATCGGATATTTTTGTATTAATATATTGATCTAATAATTATTAAGATTAAGTAATTCAAAGCCCCAAAAATATGTGTTCGTAATGTGATATTCCAGAAGACAAATCACACTATCAGAAAAATAAATTCTAGTTTTTGGAATACACAAAACGGTCGCAAGCAAACTTGGGTGTTTTCGGCATGTTTTTTCTTCACCTGTCCCATGATACGAATTTTAAACTCTTTTCCAAGGTGCGTGTTGGCAACACTCGAACGTACGTCTTCTGTGCTGATTTTCCACTTGATCGCACAGGAACTGACACCCGAAAATCAAGAATGTCAAAGATAGAGTCAGTCCTCTCAAGTTGACAGCATCTCAGATATGCTTTTCGCGAACACTGTCAGCGTGTTATCTCGGAGGAAGCGTATCAAAACAAGGATAACTGGGTATACAAAGGCTGCAAACTGCGCGAACGGTTCAGTATCTTTTTCGCTACAGTTCCGTCGAGGCTATCTGTTTGTTGGTAAGTTTCTGCATTCTAAACGATACGTGCCTTAATACAAAAAACTTTACTCCAGCAAACTTTATTTATTCTGGTTAAGTATCTTTTGATCGGATCGTTTCTGAAGTTAAGTAGGACATTTTTAACCACTGTACATAAAGCTTCGGTCATTCGCTGTAACAATAAAAAAAAGTATATGTTGGTAGTTTAAACATTTTCTTAACAATCTGAAAGTACGTCAAATGAAAAATGTAAAGTTTTTTTTTAAAAGTGAATTTTGAAAAAGTATATTTTTTAAGAGGCCATAAATATATTGCATTTTGATATGAAATTATCCGCAAACGAACCGCTAAATAATATTTGGGGAAATTAAAAGTTAAAAGATAATAATTGTATTTAAAGGTTGAGGCAAGCACATTTTTTGTGTCTGACAGTTTGTATTTATTTAAACTTGTGGCATTGTGCGTAGCATAATTTCATTGGTTTACGCTTATTTCAGTTAATCGTTGTTATGTTTTTGTTGTCTTTAATGCTTAATAAAATAATGGCATTTTTAAATGCCAGGTTATAATCGTTACCGGCGCACTCTTCCGGATTGACATCGGATGCGAAAATATAATTAGGTATAAACTCCTTTTTTTTATTATTTCTTTTTAGGAAATACGAACAAACACAAATTTTTGTTAGTAATGAAAGTATAAAAAAGTGCGTTTTGAGAAATTTTTTTTGTATATTTTGTTTCGATTCGAATTAGAGTTCTGTTCTGGTGTATTGTAAACTTTGCCCAGAAATTCTACTCTTCCGCATGAGATTCTGTTCCGTTTCGAAGAGAGACGAGTCATTGTTAGCTAGGAGAAATGGCTATGCCGTACGACTATGGAGGTTGAACTCAGGTCCACGACGACCTTCATCGCATTAAATTGTTCTTTTTACTTGAATCGTGTTTCGCGGAGTTTAGAAGAAGACTAAGTTCCTTAACCGACTATGTCCAAGTGTCTTGCTACTCGCCGATTCTCTCAACTGTCTGTCCGAGTAGTTCCTGAAACGACAGTTTAATACACGTTTATTAATAACAAACCTTGCGCAGAATACAAATGGCCCTATTTGTAATTTAAGTGTATTTTTATATAAGCCACTTTTTTTAAGGACTAATTGACAACACCTAAAAAAAAATTCGAAATAACGGTGGTCTATTAACTGTATTAGTTACTGTTAGTGACTGTAATTCGTTGAATCTCTAATTTTAATTATGTATGCAATAACACTACAGTCTGCATAATTTGAATGCATAATAAACAGATTTAAAAAAACAAATTTGTCAGCCGATGTGGTACATTTAGTTATGACGTCAGTTCACGATGCAACATGTAGTTTCACTAATTTATGTCATTTCCTCACGTGGGCAGGCGATAAGGTCTCGTTATCGTGTAAACTAGCAAAGAATTGCTTTGTGTAGTGCTGTTACTGGTTTTTAGAGACATATTTTTCTGTACAGTGGTGGAGGTTATTTACGCTTGTAAATATAAAAAGACTATACAGGTTGAGTATAAAAGAATACCCCAAATTTGAAGGTCTATAATATCAAAACCAAACAACCTAAACCTTGATTGACAAATCAAATGAACCGTCGAACCGTGAAGTTTGTTTACCATACATTCATAAATGTTCAATATGACCACCGTTAGCGGTACGAACGACATCTACGCGATAATCAAACTCGTTCCACACTCTTGTCAGCATGTCCGGTGTTACGGTTTAGATGGCGTCCGTAATTCTCGTTTTGAGGTCGTCAATGTTAGTCGGCAGTGGTGGACGAAACACTTGATTCTTTATGTACCCCCATAGAAAAAAAACCACACGAGGTAAGATCCGGGCTTCTTGGGGGCCAGTGATGAAGAGCCTGGTCACCAGCTGCTCCTCGACCAATCCAGCGTTGCGGCAACGTCTCGTTCCGGTATCCGCGAACAACTAGGTGTCAATGGCGTGGTGCACCATAAAGGAAACATCAGACCGTCCCCTTCACATTGACGTGTCGAATGCGAGCTCGCTGCCCCCTCACCACCTCAAACCGAGAGTTACGAACGCCATCCAAACCGTAACACCGGACATGCTGACAAGAGCGTGGAACGAGTTTGATTATCGCGTAGATGTCGTTCGGGCCGCTCATGGTGGTCATATTGAACATTTATGAATGTATGGTAAACAAACTTCACTGTTCGAAGGTTCATTTGATTGGACAATCAAGGTTGTAGGTTGTTTAGTTTTGATATCATACACCTTCAAATTTGCGGTATTATTTTATACTCACACTGTAAATTTGGTACACGTCATGTATTATCTCTTGTAACCACTATATTCAGTAAATATAGACGTTTTGTTCAGTAATCTTTGGATATCTGTACATGATTGACGAATTACAGGAAAACAGGTCATGGCTCNAATATAGACGTTTTGTTCAGTAATCTTTGGATATCTGTACATGATTGACGAATTACAGGAAAACAGGTCATGGCTATCAGATATTTACCTTCCAGGTGACTCCTTGTGGAAGTTCGGTAACGGCGTTATCTTCCGTCTGAGAGGTCCTGTGTTCGAATGACGGGAACACCGGGAACGCANTTGTGGAAGTTCGGTAACGGCGTTATCTTCCGTCTGAGAGGTCCTGTGTTCGAATGACGGGAACACCGGGAACGCACGTGTCGTGGTTATAGAAGTCAGCATAGGACAATGAATCTCCTCAGCCAACATGTGCGCAACTTAGCGGTGAAACGGAGGAATGGCATTGAATACCCAATACAAAATACCTTCAGCAGGTTACCTACATACAGATCTTGACGCTCTAGCCAGGAACGTATATTAGGTACTGTGGATTCGTATAGGAACACTATTAAAAGAGGGTCTGCCCTGAAATGGCAGTGGGCAGACCACGTTGCTGGAATTATCGATGACAGGTTGATTATCGATTAATGTCGAACCCAAGAGAGCACCAAAAGACCAAGTGGCAGAACACCATACAGAAGGAACAATATTAATGAAACACCACAATATTTAGATGGTGTAAAATTACATAAAAACAATTCCATCGCATTAAAAAACTAAATAATAATAATAATAATTGATTCGTGTTACCGAGCCAAGTGGCGCACTGAACACACCTTCGAGAAGTCGTGGGTTCCATTCAACTCCAGCAACTTGGACTTCCTTTTGCCGTATCTTTCCGAATTCACTCTAGGCGATCACACATAACTATCATACACACTGCAATAAACTTGTTACAACTGAAAAGCACACCTTATTATTAAAAGTGTCGATAAGAGCCAATATTCTGCTACTTATTCTAAAAATTCGTTTGTCCGTCTTCGAGGCATTGTAATGTACAATAATTAAACATATTCTGATATTATGCACCAAATAAAAATAGTAAAACCACGAAATCCGCTTACTTTAGGAGCATTAGTTACAAATCATATTATTTGCATTTATATATTTGACGTCTGTATCTCTTGAAAGTATTTCAGAGGTTTCAAATCTCACAAACTCTGACTTTTTTTTTTTTTAACATTAGGTTTTTTTCAATATATTTAATAATTTTTTTTAATATTTAAGCGTTTAAATCTTATGTGGAATTGTTTATTTATTTATATCGCTCTCAAGATAATCAAGAAAGTGTGTGTTTTGCAGGAAATAAGGTTGCAAAACGGAAAATGCAAATAACACGTTTGGTTTAATTGGAGAAACCAACATTATCAGAATAAATCATTTCTGTGTGTGAGAGAATAAGGCAAAGAAAAGAATTCGTTAAAGTTCTTACACGGACGAACGCGTATTATTCTCAGTTTATTAGCAGAAAGAAGATATACTAAAGTCTTTAAATTGCATTCATTCCACTTTATAATTTTACATTCTCACTGCCTTACTGTGATATATCAAAATACTCATAACATTTCGGAAACGAGGTTTACTTCAACAAATATTTGTTGATGAACCCTCATTTTCATTTCACCAAGAAATTAAAAAATAAAAAAAAAATAAAAATAAAAAAAATTAAAAAAAATTAAAAAAATAAAAAAGCTACAGAGTACACCGTAATGCATTTAAAAGTAGGCATTTCAGAATGTGAATAGCTGAAAGACACTTTTCCGACCTNGCTACAGAGTACACCGTAATGCATTTAAAAGTAGGCATTTCAGAATGTGAATAGCTGAAAGACACTTTTCCGACCGAGTTTGTTAAAACGAGTGTGTATATTCATAAGTTTTTTATAATATTTTGTTATACCTACGACATACATGCATGTAACTGATGTTAAAATGTTGTTTAAATTAACTCAAGTATTTGTGTAAGAGTTCAGGATTATATCCGGCCCTGCCATCTCCAGCACGGTTGTTCCATGGTCTTGCCAGACAAATGTCGGGTGTGGTTCCTTGAGATAGGCTGAGGGCCGACTTCTGCCCCGCTCCTAACTCTGCGAGTGTCTGGCGCCGTCTGAGCACGAGACGTTGAGCAGCGCGTGATTATACTCCAACGTTCACACAGGGTTTGCACGAGCAAGGCAGGTGATCNTGAGCACGAGACGTTGAGCAGCGCGTGATTATACTCCAACGTTCACACAGGGTTTGCACGAGCAAGGCAGGTGATCGAGCACACAAGTTTAACGCGACCGAGACTTCTTATCTTTAGCGGGATTCAAGACACTCGACTAGCAGCTGCTTGCTCAGAAATATCGATCCGTGGCAAGAGTCGAGCTGGAACTGTCGCCCGTTGGACGTCCTCCCCCGCACGACAGTTAAGCCTTAGCTTCCAAGGCCAACGAGGACACGACTTAAAGACTCCGATATTACTGCAGCAATGTTACTGGATTCGAGTTTACGTTTAATGTTTTACACAAAATTATGTGCCTGTATGTTACTGTAGAATAGCTCTTCCCGAACGCCTTGACGAGTCCTATTTCCAAATGAACTGCGGGAACGGAAACTTGTGTTTTGTTCTAGATGATGGAGCCGTCAAAGTTGTGTCTGCTCATCCTGGTCGTGATGTCGGCAGCTGCCGTATCATCTGCACCTTTGTTTTTGGAAGGCTTTGGATCCTTGAAAGAGGGTGTACGGGCATTAATGGGTGCTCTTCAAAATTAGTGGTGGTGATTGAACAGATGATGCTGGCGTTAATTAGCAAACATATCATTAAAATTTAAAACTCAGTAACATTGTTGTAAGATAATGGAATTTCAGCTTTCTTTAATCACCTTGTTTGTATAACATTATATACTAAAGTAAATAAACATGAATGAAAAGTTATGAAACTTCAGTTTTTTTTATTATCTTTATGTTTATGATATTTCTTATGTTTTACCCAATGACTAATATATCAAGCATGGTACTAAAATTTTCGTTATATATTTGCAATGTATGTCTGTGCAAAGATGTTTTTATGTTTATTAGTTTCACAAACGTGATTAATTTTTATGTAATAATAATGCAGTAATTATGGGTATTAATCATTTTAAAATGGCGCTCGACTTATTAAAAGGCAAACCTATGTTCTTAGTACTGTTTTCAAATTAATTGATAGGTTTTGTAAACTTTCAAAACCACCGCATGCTTATAATTTTCACTGATTTTCATCCGGCGCAACTGATGGAATCAGAAAGCCGAGCGCAGGATTNAACCACCGCATGCTTATAATTTTCACTGATTTTCATCCGGCGCAACTGATGGAATCAGAAAGCCGAGCGCAGGATAGTTTATGTCCCATTGGCTTTCTTTCTCTAGCCAATAATTGCAGGCCGCAGTATCCCTACTCAGTCACGTTTTTCTTTAGAATTATTTCACTGTACGTGTATTAACCACTCTTGATTTTTGGCAGAAACCATCGTGCCGCAATACATATGTCTGGCACGAAANTTCACTGTACGTGTATTAACCACTCTTGATTTTTGGCAGAAACCATCGTGCCGCAATACATATGTCTGGCACGAAAAATAATTTGTTCAAAATCGAGTTAAGAAGTAATGTTTCGGGCATTTTAAGAGGGAAATACTTGCGCTGAACTAAGATTAAACCAGGGAACCTATTCGGTCACTTTTATGAAGACTTATTTTATAGCTGTTCCGGATATATTCTAGACCAGTGTTTCTTAACCTGGGGTCCGCGGACCCCTGGGGGTCCGTGAGTATATGTATGGGGGTCCGCAGTCTCATCTCTGGACCATTTAACAATAATAAATAAATGCCACCAAAAGTCTCGTAATCGCTACGCTTACTTAGCACGACGAACGTGCGCCAGCGGGCGCAGGGGGTCCTTGAAAATTGTGCTTGATTTCCTAGGGGTCCGTGGCTGAAAAAGGTTAGGAAACGCAGTTATAGACTACTGATATGCAAGTGGGTAACCTGTGTAAGCATCTCAGGCCCGCGTGTCTTATAGCGACTCCGGGGACAAAGAAGAGTAGATGAGTTCCTCAGCAGCAGATCCCTGGCCGATGAGATGTCTGCGGAGGGTCCATGGTTCTATTCCCTATAGTCAAATTGGAGCTAATTAATTTTGTGAATCAACTGACAGATGTTAATTTCTTTATGTATTCGGGTTCTAAATAATAATAATTTGCATAGACTGGATAGACAAATTACGTCGTGTTTTTCTAATGAACTCTTGTCGTGAATTCTGAAGGAAAAAAGTAAAGTTTTTCCAGGACTGTTGAAAAGTCATCCACAGGCTACTGCTGTTTTTTCGTGTCATTGTAGAGCTAATGCCACCTGCAAGATTAAATGCCTCTAAATAGCTATTTTTATTTGCACTGAAAATTNTCGTGTCATTGTAGAGCTAATGCCACCTGCAAGATTAAATGCCTCTAAATAGCTATTTTTATTTGCACTGAAAATTTAATTTGGACTTAATATACTCTAACGACAGTACTTTCTTTGCTCTCTTTATTGAGTCACTCCGTTTCTTTTCCACCAGGGCAATAACTACTGTTGATTGTTAACATATTCTTACTTCTTACGAAGATATTTTACAATTTAAAACGTCAGGTTATATATCGGCCCTCTATATTACTTCTCTGAACAGTTGTCCTTGAATAACTTCTTTTTCCAGGTTTGTTGCATACTTCAAAGTGTTACGCAAAGGGCTGCAGGGGACTTTCTAGTAAAAATGTAGATAGTGATGTAAGTGTGTATGGGAATATGTGCCATTCGCGCACCATAATAGTTTTACATGTTGTGTTTGTTTTAGAAATGAAATGGAAATATGTCCATATGTCTCAAATGTCGAATTTTTAAACAAAAAAAAAACAAGCATAAATCTATAGCACAACTAAATAACAAAAAGGTCGAAAATCGACAACTTTCGTATATTTCACACACTTAATCATGTATGTTTTTAAGTTTAGGATACTGAAAGAACATAGATTGAAGCTTGATTAATTAAACCAATAAATAAAAACATGACATCGCCACTTAGAATATCAAACGGCTTGTATTTACGTAAAACAATGTTTCTGCTTGCCTGCTCTTCCCAGGAGACTGGAGGGCGCGGGGTGGAAACTTGATAGGCCGTATCTGTAACTCTGTTTTACTTAGGGGAAGAAACACTTAGAGCTAGCATCGCGTTTTCACTACTTGTTTTTATACTTTATTTACAACTAATAACTGTAATGGCGGAAGTGTGTATATTTGTTTGATTTTGACGTTAGTGAGACACGTGGTGATTACCGTGATTAAAATCGTGTATCGTACCAACTTTTGTATAATGTAACAATTGTGTTAAAATTTCTTGCATTATCAAAATGCCCAGAACAGTTACGTGTTGTGTGCCACAATGTGAGTACAGTCTGGGAACAGTTCGACATACTTTCCCAATGTATGAGAAAGAACAGTTCACAATATGTTTTGAAAGGATCGCAAATTCACGATTCGCTGAATTAGGTGACATTGTCATGTACAAAAACTTCCTTGTTTGCGACGATCATTTCAGTGACCATTGCAAGAACGAGGGCACGAAGAGACGGAAGAAGTTCTCACTTACAACTCAGAATTTACCAGGTGGATGCCTTTCGTCCAATGCCAGGAAAAACAGTTTTTTTCAACTATTTCACAGTTTCCACTCTTATAAATACAGCGGAAGTCAGTACCTCAAAGTATCAAGAACTGGTTTGAGACATTTATCTGACAGACTACTACGGTTTGTTGCCTAACGCAACTTTAACCAAGATACTCTTGATAACTCTTTCTGCAGTGTATGCAGTCATGGTGTTCGTAATATGAATCCCACTTCTACATGTTTTGTTTCTGCTTTCAAGTCATTGATTGTGTCTAACTTCATGTCTTCACATTCATTAAGTTCCAACTGTGAAGAAGATGACACAGAAGGAGCACTTGACACCCTTAAAAGTTTTTTGCAGGCAGACGATATTCCTGTAGAACAGCGCCAGGGGGTAGTATACATGTTGTGCCACCACGGAAAGAAGTTGTTTCAGAGTCAATAATTTCCTCAGCAGCATCCGCTTACATAATTGTAGCAAAAAATGTATTTTAGTTAGCAAAAAATTGTTATGTGAGTTAATAATAGCCAGGTGATACTCACCAAAGGCCCTATGCTATCCACATACAACCATGGTCTCTATGTCATCAAATTATCACGATAATCCAAAACAAGTTACCAGAGGTGTGCTATATGCCTGATGTAGCCAAAATATTGTGTGACTCTGCTTATAACATAGATTTATCTTTCTTGTGCTGCAGCAAACATGATGTGAAATCGCTTGCAGTTAAGGCAGTTGTGAATCTCATGATCTATGCTTGGATTGCCAATGTTAATCGCATATTGAAAGGGAAGATGACAGTGCCTCCGTCTTCAGATCCCATCAAAATGCAAGCACAAAGATTACACTGCAGAAATAGTGGGAAAATAAAGAACTAGAAGAAACATCCTGTACTGAACGCCTATGATGATCAGCTACCCTGGAAAATCAAACCTAAGCACCCAAGAGAACAGTTAGTATATTTTCGTTAGGTCTATCAAGAACAGTGAAGCTGGAACTTCGTGTTGTCAGTCTGACCTCTACACATCTGCGATATGAATCAGTGTAGACATAACACCAAGCCGTGAGATGATTTTTGTAGATATCAGTTGTATATACATTTTAAAAAGACCACTTGTGCAATTCCTAATGTATATACTGTACAGGCCATTTAATTACTGTTTGGTAATGTCGGATTTTTGCTTGCCGTGAGATGGTCTTTTTTTTTGTAGCGATTTTGTGTTGTTTTGTAAGCGAGTTCAATTTTTTGGGCTCTAATTTTGGTTGAGGATTTGTCTAGGCCATTTGTCTCGATCCACTCTCCGAGGTACTTGAATTTGGTTACGCGTTTTATCTTGCGAAATTCTATTTTCATGGACTTCTTTTGGGGTTTGTGTTTTATGTTTTCGGTCTTTTCGTATGAGATCTTGAGGCTGGTTTTCATGGCAATTTTGTGGAGGGTTTCGATTGCTATTTTTGCATCGTCTGTGTTTTCTGAGAGGATGGCGATGTCGTCCGCAAAGGCGAGGCATCGTACTTCCAATTTCTTTTGTCCCATTCCCATGAATATTCCATTCATTCCTTTTGATTTGAGTTATTTCTCCCATTTTTTCATGATTTTGTCCAGGACCAGGTTAAACAAGATCGGGGAGAGTCCGTCTTTTTGCCTGACTCCAGTTTTGATTTTAAAAGTTTCAGACAGCTCATCTATGAATTTTTCTTTAGACGTCGTGTCTGCTAGGGTCTGTTCAATTAAGGTTGGAGTGTTCACGTCTATTCCGCGTTCTTCCAATATGCTGAATAGTGTGTGTCTGTCAATGGAGTCGTGGGCCTTCTTGAAATCGATGAAGGCGACTACGGTGTTCTTGTTCCTGAGTGATCGAATCCTTAGGATCGATGTTAAGTTGTGGATTTGTTCGGGACAAGATCGGCCTTTTCTGAAACCGGCTTGGTACTCACCGATTGTGTTCAGCTGTTCCTCTATTTTTTCTAGGAGGACTTTAGATAGAATTTTGTAAGTGACCGTTAGCAGAGATATTCCTCGGTAATTGTTTATGTCAGTTTTGTCACCCTTTTTGTGGATTGGGTGGATGAGTGCCAATTTCCAGTCATGTGGAATTTTGCCTGTGTTCCAACAGTTTTTGAGGATTTTGTGAATTGTTGTAGCAGTCTCCCCTCTGGTTGTCTTCCAAATTTCTGCTGTTATTCCATCTTCACCAGTGGCCTTGTTGTTTTTCAGGGGCAGGATGTATCTTTCGACTTGTTCCAGTGTTGATGAGTTCGACGGTGGGTGTGAGTTGGATGGTGGGAAGAATTTTAGTCGCTCGAGTGGCTCCTCGCAATTCAGGAGTGTTTCAAAATATTGGGCGAGCATGTTGCAATTCTCGAGATTGTTTGTGATCAGTTTCCCTTCGCTGTTCTTGAAGTGGAGCGACGGTGGTTTGTAGCGTGCCAATTCTTCTCTGAAACTCTGTAGTATTATCTCGTGTATTGTGTTTACGGAAGTCTTCGTTCAACTGTTCCAGACGGGCTTTGTCGTGTAATCATTTATCAAATCTGATTGTTTTGGATGTCTGTTTACGTGTTTGGGTGAATTTTGTCCAGTTGCTCCAGGCTTTCCAAGTTCTTAGCCTATTTTCTAGGGCTTCGTCACATGTCTCGTTCCACCAGCGGTGTTTTCGTTTTCGGGGTGGTTGTGTGATCGTTTTGATCGCTTCCTGGATTTCTTTTTTGAGTATTTGCCAGTCGTTTATGTTACTTGGGTTGAAGTTGGAGATGAAGTCTTCCCGGTATTTCGAGAGGAGTTCTATGGATTTTCTCGGGAGATGTTTGGTCTTTGTATGTTTTGGTCTACTGGGTTGAAATCTGGTTTTAATTTCGGTTAAGGAGTGGTCAGTGTCAATGTTGAAACTTCGTCTGACTCGTGTATTCATGATTTCACGTTGGTTTCTCTGGGAGATGGAAATGTGATCTAATTGGTAGGATCCGAGATTTTGGTTGGGTGAGCTCCAAGTCTTTCGGTATCTGGATTTCTTCTGGAAGCTGGTGGTCATAATTTTGAGGACGAATTGTTCACAGAAGGCGATGAGGTGTTGTTCGTTCTAGTTTGTTCTTTCGTGGACTGGGTAGTCTCCTACAATTTTGTTGTAGGGTTTTTCTCCGCCAATTTGGCGTTGAAATCCCCTACGAGGATTTTGATGTTATTTTTTGGGATTTTGAAGGCAGTGTCTCCCATGGTTTCCCAGAAGTGGTCGAGCGTTACGGGCTTTGTCTGTTGGTTTGGTTTGTTGGGGCGTGTTCGTTGATTATAGTGTATCCTTTGTTTCCTGATCGAAATGAGAGCATTGAGATGAGTTCAGAGGGTGAGGTGATTCCAGTGATTGAATTCGTTAGTTGTGTTTTCACCATGAAGGCCGTGCCGAAAATAGTTGGGGACGATCTTGATTTGGGAGATCTTTGGAATTTTGTTGTAGGCCTTCCTTTATATACGCGATACCCATTAGTTTCAAAAAAGTTTTCGTCAGTGTGCCTTGTTTCTTGTAGTGCTAGAATTAGGATGTTTCTCTTGTTCAGTGTATCCGTGAGCTGTTTGATTTTTCCCAACTTCATGAGTTTGTTGATGTTTATTGTGCCAATTAAGTGTGTTTTCTTTGGTTTGATGGTCCTGGAAAGCTCCGACTCTTCCGACGCACGATTTCTAGGCTCTCCAGAATCCGACTGCGTAGTTGAACGTCTTGATTCGCTGGATATTGGTTACTCCCTGGAGTAGTATGTTTGTTGGGTTTCCCCATCATGCTGGTTGAAAAGTTATTTTGTGAAGAGGTCTTTTATCCTCTCATAATGTTACTTCTGACAATTAAATTGTCCAGAAGGATCAGTGAAGCCGCCCAATGTGGAACAGACGCTTTTCGTAGCCGCCCAATGTGGGAACAGACGCTACTAGGTTTGCTATTTTGTGGTCCGCCCCGGGTATTTTATTTCCCCGGTACCCACCATATCTAGTGAGCCTTCCCCTATCCGCCACCTTGGGAGGCATCCTATATGGGAATAGCAACCCACACGGGAATGTGACATTTTATTGCAACATTTATAACACTTGTTATTGTACTAAAACTTTGAGGAGCACCCTTGCAGTCATCAACAGAGATGTTATTTGGTAGAAACGCTTTGCATTGATCACACTGTTTGCAGACACGACAGTAGACGTACGTACGTACGTGCATGGAAAATATTATTTACATACGTATATGTACGTACCGTACAGTATGGAAAGACACGAAAACGACACATTTACATAGCCAGCTAATATACTATANCGACACATTTACATAGCCAGCTAATATACTATATTTTAAGAAACAGAAAACAATTTAAAGTGGTTTGCATACATTAACAAGAAAAAAACGCCATTGAAAAAAAAAACATGTGAAACGAGAAAAAGTGACCACAAGCGCCTATTTACGTATTTGTAAATATGTGTGTCTATATATANATATATATATACACATATATATATACATACACTATAATCTGTGATGTTATAAGCAAATAAATAAGTTTTATGGTCATGAATGCCATTATTTTACTTTCCTGGTGAAGTAACTAGTCACTAACATTGACGTGCCTCGAAATACGTGCAAGCGATGTTCTTATGTTCTTGAGATTAAACGAGCACAAGAACATTTTTCCGCGAATGTTTTTTTCTGTAACGTCCTTTAAGTACTGTTGACAATGAACCGCTACGCGCCCTAATCCATATTCAAAAAGTTCTCTGAAGTATCACATATGCTACTAACTTTAATTGAGACTAACACGCCACCTGAAATTCTCTGGTCACACAGGTCTACTATACGGAAACCAAGCACTTCGTGAGGAACACTTTTCGTTTTAGACAACGTAAAATTCACGCACAGGTTCGGACAAGCATGATACAGTAACCTGTTGTTTTAAACCAAGAGAGGAATTCAGGTGCAATCCAATTATTTATGTTTGAGCGTTGCTTCGGACGCACACCTAACATATTACATTAGGGCAGGTTAGGGAAAATCGTCCGGCCATTTTACCGTCAAAATTTCCCGTTTTTCCTTAAAATTGACCAACTTTCCCTAAAAATTTCCCTTTACCCTTAAAATTTTCCATTTTCCTCTCAGAAATGTATTATCCCCCCCCCCACCCGTGTGCAAAAAAAAGAAGCACCCCAAAAGGTTCATTTCAACCAATTCCATGAGTTTATTTCCCAGGGCAGAGCAGTGGTGGCCATATTTTATTGCCAAAAATATCGAGTGAAGAATCTATAGTTATGGAGTGCACGGGAGTGGTGGAGTAGTTGATAAGAGACCAGATCTAATACAAAGTCTTCAAGTTATTTCGAAATATGTTTATGGCCGTGAAGTATCTGCGAAAAATGTTAATGTAAATAGAGTTTAAACTGAAAGACGCTGAAGGGAATAGGTTTTGGCCATACGCCAAAATCAATTGAAGATATCTAACGTGTGCTCGAATCTCAGAACAAATACGCTGGGTAACAGCACAATGTAGTTAGGGTGAAAAAAGGGAAATAATTGTTCCGTTTCGTTACGAGACGGTGGTTACAAGAGGATAACCATACTTTTCAGAATAGAACTTCAGTGGAAAACCGAATCATTTCATAAAAAAAAGTTTCCTGGTGGCAGGTAACTTTTTAAAAGGAACTTTTTTCCTTCAAAATCTGATAACTCAAGTGTGTAACTTGGGTTTAATGATTTTACCGTGGGAGCTGTCGTAATAGCTTATTTTCTGTGTGAAAATGCACTAGTAATTAAAACGTGATATTTTTGTAGTCAGTATATGGATAATGGACGATAAATAATATTATCCTGATTTGTGTTTATTGTGATTACTGTCCGTCAATTTTCTTATCCAGTTTGTTGCCTTTATCGTTCATTGGCTCATGTTGTATTGACTGCTGGTTTCTTTAATAGTTCCTAACTTCTTGTAGTTCATTTTCTGGAGTTTGATTAATTTTGTTTCTTAGTTTTGTTCTTTGGCTTTTCTTTTCGGCACTGGGTACAGAACCGTTAAAAAAACTTACAGAAGTCTTAATTTACCATTAAATTGTAAAGGTACCACTCATATGTGGGCTGGCTAATCTACTCGCCGTCGATGCCTGCCTTTGCTAGCCGTTATTTGCCACGCAATATAACGTGGCCGTCGTCGCTGGGATGGAAGTCGCCTTTTATTCTGTCCCGTCCCAACCCGAACAGAGGAGCTTTGCTAGAATGTGATGTTAAGAGAGTGGTGATTTTCTCCATGTTTCTGTTAACGATTTTCGTATTTCGTTCTCGCTGTTGCATCAACAATACATCATCACTTTTTTTTAATTTGGCATCATTACGTTGAACAACGTGANTTTCTCCATGTTTCTGTTAACGATTTTCGTATTTCGTTCTCGCTGTTGCATCAACAATACATCATCACTTTTTTTTTAATTTGGCATCATTACGTTGAACAACGTGATTGTGTTCATTAACTTCAACTGTTCCAACAAATTCGTTTCGTACTGGGCGAATAATCACGCATTAGACTACGTGTTTTCTTCTGGGACGAACGATGTTGTGGGTTTTCTAAGAGTGCTCCCGTATTTTTTTTTATGTATAGGTACATTTTATGGTGGAAGGCCTTTTGTGGGCACAAGTTAGACTCTTTGCTGTCATAAGAACCGCATTTATATAGAACAACGACAGTAGACGTTCTGATACCGTGAGGTTAACATCGATTTGGATGCGGTCTCTCGTCATACCACGAAGATGTATTACGAATATGAAGAACTGCCTTTGACCTCAACGAACATGGAGCCGCGACCTGCAACAGATTGTCGACAGTGCCGATTTTGCGATCGAGTTTTCCCCTATGGTCAAAATGCCCGTCAGCATGAGAAAGTGGCCTGTACGAAGAGTCCTTTTCGCGAGATGAAGCATTATGACATTGGTCCCAAGCAGGTTGTACAAGGTGATACATTGAAAGAGCATACTGAGATCTGCAAGAATTTGTCTACTGGGAGTCAGCAAGTGTTGCCGGCAATACCTCTTGCTATATTGATGGGTACCGATTCGACAGGCGATTATGATGAGACGCTTAGTGCTAAAGACGGAATGAGTGCAGCAGAGTTGGTTTGTGTGGAATTTTCACTTGCAAGACTTTCGCGTTAAATCGACGAACTTCAAAATAAACGATCGTCGGCTCTATATACTGATCAGCAAACAAATCCTTCAAAGAAAAGCAAATTTAATGTAGAATACAAAATAGGAGGTGAAGATGGCCATGAAAAGAGCAGTGATAAAAATGAACATGAGGACAGTGATAGTGCTGAAGACGATGATGGCGATTTTCTCGATACATTGACACACCCCTCCAACACATTTGCTGCAACAAGCGACATGAAGACGGCAGAAGACACCGAGAATACTGGCTACCTATTTCCCGAAGACCCGAATGAACTTATTGATAGACTCAGATATTTGATTGACCTTCAAAAACGCTGGGATCTCTCGCACATTAACGACATATCTTCAATCATTAGTAAACAGAAGGGTTGGGAAGATATCGCATGATGTGATGAACTGCTTTCTTCTGAAATTTTAATTAAAAATAATAATAAATCTTTATTATAATCTAATTGGTTTTTCTTCATTTTTGTGTGTCGTATCCTTTTTGCCCTCGCAAATTTAAAGTTGTGCTATGAGCACTCGGCTATTAACGGAAATATTTATATATATATGGGTGGGGGACAAACCGAAGGATTGGTCGAAGGATTGATCGAATGGTTGGAATTTATCATAAGGATTGGGATTGATTGTAGGATTGGAATTGATCAGGAGGATTGGTATTGATCAGAAGGATTGGGATTGGGCAAATAATTGTCATGGGTTGCTTTGAATCGTGGAGAAAGATTGCGAAGGATTGTTGTAGATTGCGAAGGATTGTTGTAGATTGCTGTGGATTTAGGAGGATTGCGAAGGATTGGTGTGGATTGGTATACATTGGCAAGTGGATTCATGTGTGGAGTGGTGTGGATTATTGAATGGATTAGTGCAGATTGGTGTGGATGTGTTGATTGGTGTGTGGATAGCTGATTGTGGTGCGTGTGGAGCTGATTGTGGTGCNTAGTGCAGATTGGTGTGGATGTGTTGATTGGTGTGTGGATAGCTGATTGTGGTGCGTGTGGAGCTGATTGTGGTGCGTGTGGAGCTGATTGTGGTGTGTGGATTGTTGTGGATAGGTATGTGTGTGTTTGTTGCTTANAGCTGATTGTGGTGCGTGTGGAGCTGATTGTGGTGTGTGGATTGTTGTGGATAGGTATGTGTGTGTTTGTTGCTTATTGCGGTGCAGATTTATGGAAATATTGCAAAAGATTGATAGATTGATGTTCAAGAAGAGCACAGGAGTTAAAACTGTGTATCGCCCTCGTACATTCAAAATCTATTGTTATTTCAAGTATGCCTATAAAAGTGATAGCAGATGCTGATCCATACCTTGATTATAATCTGACTTGGCCAGGCAGTTGCTACTCATATGAAGGCCTACATTGGTCACACACACACACACATATATATATTTATATTAAAATAATAATTCTGACAAGCATACTTAGAACTACACAACAGTCGAGACAATGAATAATTTACATATTCTGGCATCATATAATACTAGACTTCAAGACAGGAGATTGAAAATGAATGTAGAAATTGAATCAGAGTCTTTTGCACAATTCCACAATATCCAAAGTATAATTTCAGTAAAACTAAAAAATAAATAACAAATAATTTTTAAAATCGGATAGTAAATACAGATTTTTGATTTGACATAGCATATGCCCATTAAACCAATATCGCCACCACTGTTCTACCCTCGAAAAGCAAGCCTCCCAAACTCTGGTGAGGCCAGTCATACTGATCATGGATCTGTGGAAACATACAGAAATGTGAGTTTTTTNCAAGCCTCCCAAACTCTGGTGAGGCCAGTCATACTGATCATGGATCTGTGGAAACATACAGAAATGTGAGTTTTTTAAAATAAATTTTAAATATTTTTATAGACGCTTTTAAATATTTGGTATTATTTATAAATTTCTGTAATTTTTTTGGATTTTTTGTTTTAAAATCATTTAAGGTCATGGGCATGGGTTCAAAGTCAAGGTCACCTGGATCCAACATGCCTGAGGAGATGGAAACTGGTCAACCTGCGAGGGCCGGTTGTGTCACGAACTTAGTAGATCCACCTGTCATCGAATCCAAACCTCCTACATGTACACCTTTAAATAATTTTTTTTTCAATTTTTTTTATTTTCATGTTTGNGTGATTTTTTTTATTTTCATGTTTGGGTGTCGGTAAGGGGGTGAGTTGAGTGTGGTGGAATGAGTATGCGGTTAATGTGATATGTTCTTCGATTTTTAGAATAAATTATTTTTTTTATCATTCCAAAATTTTTGTGATTGAGTACTTTGAAGGTCTATAATATCTAATCCAACCAACCTACAACCTTGATTGACCAATCAAGTGAACCGTGGAACCATCATCCACGTCCAACTTGATGGTCCGGTATGAGTTTTTTTGCTTCCCAAACAAGTTCATTTGAGTCTTCTGGAAAAATTACCTAATATATTATTTTAATAAGCTTAGAGGCATGTATATATAGTAACTTATTCATAAATTATATAAATAGATATACAAAATATTCCTTAATTGATTCTATACATAATTATGTATAATCCTATGTGTATATTATATATACACATATAAGTTATCCGAAGGGACCAGTCTTACTACAGATTATGATTTCTGTAAATCTATAAATTAAATAGAAATGTGATAGCCAGTAGCATAGCACAAGATTTTGGGAACTCCCAATAACACACGTCTATACCCAAGCTCGTAAAAAGATAGTCCAAAGCATTTGAACACATATGCACTTGTAATTATAACAATGCGGAGGAAAAAGCAGCTGCCATAGGCCTTTAGCGCTTTAAGGTGCAAAGAAAGGAAGATGCATTTGTTATCTCTGTGTACGCCGGCGTCCTGCGCATATGAACAGCATCAAGAAAGGCCAGTCTCCACCACTTGTGACGTACCACGCCCCCAAAAGTGACTGGGGTTGGGAGAGGAACAAACAAATCGGCTACTGGTATTCTGCATCTCACATTATGCTTACGTACAGCAAATTTTTAACACATAGTTTGCACCTTAAAAATGTACTTTTATAAGTTTTTTAAATATCTGGGCATGTTGCTATGCCACTGATTGTAGCCATTTTCTTCATCTGCCCTTCAAGATGAATAATGTACCACCTGATACAACTAGAAAAGTTTTCTTATCACTACACATTGATAATAAAGCCATAACATTAAGTTTTTTTTAATATCACTTTCAGTTCATACAGCTAGGACTGTGCAATTCATCTATTAATGCTTTGTTACAGCTGGTGTGCACAACCATAAACCCTAGGTTATCTTTCAAGCAAACTACAAATGCCTTGTAGTGATAGCAGAGGTCCTATTCAATTTTATAGTTAAATTGCTTTATAAAAAAAGTTCAGACATGTGATAACCTTACAACATGCCCACGTTACTGAAAAGGGTGTGCGGCATAAATTAATACTAAATNTTAGTAGATCCACCTGTCATCGAATCCAAACCTCCTACATGTACACCTTTAAATAATTTTTTTTTCAATTTTTTTTATTTTCATGTTTGGGTGTCGGTAAGGGGGTGAGTTGAGTGTGGTGGAATGAGTATGCGGTTAATGTGGTATGTTCTTCGATTTTTAGAATAAATTCTTTTTTTTATCATTCCAAAATTTTTGTGACTGAGTACTTTGAAGGTCTATAATATCTAATCCAACCAACCTACAACCTTGATTGACCAATCAAGTGAACCGTGGAANTGAGTACTTTGAAGGTCTATAATATCTAATCCAACCAACCTACAACCTTGATTGACCAATCAAGTGAACCGTGGAACCATCATCCACGTCCAACTTGATGGTCCGGTATGAGTTTTTTTGCTTCCCAAACAAGTTCATTTGAGTCTTCTGGAAAAATTACCTAATATATTATTTTAATAAGCTTAGAGGCATGTATATATAGTAACTTATTCATAAATTATATAAATAGATATACAAAATATTCCTTAATTGATTCTATACATAATTATGTATAATCCTATGTGTATATTATATATACACATATAAGTTATCCGAAGGGACCAGTCTTACTACAGATTATGATTTCTGTAAATCTATAAATTAAATAGAAATGTGATAGCCAGTAGCANCGAAGGGACCAGTCTTACTACAGATTATGATTTCTGTAAATCTATAAATTAAATAGAAATGTGATAGCCAGTAGCATAGCACAAGATTTTGGGAACTCCCAATAACACATGTCTATACCCAAGCTCGTAAAAAGATAGTCCAAAGCATTTGAACACATATGCACTTGTAATTATAACAATGCGGAGGAAAAAGCAGTTGTTTATGGTTTACGCAATATTACTGCAAAAACTTAGCAGTCATTAACACCAATGTAACTCCACTGACAGCATTCTGAGACAAAGGTGCTGCCATAGGCCTTTAGCGCTTTAAGGTGCAAAGAAAGGAAGATGCATTTGTTATCTCTGTGTACGCCGGCGTCCTGCGCATATGAACAGCATCAAGAAAGGCCAGTCTCCACCACTTGTGACATACCACGCCCCCAAAAGTGACTGGGGTTGGGAGAGGAACAAACAAATCAGCTACTGGTATTCTGCATCTCACATTATGCTTATGTATAGCAAATTTTTAACACATAGTTTGCACCTTGAAAATGTACTTTTATAAGTTTTTTTAAATATCTGTGCATGTTGCTATGCCACTGATTATAGCAATTTTCTTCATCTGCCCTTCAAGATGAATAATGTACCAGCTGATACAACTAGAAAAGTTTTTTTTATCACTACACATTGATAATAAAGCCATAACATTAAGTTTTTTTTAATATCACTTTCAGTTCATACAGCTAGGACTGTGCAATTCATCTATTAATGCTTTGTTACAGCTGGTGTGCACAACCATAAACCCTAGGTTATCTTTCAAGCAAACTACAAATACCTTGTAGTGATAGCAGAGGTCATATTCAATTTTATAGTTAAATTGCTTTATAAAGAAAGTTCAGACATGTGATAACCTTACAACATGCCCACGTTACTGAAAAGGGTGTGCGGCATAAATTAATACTAAATNAAAGTTCAGACATGTGATAACCTTACAACATGCCCACGTTACTGAAAAGGGTGTGCGGCATAAATTAATACTAAATATAATAATAACAATTTATAGTATAAACAATATATAATAATTAAAAATACAGTATTGAAAATCCAAGAAAGGGTGATGCTAGGCAGCAATTATTTGCCAACGTTGTGAACAAATATTTTGCTATAGTGATACATTCCTGTCAATATACTTCTTCTGCCATAAATATTTATATTTATTAACAGCGCAAGATATCATGCTAAAATTATGCATCATTATGGTAAAATATTTGTACGCAAAGTTGGCAAAAATTATTAGCTAGGATTGCGGTTTCTTAGTTTTTTCAACACTGGATTACAAAAATCTGCCCACTTCAGTTAACAAGTTCAAAAATAAATTATGTATTGTGTACTCTTTACTAGATCACAGAGTATGTAAGTATACAAATGTAAAACAGCAGCTTGAATCACAAACTTATGCTGCACGTGCCAACGACATGTCGGAACGAAGACAGCCAATCAGCACCTGGTAACACCAGCCAGCAGCCCAGCCAATGGAGAATCTTCCGCAGCATGTGGTAGCCAATCACAAACAAGGCCTATTCCTACAGATTTGCACAGCCCAATCAGCGAACGGGTACACCCACATCAAAGGAACTGCCACGTCACTTGACTTCTGACGCTGAACTATTCTGTGACTGAATCCTGAGAAGAATATTTTACCTTAATGTGTAGTGGAAGTGTACAATTGTCACATATTCTGACACTTTTTTTTTTACTCTTTACTACACTATTTCCTTAATCTTCGCAGCCTTCCTTGCTATATTTTCCTAGGATATGACAGAATTTAAAAAAACAAACTCTTTCACAAACAGTTATTTGAGCAATGATCAAGCAACTTCTGTCAAAAAATNATGACAGAATTTAAAAAAACAAACTCTTTCACAAACAGTTATTTGAGCAATGATCAAGCAACTTCTGTCAAAAAAAAACTATTCACAATTTGTTTAAGACAACTACTACGCGACTGAAAATTTGCGCACCAAATTGACTTTATTCACTCTACGAGCCCAAAGTCTTATTCACCTGGAAGTAAGGGCAAGAGTTTGACTTAAAAATAACTTACTAATAATGAGCAAGCAAATTACAAATGGTACGCTGGTAGACGTGTTTCTTTCTTAACTAGTACACACTATACATGCACCTTTACAGAGTACTGCTGTTTCTCTACATTTTTGTCTCCTAAACAAAAATCAGGCCTTTGATTTTCAAAGCAACCAAGTATACTGTAATGAATGATTTTTGGTTAATCGTGGGTGTTGACGGAGGGTAGGAAGCTTCAATGCTTTTCCCTTATCCAGTTGGATATAATTATATTTTGAAGAAATGTGATTTACTTTGAATGCCGTTCCCTACAAAGAACTGCAATACAGGCACACCGACCCCAAGTACACAAAGTGTCAATATGGTTAAAGCATCACTTCAGCAGGAAATTTAATTCCTGAATGAAGTTTGAAGTTTAATTTTGCCTTCTACCGAAGTGGTTTTCCATCAAAACTATTTCACTCTGTAAAATGACAATACCATGTTTTTGGAAGCAAATAACAGCATTACCTGCTTCTCTCTAGTGGCCCAAGTTTGATTCATCGAACAGCTTACAATGTATTTTTATTATATACTGCAAAAATAATCACATTACTTTCAAAGAAACAAAACAATGCACATGTTTTTATATTACTATAAATAAAGCATTGCATTTTAATCCCATTCTTCAACAAATACGGCATGCTCGATGCACACGCAATTGCTTGAAATGTTAATCGCAGCCACAGTTTTTTTTGTTGAAAACTGAATTGCAAAGTCAACGACCACTATTTAAATTTACAGTATCATTGACTGCAGTTTTAAAAGAATATTGAGACTGTAATTTGAATTTTTGAGCTATGCCATTCCTTAATTGCTTTCGTTTAAAAATAATATGTAAACTATTTTCAAGAAGCCGTATATCTCATGAAATTCTACGATAAAGTGATTGATGACAGCACTGTTTCGCCAGCATGTAGCTGCCGCATGACTCACTAGGTAGCAGCGCTGTTACTCCAACGTGCAGTTGCTGTGCTTGCTGTTAGATGGCTGCACTGTTACTCCATGTGCAGTTACTAAGTTTCCCACTAGATAGCAGCACTGTTCATAACGGGTAAAGATACAGCGCATTACTCTAGATCCTATTTTCCCAAAGACACATCCATCCAATCTGCTACCACGGTAATTCCATTGTTTTGTGGAAAAAGTTTGCCGTGTTGCGGAGCATGAATGCAACATGTTTTGTAACCAAATTACTGCGAAAAACAATATTTAATGTTATGCATGTGGTTCCCCTGTAGAAAAAGTANCCCTCCTGTACAACAAGTAACTTCTGTGACCAATTTCACGTAGTACGTACACCTTACTTAAATCATTTTATTCAGAACCTTCATAGAATTTCTGTAAAACTTACCTACGTTATTTAAAAAACCTGAAAAAGAATATATATTAATTTATTAAGATATATACTATGAATGGCACAGCCACAGAAACTAAAATTATTTGTCCAGTTGCACAAAAAAATTTTTAGGCCAAAAAATTGATGGTACTTAATTCTATGCCACCTCCTTGTTTTTCAAAATATATTCAGAAAATAATGTGCAGCTTGGAATCGAGTAAATATGGTATTTATATGTGTCAACTTTTACAAGAACGTGGTATGCATTTTCCCCCCCATGTTCATTTTCACAATGAAATCTACAATAACTTGTTAAACTTTGCCAACAATTCTTATATCCTATGTAAAGCATGTTTAGTGATACCAGACACCATTTCAAGCATTACTGCCGATCAAAATAAATGATTGTTTCTGTAAATGCTGGAAGTAAAGCAGGAGTTTATCATGACCACTGGTACAATCATAAATGCTTCTTCTTGATTACTGTACTACTGTAAACACATCACAAGACACTTCAAATATAATATGATTTTACTGTATACGTACATAGATAATGAAGAAAAACCACCACACACAAAATACCTGCTGGTTCTGTCTGAAATCCTTGGTTGGTTTAGAACAAAAAAAAAAGTACGCACAAGGTTGTGACATTAGTAAAATATGATTTTAATTTTGGTAATTGTTCACTTTAGGGACTTTTCTGAAAATTGGATGGGGAGAGCACAAAAAATTGTGTTTTTAGGCTTCACAAAAGTTGCTACACGAGCACAGTTTGATACTCACCATGATCAATTTATTGTGAATCTATTTAATTTGCTGCCAATTACCCTCTGAAATATATATTTTTTCACATACAGTATTTGTCTATAAATGTAGTCATCTGTAAATCCATGTTGTAAATACAAAGCATCAAAGCACTGACGCACCATTTTATTAATATAGAATTGGCACTTATGTTGTATATACATGTGCAAGAGATTTTTTGCAGTAACAGTACATATTTATCTGTGGCACTTTTCCGTTTGACCTAGTAGACATTCACAAATTATGAATGTAGGATGCAAATTCGAGTGCTTTGGAGGTTGTCGACTGGCTATGCATTTAAGAAATTTATATCATTGTGAAACCTTGATTTATTTTTCAACATTTGTTAAATCACTGCATTTTGTCATATGAGGTGAAGTGCAACTGCATATACGAGGGTTCCTGAATCGACCAAAGACACTGGATATTTTCGCTGTCAGTTGTACGTTAGGAAATGGAAAGTGTCCAAAATAAGGAACATGAGAATATGCAGTGTAAGTAAGTGACTACACTTTACACTTATTCTACTGAAAAATTAGTGATTCCCTCACTGTTGGGTAAATCATTGTACATGCTTTAACACTGTACACTAGTGGGTTTTGTACAGTTCCATTTTTCTTGTACTAGCAACAAATTTTGTTATGCTAGATTTACGTAGGATAGTAATTATGTAAAATAGGCGCTTTTCCGAAGGAAACGTCCAAGAGGTATGAAAGTTGTACATTTGCCTTTCACAAAGCTTACCATGTTCAAAAAATTTGGCACCTTGTAATTCAGCCGATGGATTGTGTTAAAAAATATATATATTGTACCAGGTGTTAAGAAGTGCTGTTTACATGTTCTGCCATGTTCCTTTATGTCTTATAATGTCAAACTGATACAAACAAAAGTAAAGCAAAAGATGCGAATTAGTGTACCCAATGCAATATGTTTTAACATTAGTTTAAATAGAGAGTTTGGAGTGTGCAGGTAGCAGTGTATGCACTCATGGATCTTTCCGAATTTCACAGTATGAAGTGTTATGTGAAAATATTGGTCAGATTAAAGAGAGTGTCCGAAATCAAGAAGTGTTAAACGTGAGTCAGAACGTGTCACAATTTTTTAGTTACCACCTAAGTGCGGCCTTGTGTTTTAGAACATTTAGTAGATCACGGTGTTAACAGCAATTGAATTGGCAATGGAGAGTAATTATTTTCAGTCGCAATTCTCATTCAGGATCAGTACTGATCATAAGTAATAAAATAAGGTACAATGTAATACCCAGTAGAATTTTTTGCCAGCCACATGGTTAGAAGGAATTTGTGTGCTGCCTTATTTGTAAAACTGACAAATGTGTGTGTATTTGGTCGGGATGTGCCAGTTCCAGTTGCAAGGTAAGTAGCTGTCTATACTTGGTTTATTCAAGGTTTGCAGCTGTTGGGACTTTGTATTGACTGCCAATTGTACATCTCCAGGAAAATGAATTCATGCAAAATCTGCACACCTCTGCTTCCTGGAGCACAATCAATAAGCATTAGCAGAGGGCATGCCAATCTACCTGCTTCACACATGTATTTTTATTTGCTTCATACGTATCTGTTTACAACGTATGAAGATGGTAAAACTGTATCAAACATATAAATTAGCGTGCCCTATTGTGGTACAGGAAGCAGTGTGTCACAGATTTTGCATGAATTCACTTTTCTGGAGTCATTTGCAAACATGTTTAACGTTCTGTGGGTTTCAACATTCCTTACGGTGGTATTTTTCTCTTTTTTTTAACAGTCTTTTACCCCACAAGTTTTCCTCATCTTCTTATCCCTCCCCACTATCACAATTCATAGCATGTACTGAGAATACAAATTTATACCAATACATTTATTTTTGAACATAATTAGTACTGTCGGCTCATACAATATTCTAGAATTCTTTCCAAATTGATGGAAAAGCCCTTATCTGCATAGTTACCATACAAACATTTATTTATGAAGCTCCAGAAAACTGATCACGTACAAATTTTCATTGCTCTGCTCCCCAGAACATGAGTGAAGTGAATGAAGCAGGTAAGTCACATGGATGCACTCTTCACACTCACCTCACTTGCTCTCCAGGAAGCTGCGTGTAGCAGATTTGAATGCGATAAGTTTTCTAGAGATAGTTATCAACTTTCCATTTGTAATTTTAAAGGTTTTTTTTTAATTATATTTTTACCTCCAATTTTTCTAATCTCGTAGACCTCCCCAGTAAGGCATTATTTACAACATTGAATTGATACACAAATGTGCCTGTGTTGAAATTAACTGGCAATCTTCTAAAAAGCCTAAAAATTAGATTTTCAAAACTTTTTTCTAATTTTTTAAAGTCACTAAAGAGAACACTAAATTAGTATGTATTTTAACCTGGAAATGGCCCCTAGAAAACAAAGTATTTGATGCAAGAAATTGAAGTATAAATTTTTTTTTTTATTCTGTTATTTAATAAAAATTCTCACAAGAACAGTTTTGTACAAAACTGGCACTGTCGCACTATCAAACAATACCCCAGACATCTTCAAAAGCGGAACACAATTTGGAACAAGTGAGAGCTCCCGAGAGGGGGTAGTTGCTCAGCGAGACCACTTCCTCGGTGTAGTCTACTTTGACTTGGCCGTGTGCCATGGCGCCCACCACTATGGCGATGGGCTCATCGACGGGCACCAGCTCCCTGGGGTTCACCACCCGGCTCGCCGAGAAGGACGAGCCCACTTTGCGGCAGCCCACCGGCAGGTGGTCCGCGACCGGGTTGCGTATCACCTTCAGCAGCTTCATGGCGCCATCGGCCGCGCGCACACTGAACCTGTGCAGCAGCTGCACCATCAAGCCGGCAAACCTCTTGAAGGTACGTGGTATGCGCGTCTGTGGGTTCACCTCGATCAGCACGTTGTTCTCTGTGTGCACGTAAACCTGTAAGTACAGATGAGGAGTAATTTATGTAACAGGTATTTTACACCTCGTACCAACTTTTAACAAGGGTAATTATCTATACAATGGACTCATATGAAGGAAAGGTCTGCTCCAATCATTTGTACTATACTTTACTTCTATAGACCTCCAAAGTTGAAAATAAGAAGTCACGTTAAATAAGGTTACATGGTTAGTGCACAAAATAAATTTTAATGTGTTTTCTTTTGATGTATGCATGCTTACCGCAATAGAATTGTGTGGTTCCAAGATACTTCATTACGTGTTTTGTGGAGAAAAAATTAGGGAAGCAATGGTAGTTACCAGTCATTGTTCACACAAGCTGCCATGGACTTGACCCTGTGGTAACATCTACGCACCGTGAACCACAGTAAAAGAGTATGTCACATCAGCATTTACAATTAGAGTGGAAAATTTCAGCTCAGATAGCTTTTGCATCAAAGGTAGTGAGGCATACGATGAGAAGAGTTTTGTTGCGTTCACTATCAGCATTTTCCAAATGTTATCATGTGAATAATTGGGATTTGCCAATGGAGACTGAATGTACTGATATGTCTGGGGATTCATGTCAACTCAGAGGGGGTTACCTGAAAGCTTACGAGTTTGCATATTGTTGAGTACCTGGCCAAATTCATAGCCCCATTGCACGTTTGCCCCCACCAGAGTGGGGTCTCCCGCCACTCTGGTTAAGCCAGTGCCAACCATCACAATGGAAATAAGATCCCCCGCCCCTTCTTATAGTATTTCTCTACCCACTAATAAAGAGCATGGTTCCTACCTATCAATCTCCTGTAGCATTTTCTATTAATGCATGTAACAATTCTGAATTCTTTCCTGTCAAAAGGGTTTTTACGGTGTCTGTGCTGGTTTTTCCCTTTCCCTTCTTCGTTATTGCAGTTTAGCTATAAGTACACTCTGGGAGGTTGTAATGGCCACTAAAGTGGCCATGGCTGCCCAATCCCTCTCTGCCGCGATGCATGCCCCCTTGCATGAATTCCCTCCCCTGTAGGCGTATGGGGCCTTGCCCTCAGACGATTTAGCTCCCGTCCCTACCTCGGACGTACTTATAACACTTAGAATTAGGGTAGGTTAGGAAAAACAATATGGCCAAAATCCTGTTTCACCTTAGGTTTCCTGACAAAATCATGCACATGCACCACTTCGTCCAGCGCCACGTAGTTGTATGCACCACCAACATAGGTGAGTACAATGAAGTCGCTGTTTCTTACAAGCGTTGCCTTTTACATCATGTAATTTTCTACAATTTCTTGCCCAACTCTGGTCCCAAAATATTGCTACAGAGATGTGATTTAACACAAAAATCTGTGCCACTCTCCTTCCAGAAATTCAAGCGTTAAAGAGTGCATCAAGCCACGCCGATTTACCAACTTCATATCCCCCCCCCCACCCTCGAATTGTTCATACATTTTCACAAATTATTTAAATTAAATAAATGATACAGGTAAATTTGTGTGTACCACCACACTTCCTATCACTGGAGCAGATTTTTGTATTAATTCACAGTTATGTAACAATTTGTTGTAATTTTTTTTTTAATTATTTTATTTGATTTTGAATTTTTTTGTGCTGTTTTAATTGATCTCTATGAATTTTATCCCATAATTCCCCTGGTCTTCATTCAAAGCCTTCGCTATCACATTTCTTATTTTGTATAGGAAATATAGTAATGAGACAGCAGGATTATGCTTCTGTATGAATAGTAGGTATACAAGTACTAAAATAATTTTTTATGTTATGAAAATTGATTTTATCCCATTTATTTGCTTACGCACAAAACCTAAAAATCTGGTACACATGCAACATCAGTGCTACCTGGCGGCGAATTTTTTAAGCTGCTAAACTATTAGCATTGAGCTTCCCAAACTAAAAAGAATAAACCCTAACCATAACGTTTATTCTACTCAGGTTAGGAACAAAACAAAGTTTCTTATGGAAGAGTTTCGCGTAAGGGAAAGTTCCATCGCAAGGTGCGCTGGTCTTTCAAAGCGTTCACTTTTAAAGTGGAAGTAAATGGTGACATTCTGTTTTAAATGTTAACTTTATTCCATAACTATTATTCACGCCATCCAATGGTGTTTCAAAGAGAGAACAGTAAAAATACAACTTTGTTCGGCACTGAGTGTACATAAACAAGCTTATTTCAATGGGAAAACATTACAAATTTACATGTGAAATAAATAAGATGTCATGAAAAGGAGCTTTGTAATTACCTCCTTTCACTTAACGAAACTGCCTAGGAAAGACTAAAAATTGTATTTGTAAGTATTTCATTTTTTTTTTATTAAATTTTTATATTTAAATATAGTAATTTTCTATGCCAACGGTTTGCTAAATTTGTTTATGACAGAATATTAAACAACGTGTAAACATATTTTGTTATGTTTCCACTGTAAAGCAACGAAAAAGTTTATTCTTTATACACGTTGTAACCATGGAGGGGGTAGTTTATATAGTAAACAAATGGAGAAGTCCTAGTCCGGGTGGGGGGTGAAGCTAGTTCTGAAAGAACAAGGTTGAAAGAGGAACAGAGGAGAGCACATTTGCCAATAGGACATGAGTTTTCGCCAGGGTCTCCACAAGCTCGATGATTCCATGAAGTGCGTACAGCAATATACAGGATGTACAGGATGGTGAATCAAATGTGAGGATGAGGGAAGTTAAGTGGACATTTGGCCAAGGGGCTGTACAGGGGAAGAGGTACAAAGAGTAGAAAGTTTCAGAGGTCATGGAAGCAACCAGAAAGAGGAAGGCAGTCATGCTGGTGAGAACTGTGAGGGAGTTTAATGTGTTGCGGAAGGAGTTGGTGACAGTGAAAGAGGTTGGGCGATTTAGGAACGGACTGACGCGTGAAATGGGACGAGGGAGGGAAGCACTTGCCACAGGGCAATAGCCCAACTGCAAATTGAAAATTATTATTATTATTAATGGTACAGCTGCAGAAACCGCTGAAACAAAAAAACCTGAAAATTAGACATTCCTTAGGAAAATAAAATTTCAATATAAGCTCACTTTGCCACTTATAGCCATGTCTTAAATTTTTAGGAATGTGAGTACACACTAATTTTTTTTGTATTGAGCAAAAAATCTCACTAAAAAAGTAATTTAAAAAAACTGTGTGTTACATTTTTACATAAAAAAAAATACTGAAAATGTTTTTTTTTTTTAATATACAGATATATAAGACTGCGCTATAAGATTTACTCATAACATTACTGAACTTGGTAAATGTAAAAAATAGCAGCTTTTTTTGAAGGAGACATAGTAGACCCACAAGAGTTATATAAATGGTTTTTGTACACCTTAACTGTTTCATATTTAGGAGGGCGTAATGATAAAACAAGCAGAACGTTGAAAATAAAATAGATAATATACGAGTAGTTTGGCCGCTTTGTTTACGTCGGACCCCATGTTATATAGTCCTGTTTGCTATGGATGTATAGACGTCACCATCGGTTAGTTGCAGTTTAGATGCAATACAGTGTGGTTCTTGGCGTGTTGCTGCACGCATGAGTTGTGAAGTCCGAATCCGACCGTGCGAAGGCTTGTGATTTAAGAATGGAGGGTGCAAGTACGAGTGCTTCTGTGCGTGACAGTCGTCTACGTGAGTGGGTGTTACCTGGACGTTTGCCAGTTTGTTGAATTAACGTTGTTTTGGTCTACCTAGGTGAGTAAATTCACATTCGGTAATTATGCAGTTTAGGAGCTTTTCTGAACCAAATGTCCTAGACCAAAAAAAGTAGCATTAATGGGTTCTGCTCAGCTTACCTTGTTCATATTTAGGAGGGGGTCATGTTAAAATAAGTAAAACATATTTTAAAAAATTGAACAAAATTGCGAAATGACTGCTTAGACAGATGTTTACGTTTGTGAACGAAACGTCGTAGACCAACAAAAGTTGCATTAACTGGTTCTGCACAGCTTGCCTTGTTCATATTCAAGACGGCGTAATGTTAAAATAAGTAGAACATATTTAAAGAAATCACGAAATTTTATGTTTACATTTATTAACGTCTACCGCCATTAATAATGGCTGCGCATTGCATATTTCACGCCATCTAGCGGCCGCATACGTCATCACGGGCCGTACGTTAGTATGCCAGTGTCTGGCAATAGGTGCGGATCATGGTGAGTTAGGTGTTGCTCCGTTAATCATTTAAAACGGTGAAAGCAAGCAAGAGTGCGTTTGTGCGCTATATTAGCCTATTAACGAGTGCTTCTGTGTATATATTCGGCTGTAAACTAGCATTTCAGAGCGTTATATGCGCATATGTGGCGCTTTGTAATTTCATCGAGTGTGAGGTTGATTTGGCCGTTGACAGAGGTATGTACCACCCGCCTACATTGGTGAGGAAATAAATATTATTTGGTGTGTTTTACGGCTCCTTTAAATCCCTAAAATCCTAAATTCGTAGTTTAATGTAAAACCCAAAAATCCTAATAGGTAGCTTAACGTGTAAATGTAGTTATATTACATAATTCAAACAAATTTTTCCGGATGTTTTTACCCCACAATTTCACATTCTTTCTCAACTAACCTAGGATTGTTGGTAGGTAATGCAGAACACGACTATAGTAGCGTCATTAACGTATGACTAATTGTATAACATGTGCCCACCTAACCTAAAATAACCTAACCCCACAATGGGTGAATCACTATTTTACATTTTTAAACTAACGTAGGATTATAGGATTCCCATATAGTCTGTGATTGTAGGGTGTTGATCGGAGATTTGATTAATATTGTATAATCTTATATTACTTTACAACCTTACAATCCTAGGTTAGTTTACAACCCTACAATCCTAGGTTAGTTTAAAAATGTAAAATAGTGATTCACCCATCGTGGGGTTAGGTTCTGTTAGGTGAGCCCATATTAAGAAATTAGTGATACGTTAATGCCCCTAGTATATTCGTGTTCTACGCGAGCTACCTCATAATGGTAGTTACCTGTAAGAGTCCCGCCCTGTTCAGCGGGCTGTCCAGCAGCATCAGCAGACACTGATGTGTGATGTCCGGCCGACACGAGCCGGGGTCGCGATTGTGCTTCTTCATCATCGAAATGTGGTCATCGCAGTTCAACAGCTCGAAAGTATTCCCAACCTTAACCGACTCCAGCTGTGCTCGCTCTAAAATAATGATCAAACGTTTCTCTTGATTCTTCACATGAGCAATTGCAATATGCTTCGGGGGTGGGTCGAACTCATATTCATCTGTGTTGTTTGTAGACTTCCTCTTCTTTCCCATGTTACAAAAATGTATTATCAGTTAACAACACGTGCCATACATGCCGATACACAATAACAACAACCATAGATATGTCACCGAAATGAACAGACTACGATCGTACATCAGTAGCACCCTGAAAATTGCACCCTATGAAGTAGTCTCATTACACTTTTTTCTACAAAAAAAAAGGGTAACCAGTGTAGCGTAAATATGGTATTTGCCATAGAATAAAAGCAGTCCAATATTGTGACACGGAGTGACAGTTCACATCTAGAAAACGCACTCTACCCAATGGACAACTTGGACGGGAATATTAGCGCGTTGAGTCATGAGTAGCATCAGCTGTTTTTGTACAGAAATAACTGACTGTCAGTACGTTTATACCGACACCTGAAACCATAGTTTCAATTAGATGGGTTTCGGAAAGCAGTGTTTGTGTAGGGTATAAAAGCAGCCATGGTGAGGTTTCACCTTCTCTCGAAACAGAGGATTGAAATTAAAGTTTCGCGTCATATCTTATCTTTCGTGCGCGATTAAAACAACGAAACAAAGACATGTTGAAGAGTAAAATATAGATGTTGAATCGATTAGAAATTATGTGTGTAAATGAAGAGTAATTATATAATTTTGCTGTAGGTACGAAAAAAACTAATACACAATAAATATGTTACATCTTAAAAAATATAATGCAATACTGTTTCGTTATTATGTTTTATTAAGCAATGAAGATAACTTTAAATAACTTTTTGTCAAAATTATTATTTTTTCATTGTTTTGATATTAGTGATTTCCAGCACAAAACTGCACACGAAACACAAGTTTCCAAAACGGAGACGTATGACTGTATAAAAACTTCACTACAACCTTAGTTTAGAAAGGTGGTTTTCCGAAACTAAGGATTTTTTTTTTTTTTTTTTTTTTTTTTTTTTTTTNGGGCGGTATAAATGTACACTCTATAATGTGTTTGAATTAGTTAAAGGTTTTGTTTACAGGAATAAGCAGTTAATTTAAATAAGCCAGGCATGGATGCAGTGGTGCTTGTAAGCCTGGCATCAAAATTATGTTCCTTTAGCCTCAATTTTCCAAAACTATTTCGAAGGCCATTCCATAAGACAAATTAATAGATCGCTTGAATGCCGCGGTTTGCCACAGAAGGGCCGCAAAACAGAATTAGAAGCAAATAAAACAAAGTATTTTTGTGCATATTAAAAAAATTAAAATCATTAAGATGCTGTAGAATAAATCTGCAGTAATGTAGTGATTTGCAGTTAAACTAAAATCAGTCCATAATAATCTAGAATAATTTGTAGGCTTACAATGTTAACAAATAATATCCTATCAAATACACAGTCGAATCACATTATTATGACCACCTGCTAGTATCCAGAGTAACTGATCTTCGCAGCACGGACAGCAGCTATACGAGCTGGCAGTGACTCAGCCGGGTGCTGATAGGTCTCCACGGATATCTAGAACCATACTGTACGCAGTACGTCCCACAACTGTTGAAGGGTGTTTGACGGAGGAGACAGGAGGTGAACACGATGATCGAGGTTGTTCCACAGATGTTCAATTGGATTGAGATCGGGGTTGTTTGGGGGCAGGGAGGGACTTTGATGTCTAGATTGTGCTCTTCCCGCTACCTGCGGGCATTTCTAGCCATGTGGCAAGGCACACTATTGTGTTGGAAGATCCCATCCTCCCGAGGAAAGACAATCATCATGCATGGGTGAACATGATCGCTGAAGATGGATTCATAACCATAATCAAATCGATCAAGTATGTCTTCCACTCAGATGACGGAACCTAGAGAATACCACAAGAGCATTTCCCCGGCCATAATACTGCTCCCACCACCTTGTGTTCATCCAGCAATTGATGCAGGGTGTAGGTTCTCAGATGTTTCTCGTTGGGCACGTTGACATCCAACCATTCAATGCAGCTGAAAACATGACTTGTATGAGAAGGCCATTGTCAATCAGCAGAGCAAATTCCAGTAGTTTTCTTCGATGCACCTGTGTTAGCACGGGTGTATTCACGCTCCATATACTCCGAAGCCCCAGTCAAAGAAGGGTTCGCTGAACTGTTGTGGTAGACATGTGTCTGGATACGCCTGGTTCATTTAGAAGGTAAGCTGTTCCACTGTAGCTTGTCAGTTGGCCTTCACACACCATCATAGTCGATATTCACCTCTGACATCAATGGCACATAGAGTTCCGTAGTTTCCACGATGGTTATTCCTAATGGTGCTATTTGCCCTACACCTTTACCACAGGGGCATATGAACAGTTCACAACCATCGCTGTTTCCGAAATGCTTCCCCCACCTTGACCCGAAACCGATGAACTTACCTTTTTGCAACTCGGTTAATTTGCTTCCCTTAACCATGACAGCAGAAAGCATAATGTGTACAGCCAGTCTGTCGGTCGTAACAAATGGTTATCGATATAAGGGAGTCGTATATATAATTCAATTCTATGAATAACACTATAAGAATATTGTTTTTTTTTTTTCGTAGGGAATAGAAACTATTTAAATCTACCTCCAAACTTGTAAATACTTCACAAGGAAAACACTTTTAACAAATGTTTGCAAAATAAATGGGCTGGTTTGCAGATGCGAGCCCACTGTTTTGTAGTATTTATACAGATTTTCTTCTGTGTTAAATCTATAAAATGATTTATTTTCGTTGACATTGGTTACATTACTATTTCTTGTGAAACAAACTTATAAACTTTCCACTTCTAGTCATAAATTATTGTACGAGAATGCTAATACACAGTAACTTATGGCAGAAGATCTAATGTTCGTACAAAAATGCTGTATCCTCCCAGCATTATCTCTAACTCTGACATCACAGGCCAAGCCTTCAATTTTCCCAATACGACTTTTGCTCTCAGTGCAAGTTGCTGGAAGAGTTGAAAGGAACAACATCTGAGCATTTTTCCATACAATCATGAAGCATGCTTAAAGTTTATTCTACTCAGGTTCGGAACAAAACGAGAGTCATTCGTAGAGTGAATATGGGGTTTTGTAATCACACTAGCTAAGCTAAAGCCAGTCTTTGTCCCAACATTAAACTACTTTTCTGCAAATACGACTATCATAATTTGATAGTCGTATTTCTTTAAATAATGTCGATAGGATTTAAAGTTAGAACACTGTTTGTGTAAACAAATGCATTGAGATGTGTGTATACATCCTCTACCCAATTGTTAAAGCAATTTAATAAAAATCAATAGTAAAGGTATTTTATTATAATAAAAATAATTGTCTTTCAAAAATTAAGATATATGCAAACATGTTCACCACTATTAACCATGTAACTAAACAGTTAAATTGGTGTGAGGTAGGTCAGTGTTGGGTACGCGAGCCGAGCTGTCATGAGGTGAACATCGTGTTCGTGTCTGCTCTCTCGCCAGGGTCTGCCTGACCCTTGGGACCAGCGAAGGCGAGGGGCTTCTGCGAGTGCGACTGGACTATGGCAGCTGGGGTGTGGCGATTATTCTGCAACTCATCACATTGCCAGGTGGTGGATAGGGCATCCCCAGGTTCTGGGGTGACTGGTAATATTCAACTACCAGTCCACATATCAACTGGCTGTAGCACAAGTTCTGTCGTTCTGAATCTCGGGAACCTGGGTGGCTCGGTACAAGATGACGAAGCACATTTAGCATGAAGCAACCCAACGACCAAGGTGGGGAGGGGTATCTCGAGGTACTGAAACATGCTAAGTATAAAGAACCTCACACCTGAATTCTGCTGGCTGCTGATTTCGGATGCATGATGAATGGAACTGGATCGCATCGAATCTTCGAAGCATCAATGACATCAGCCTTCATCCTGGGCCAGCTCTAATTAAAGCTCACTCAAGAATTATGGATTATTTTGCTGGATGGGGAGGGGGTGGCTCCATTGTTGGACAATATTATGCCTGATCAGCCCAGATGTTATTAAACATTTTAATCTGGGTATCTTCTTGCCTCGTACAACATACACAGTGGAAAATCTTGTAGCTGTGCACAAAGTGGCAGAAGCATACAAACTTTTCTTGGATGCTCCTGCTACCAGTGTTGTAGCAGAGTTGAAACTCTGGGTAGCCAAGTGGAAGCATGAGGTTGAAAGTGGCATAGAAATTAAAATTTCTTTGACTTTTCCTTAGATTATTAGTTTGTACGACAGAGATCTGTATCCCTGTGTTAACTTGTTTCTTGGGATTTTATCTACACTTGCAGTTAATGTAGCAATAGCTTAACGTACATTCTCAACACTTCATCGGCTCAAAATATGGCTCAGGGCGACAATGGGAGAAGAACGGCTCACTGGCATTGCTCTGCTGCCTATCCATAAATACATTGAGATCGATGTTGTAATAGCTATTACCAAATTTGCAAAAAAATTGTTAAATGCAACTTGAATTTGTTATTTAACGTTTTTTTTTTTACTAAACCAAATGTAAACATTTTATTTTTCGAGTTATTTGTGTGAATTAGTTGATTTGTCTATACTTCCTTAAACTACGTTAAGGTGATACCTCTCCTCCTCGGCCATTCGAACCTTTTGATCCCCCTCGCCAAAAATAAAGTCGAGATCCGCCCCTGGCCAGCTTAAATGCATCATTAACTAATGCATTGGCTTTCTCACTATTCGCCTGTCAACGTTTGAAAAACTTTGCCCTCTCGTAAACAATGTTTCTATTCACAGTGGAAAATCAGTCTAACTTTTGTTTAAGTGTATCGTACTTCATACTTTCCGATGATGTTAGAGCAAAGGAATCCAAAATGTCTGCTCTGGCCCCATACAATATATTAACAAGTTTACTTGGCCCTCTTCTGACTTCTTATAGAACTCGGAAGAGATTTGAAAACGTTCGAAAAGTTTTAACCTTAGCATCAACTGTTCACATTTAGTGTTACGAACAAAAACACATTCTCGTCGTTTGTGATAGTCGTATTGACGTTATTATGTGCATTGTAGACGCGCTCTCTACTACAGTTTTCTTCTACGATTCCCCTCTATAAATATGAGCGATGTTGGAGATATATAATCAGTTTCGTTTCGCAGTCTTTATCGTTGATAGCAAGAACGTGACTCCGATGATAGTGCTCAATTTTAATACCGACTTATATATTTTAGATGAGTTGTTGCTATTTCAAGCATAAGAAAAATGTTTACATTTAATCAGTTGCTGACAAAAATGTGTTGAAAAAGATCACTGACAATTTCAATATCTTTGGAGTAGTTTTTTTTAGGTTAGGTATTTGACATTTGTACTGAAGATGTAGTTAGTTTTGACTCGTTCCTTTGTTAATTTAAATATACAGCAACATGATTAAAGCAATTCTGGTTTTTAACAACCACGGAAAACCAAGAATGTCAAAATTCTACCAATATTTCGTAAGTGCATGCAGTAAAATATTCTTTGTCCATGTAGGGTTAACCTTAAAATTATGTTTACAATTTAAGTATTTTATAAGTAAGTAATACGGGTAGATTTTGTTACTTTCTGAATCCAATTACAAGTGTGTTTTCCTTCATTAGAATGAAGACATGCAACAGCAAATAATCAAAGAGACGTTCCAGTTGGTGTCGAAGAGAGATGACAATGTGTGCAACTTTCTGGAAGGTGGAAGGTAATAATAATGCTGTACTTGCTATTGGGCGGCTGCCCGGTGGCAAGTTAATCCTCCTACTCACTTCCTTTAAGGCCCTTTCTTAATTTCCTAGCCCCTTTCGCAATAAATTGCACTCCCTCACCGACCTCCATACCCTCTATCTTAATACTGTTGTTACCTCTCCCCCTGTACACCCCCCTAGACAACCA
>NQII01004124.1:0-56205 GCA_002778355.1 Clitarchus hookeri
TGATGGCCGACCAACATTACACCCGGCATATCTTTCAACTTTTCGGGTAGACATATGACCCAGGCAGAATCCGCAGAATATGCACTTACACTCAAGCCTGAAGTTATCTTGGAATCTAATAGAAAATTCTTAAAAGCAATGAGCATAGCGGCTGCAGCAACAGGAACATTACCGCCTCTCCTAAAAAACCTCATAGATGCCACGATGGCATCTGGAACAACTGATGTAAGCGCCAAAATGGAGACAGACACCCCAGGAACTGAAGAATAGTTCAGAGTAGTAACCCCGCGCAAAACCAGAGAAAACCACGGCGACACCAAGCGCCTTCGCACGACGCCGTCAGAGGCGCCCGATCCAATTCCGGTGGCAAACCGGTTCAGTCAGCTGCGGGAAATCCCAGATGGGTTTTCCCAGCAAACACGCAGCCCTTCAGGCGCCCCTCCAGCCCGCACACAGCTGCAGGTCGGAGCGCAAAACAACCCAAAAAAGGAAACCCACAGGATGGTAATTCCTGACATTCAAAACTACCGAAAGACTGTGCGAGTTATCGGTAGCATTTCAAAAACCGGTTACAGCATATCTATCCCACGTGACGGTAGTAAAATCCACGTCACAACTACCGATCACGCACTGTTCAACCAGGCGCAGAATACATTCAAAGCTCAGGCCGTAAACACCTTCTGTGTAAAAAGTGAACAAGACCAAAAAGTGGTCTTCGATTTGCCATCGGCCACAAACGCCCAAGACATTCAGTTAGAACTCGCCGACCGCGGCTACGAGATTAAAAATGTAACTCAATTTTGTAAGAGTATTCCTGACCCAGCCGACCCAGAAACAACAAGTTGCAGCTGCAGAATTACTTCTGTGTAACAGCCGCACGAAATTCAAATCTCCCACTACCATTATTTGTTAAAAGGCTGAACCTTACCGTGGTGCACCCCAGAATATATCGTAAAAGACCGCAGGACATCTCTCGATGCTCAAACTGCATGGCAATCGGCCACACCCACAACTACTGCAGTATGCAGTTAGTGTGCCTACAGTGTACTGGGTGACACAATGTGGGAATCTGCCCCAATTTAGAAAACGTACCGGTCTGTTGCAACTGCCACGGCCCACATAAATCAACCTCAAAGCTCTGTCCCAAATTTTTGGAGGAAATACAGAGACGACAAACCCAGGCAGAACATCTGAAGGCACGAATGCAACAAAAACCGAAGCCAGTTCCAGCGCCGGCTAAGAACTTGGCACAATATCAAAAAATTCCAGATGTACAAAATCTGCCAAGAAGCCGATCGTATGCGCAGGCATCGATCGGCCTTCAGAGGCCAGCAGCTGCAGACACAACACCCCCTCTACCCAGAGGTGCACCCGAAAAACCCGCACCGTGCCCGCCCGGCTTCCAGCCTCGCAAGCCTCCCACAAGTTAATTAAATTATACTTCCTTCTACAGTTATTCCGGAAATTCCGGGTATTTCAAAAACAAAGACACGAACTCTGGCGAGCGAAAACCCGCGAGTATAACCGACTCTAGTTGTTCTGCAGCGCTATCCAATATAATTATTTAGACCTTTCAGGTCTTAATTTAAACAAAATTTAAACAAAGAAAAAGCTTTTTAAAGATCCCACTATATTTCTACACTTCGTAGAAAATTTTCTAAATTTTATTGATTTCTACAAAAATCACCTGTTAACCTATAAAAGACTATAAAATTCAAATCTAAGCTTTATAGCACTTCTACAATAATATAAGGCTTCGTTCCACCCACTTCATACCATCGTAATTTAACTTTTAATTTTTCCGATACGATTCATGAAATCACCACGTATCTCCGTGCTTCACACGAGAGCGCGGCCATCTTGTAGCGACTGCAGAGGCCCCGTCATTAGCGGGTCCTCTCGGACAATCACAGCGATTTTGCTACGCAAAACTAAAAGTTATCATTTCTGGATCGCTTTTCAAGCGATTAAAGTAATTGTAAATATTTATATATAAATATAAAACAACTTTTTTAAAGTAATAAATACACGCCCTCGGCGTTTTTACGAGTATATAACCGACTTAAAAGAAGTTTTCTTTAACAAAAATGCATCGTTCGTCAGAGTACTCACACACAAGCAAAACACGTAATATAAAATACAAATAACTTACTAAACAACATCTTCAATGTATTTTACAACCAAAACTTAGAATACTTTCTTATTTTAGTCACAGCACCTTCCTGCTTCGTTTTTAATTACCAGTTACCTTCAGTAACTGGTAAGGGGAATATTTAATAACTCACAATTAATTCCTTTTCCTGGACCACGCCCTCACGACGTCACGCGTTTTTAATGATAACCTTTGGCATTAGAATTGACAATACCAAATTTCAACAATTTTTAATATCCACCAGTGAGACCACTCGTGGGCTTGTTGGTGGATATTTTAAAAGTCCTGTAATTTTCAAAATTTACTTTTTTAATAACTTAACCAGGTGGGAGTTTGCTACTCCCGGCTTCCAACCTACCTCCCCTGCAGGCAGGGGGTAGTTAGGAAAACATTTACAACCCCTCCACTGGGGGAACCTAGTGGAAAAATGTGTCTGAGGCGGGAAACCGCTACTTTCACAGTTTGGTTATGGGGGCAGAGGGCGGATGGGCTTGCCTGTCCTAACCCTCAGCCAAACATAAGTGACACGCAACCTGGGTGGTCAAGGGCCTTTAACGGGGCCTGTTCTACCTCCGCGCTGAACTTCGGCAATGATGTAAAATCGGCGGCACAGTTTTTCGTCTGATGCCAGAGGTGACAGATCGCTTTTTCACCCCTCGTCTTTTAGCATTCTGACTGGTAAGTTCAGATATTTAATTACACCAGGTCGCAGGATATTATCAAGCATGTACGTAAAATGCATATATTTTCCCGCAAAATTACAAATCTGCTGAAATTTGTAGTATCGGTTTGGGCCAACTAGCCTCTGGAGGAATATGTAACCACATAAAATACGGTACTAGAACTTTTTTATTTTATTTATATATTTACCACCGATCTAATTTGCAAAGGAGTTACCTCAGTACCCGTGATGCTACTGCAACACTTCGTTTGCATTCACCAAATGTGTTCGAAGACACGAAAAGTACGAATGTTCGAATAATGCAGNGTACGTAAAATGCATATATTTTCCCGCAAAATTACAAATCTGCTGAAATTTGTAGTATCGGTTTGGGCCAACTAGTCTCTGGAGGAATATGTAACCTCATAAAATACGGTACTAGAACTTTTTTATTTTATTTATATATTTACCACCTATCTAATTTGCAAAGGAGTTACCTCAGTACCCGTGCCGCTACTGTAACACTTCGTTTGCATTCACCAAATGTGTTCGAAGACACGAAAAGTACGAATGTTCGAATAATGCAGNTGCTACTGCAACACTTCGTTTGCATTCACCAAATGTGTTCGAAGACACGAAAAGTACGAATGTTCGAATAATGCAGATCGAGCGTCATATAAGAGTTAAAATGTGTCATGGCGTTTGCTAGGTGCGATAACTTGCATAGGCATGCAAAAACATGCGTAGATGTGAGACCTTCACATGTCAAAATCTGACGTGTAGAGTCTCCTTCACGGCAGCGTACCCGTGTACTTCCCACAAAACCAAGGATTCAGGATGAGCATCCACCATCGTGCCAGCAACCATCACGCCCAAGAACCGTGGCAGGGTCTGGGTTGGTTAATGANTTCAGGATGAGCATCCACCATCGTGCCAGCAACCATCACGCCCAAGAACCGTGGCAGGGTCTGGGTTGGTTAATGACAATAATTTCGTGGAGGCCCAAACTGCATTCGATCACAGTCTAAAGTCCTATGCCCCCACAACGAGAGCAGGTATTCGATAAATATTTGCACTTGTTTAGCTTGCATGGGGGGAAACATCACTGTTGGCTCTCGACATAAACACACCACCAATAAATGTTAATGCATGGTTCGAACGCAGCTTTGCAAAAATGTCCCCATTCAACAACAGGAAGGAATTCGAATCAAAAGGCAAGATAACGGAAATACTGTAAAACCTCAAACTGGAAATATACACCACGAGAAAGAGGCATACAAAGAACGTGTTTCGGGGTAAATATTAACGAAAAATCAATCACCGAGTGACCCTTCCCCTCTAAACATCATGACTGCCCCCCTTCTGCAAAACATTTGTTTAAAATTTATGTTGGAAATAATTTTGTGCCGTTTACGGATGCGTTATGCAGCTTTCTATAAAGTAATCATGGCTCGAAAACCCCAAAAACAGAGTTAAAATCACTTTGCTACCCCCACGGTATGCGAAATGCACAGTGAAGGATCCCATGCATTCCCCCTCTTCTAGGCATAGACGCTCGTCATTAAAAAACATTTCCTCCCAAGTTTAAAATCAGTACGTTAGGAAATTTAAAAAGCTGAGAAAATATCCACATGGTTACTCCACGTACAGAGATATTTCTAGATCCCAGTATCCGGATATAAAACTCTTTATACACACAAATAATGTACGTATAGTAAGTTCTGCGGGGGGAAAAAATTATATACCGTGAAAAGATGCTAGCGTAAAGGTACACCCAACACATGTACAAAATCATAAAAAACTGTTACCTTCGCCAAACAAAACTACTGTATTTTCATACATTCGCGTGCGCTCGCACCATTAAGAGATATATCTGATCTACGGTAAAACAGCCCCGCCCTCTGGCGCAAGAGTCTCTCCACACTGCTACGTGACTTAAGCCTAATTAAAAGTGACATACGAACATGTGTATGTATATGTGCGGCCTCAAATCCAGCAGGTGTCAATAGTATTCGCTTTTTATGAATTACGCCAACTAAAACACAGTTTTATTCCTGAGATGCTGGTACACCATACAGATTTATACCACAATACGAATTCCAGCCAAGACACGCGCATACAGCTCTCATTTACCACCCTTCGACCTCGTCGAGACATATAGGGAAAGACTTCACAAGTGCGAAATAAATTAGAGCATATTGCAGCCAGTGCATTACGGGGGCCATGAGGTTCTAGAGTTATTTTAANCATTACGGGGGCCATGAGGTTCTAGAGTTATTTTAATCCCTTTAGAATGTTAAAAAATTAATTCTATGTACAATTTTTTTTGTTAAAAAATACTGGCTCAAACTTTACCATTGTTTTTTGTATAAAAAATCAAATGTAATATTTTTTAATTAATTCCGGTGAAACCAAAGATATTTTATAATGCTGTGAAAATAAGAAATAAGAAAAAAATGGTACATTCTCCACTTGCTCGTACGTCAAACACACACAAACAGGCACACACAAAGAGCCCGAAATATCCCAATTTGCAGGCGAGACTGATAGACGCATTAAAACACTATTAAGACAAAATCGCCCATTACATAAGTAAACGAGAGGCACGTGCAGTCGTAATCTGAGCTCGCGCACACGTCCAGCCTCGCTGCACCAGGTGTTGAATTGGACTTTGCTGTAGCGCAATGACTGCTGGCGGGTCGAGTTGTGGACGCGGGGGGTTTGTCGCTCCAGCAGCATGTTTTATTTATCACACATGCCAACTTTAATTCATAGGATAATAAACACAGATATCTGCACGCACAAGTATACATCAGGGGAGAGCCATGTTCAGGGGGGCCCGGGTTCGATTCTCAACTCGTCCGGCCCGAATTTCGTTTTTAAAAATCACTCAAGGTGTAAGCCGGGATGGTTTCTTGGCCGACTCCTTACGTGTTCCCGTTTGCCCTAGCAACTCGCCCCGTCTCAAAATACACTGAAGAGCCAAAAAAAACTGGAACACCTGTCTAATATAGTGTAAGAACCCCGCGAGCACGCAGAAGTACCGCAAGACGACGTGGCATGGACTCGACTAATGACTGAAGGTATGTAGGAGGCAATTCACACCATGAATCCTGCAGGGCAGTCCACAAATCCATAGGAGTGCGAGGCGGTGGAGATCCTTCTGAACAACACGTTGTAAGGCATCCCAGATATGCTCAATAATATTCATTTCTGGTGATTTAGATGGCCGATGGAAGTGTCTAAAGTTAGAAGAGTGTTCTTGGAGCACTCGGTAGCAACTCTCGACGTGTGGGGTGTCGCATTGTCCTGCTGGAACTGTCCACATCCATCGGAATGCACAATGGACACGAATGGGCGCAGGTGATCGGACAGGATGCTTACGTATCTGTCACCTGTCAGAGTCATATCTAGACGTATCAGGGGTCCCATTTCACGCCAACTGGACATGCCCTATACCATGACAGAGCCTCCGCCACCTTGAACAGTCCCCTGTTGACATGTAGGGTCCATGGATTCATGAGGATGTCTCCATACCCGTACACGTACATCCGCCCGATACAATTGGGAACGAGACTCGTCAGACCAGGCAACGTGTTTCCAGGCATCAACAGTCCAATGGCGGTGTTGGCGGGCCCAGCGTAAAACTTTGTGTCGTGCAGTTAACAACGGTACACGAGTGGGCCTTCAGCTCCAAAAGCCCATAGCACTGTTGGTCCGTTGAATAGTTCGCACGCTGGCACCTGTTGATGCCCCAGCATTGAAATCTGCGCCAATTTGAGAAAGGGTTGCACGTCTGTCACGTTTAATGATTCTCGTCAGTCGTCGTTTGTCCCGTTCGTTTACGATCTTTTTCCGGCCGCAGCGATGTCGAAGATTTTGTATTTTACCGGATTCGCGATGTTCACAGCACACTCGTGAAATGGTCGTACGCGAAAATCTACATTTTATCGCTACCTCGGAGATGCTATGTCCCATCTCTCGTGCGCCGACTATAACTCCACTTTCAAACTCACTTAAATCTTGATAACCTGCCATTGTAGCAGCAGTAACCGATCTAGCAACTTTGCTGATGCTTGTTGTCTTATATAGGCGCTGTCGACCGCATCGCGTTACTCTGATTGGTTCCATACCTCTGTTATTTGCATATGCACGCCTATACATGTTTTTTTTGGCTCTCCAGTGTATTATAAAATTTACTTTTATAATTATTTTAGCTTGCACACCACCTAGACAATGCAAGCTCACAATACTTATTTACGAGAATCGTATTGACAGTCACGAATAAAAAATATTTACATCTGTTCATTATAAATGGAAGAGGGTTGCTCTATCTTCTCTCGCTTAGAATCCACGACATCTGTCTTTCAGAATTACGAATCATCCTCGTTTCGAGGACAGCCAACTTAAAAAAAAAAAAAACTCAAAATCGTAACTTGTAATGCAGGCAAATATGTACGTCTTAAAAAAAAATACGCATTACGTAATGTAAGAAAATATGCACGTATTAACTTAAAAATAATCGGTATATTGTGTAGAAAGATTTGGTATCAGCAATTCCTTGCATTTTTCAGGCATTCGGAGATACTATTTAAAGCTACCATTTTCACCCGATTCTTTGTTGGCTAGTCTGATAATGCTAGGAATATACACAGAGGTGACAAAAGTCATGGGATAGCAGTATGCAAATATACAGATGGCAGTAGTATCACGTACTAAATGTATAAATGGGCATTGCATTGGTTGGGCTTTCATTTGTAGTCAAGTGATTCATGTGAAAAGGTTTCTGACGTGATTATGGCCGCATGACGGGAATTAACAGACTTTGAACGCGGAATGGTAGTTGGAGCTAGACGCATGGGACATTCCATTTCGGAAATGGTTAGGGAATTCAACATTCCGAGATCCACAGTGTCAAGAGTGAGCCGAGAATACCTAATTTCAGGCATAACCTCTCACTATGGACAACGCAGTGGCCGACCGCCTGTACTTAATGACCGAGACCAACGACGTGTGCGCAGAATGGTCAATGTTAACAGACGAGCAACACTGCGTGAAGTAACCGCAGGAATCAATGTGGGACGTACGACGGACGTGTCCGTTAGGACAGTGCGGCGAACTTTGGCTGTACTGGGCTATGCCAGCAGAAGACCGACTCGAGTGCCTTTACTAACAGCACGACATCGCCTGCAGCGCCTCTCCTGGGCTCGTCACCATATCAGTTGGACCCTAGACGACTCGAAAACCGTGGCTTGGTCAGATGAGTCTCGATTTCAGTTGGTAAGAGCTGATGGTAGTGTTCGAGTGTGGCGCAGACCCCACGAATCCATGGACTCAAGTTGTCAACAAGGAACTGTGTAAGCTGGTGGTGGCTCCATAATGGTGTGGGCTGTTTTTATATGGAATGGACTGGGTCGTCTGGTCCAACTGAACCGATCATTGACTGGAAAGCTACTTGGAGACCACTTGCAGCCATTCATGGACTTCATGTACCCAAACAACGATGAAATTGTTATGGATGACAATGCGCCATGTCACCGGGCCACAACTGTTCGCGATTGGTTTGAAGAGCATTCTGGAAAATTCCAGAGAATGGTTTGGCCACCAAGATCGCCCGAAATTAATCCCATCGAACATTTATTGGACATAATCGAGAAGTCAGTTTGTGCACAAACTCCTGCACCGGGAACACTTTCGCAATTATGGACGCCTTTAGAGGCAGCATGGCTCAATATTTCTGCCGGGGACTTCCAACGACTTGTTGAGTCAATGCCAAGTCAAGATGCTGCACTTCGCCGGGCAAAAGGAGGTCCGACACGATATTAGGAGGTATCCCATGACTTCTGTCACCTCAGTGTATACCAAATCGGGCCATTATTATTCTCTTCTTAACCAATCGAACGAATCCATTCATCCGCTGATGCATATGCATACTTAGAAATATTTTCACGCCCACATACACAGTGATCCATTAATGTTAAGCCGTATGGCGGGAGAAAATATAACAGAAATCCGATCCGCTTACTTCCGCAAATACGAATTTAAACTTCGTTTCATGAATAAATGATTTAAATCTTGTTTCGACGGAAATAACTAAGGCATTTTTGCACCGATTATATATATAACATATATAAAATATAAATATATTAAATTAATGTAAGAGAAAACAGGCCGCCCATTACAGAAATAGGAAAAATAAAACTATTAACAAACTTAATTAGTCTGAGAGTGCTACATATTTATATTTCCGAATCGACGCGATATTCCGAGGTGAAAAAAAAAATGCTTAGCATTTTAAATTGTATTAATCTTGCACCTTCAGAGAAAACGTCTATGTTTAGACAACAAGGACCTGTCCATTGAAAAAGAAAATTAAAGCCCAGTCTCCTAATATCATTTGTTTACATTTGCAGAGTTCGCGACCTAATATCAGAGCTGAATACCAGTTCTAAAATAGTCCCCAGTTCATTATTAACCTGCAGAGATGCATACGCACGTTGGCAATGTTTCAGCCCAGCCATACCAGTGTTTCATAGACACACGAACGATAAATTATTGAAAGGACAGAAGCGAGTGCTAACTCGACTATTATCGATGTTCATTTTTGCGAAAAACTTCGTGCACCTCCATAATGCTCAAGAAGAGTTTTGATGCTTGCTAACATACTTGCGCTCTATCAGCCCGACGTGATGCCTCGAAGATATAAGATTTCGCATTATGCAAACACATAAGCAATAAATTCGCGAAAAAAAGTCAAACATACTCATGTTTACGTACATGAGGTGTTTTACCCTATCAAAATTAAAAAAATTTCAGACTGCAGGAAAAATTACTTAGGTCAGAAGGCATACTACAATCTGCGTAATTATGAAGATTTTGACATATCAGTCCAGGCTCCCCACCGAAAACAGCACTCCAGGCTTATTTTGCAACGATGACCTCTTCCACGATGTCGCATGAGAGGGGGGACGCAGCGACGCAGTGGCTAGAGCTATCGTTTCCCATCACGAGTACGCGCACAGCATTCTTTCTTTTGTACACAAGTTTTCGCACAGGACCGGTCCACCTCAACACCTGTTCATTCTTCACTCGGCCTCTTCGCTCCAATACGAAGAGACGGGTTCGATTCCCGGCAGGGTCACTCCCAAATTTTTGCCCTTTCATTCCTCGAAAACATTTTCCGTTCCTCAAAAACATTCCTCAAAAACACTCCTTATTCCACAAAGTGGTATATTGAAGGGTAACAGAATAAATACTCCATTTCAATGGTAATTTTATTAGCACTAAAACAAAATATGTGTTTAATCAGTCGTAATTAAATTTCTTATACAAAAATTATTGATTTAATAAATTATGCATGAAGGTATACCGCTGATTGGAAAATAATTTTTAAAAAGGGTGAAAAATTACATTTTTTTTATGTCTATGCAACAAATGTGAGTGCCTACAGCTCACTTTACGGCTGAATCAACAGAATGAGCGGGCACCGGCATCTCGCCTGACCGTGAAATCGAGAAATCAATGCCACCTATGTGTTGAAAATAGAATCCATTATAGAGGACACCACCTGTACTTCAAAAATAAAATAAAAATATGACTGCTGCCTGGTAGCTAAATAGGCAGCTCGCCTGGTGACGAAATCGGTAAATAATACACTAGTGCCACCTAGGTATTGAAAATATAAACAAATGACAAACGAAAAAAACCAAATGATGTGTTGAGCATAGGTAAGAGAGAACGTCAGCTAGCCTGGTGGCTAAATCGGNTGACAAACGAAAAAAACCAAATGATGTGTTGAGCATAGGTAAGAGAGAACGTCAGCTAGCCTGGTGGCTAAATCGGGAAGATAGCACTGCCTGGCGTGTAATTTGGTAATTAATACACTAGCACCACCTATGTGTTGAAAATTTGAACATGTGAAATCTAAGATGACGACCTCCAGCAATGTATATATAATCAAATGACAAACGAAAAACCCACCGAGATGGCTGCATACGACGGAATAAGCAATGGCATAGGGTTGGAGGGGTGGAGTAATTGGTCAATTAAATATATTGGAAGGAGGGGGTGCGAACGTGACTAATTGGTAGAACGAAGGTAATTTTTTGATGTGGAGGTTGTGCAATTGGGCAATTAAATATATAGGAAGGGGGAGTGGTGGGAGTGTAGGCCTGCCGACTAAACATCCAATAGCACTTGGCGACGGTCAGTCGTCTTTAGAGCTGTGGCTGTAGGAAGTAAGTGGGGGACCCTTCGAAATTCTAAGTTTTTAAAATAATTTTTCGATTTTAATGTTTCATAACTTTAATAATAACTTTTTGGCAATTTTTAATAATAGATGTTTAACACATTTTAAAATTAATTTTAATTTTTGTATAATTTCTTGGGTTTTTGGTTTTTTCAAGATCAAAGGTCACTGGGGTTATGGTCAAAGTTCACTGGGGTGAAGTTCAAATGTCAAGGTCACCTGTATATAAAATGGCCACCCGTCGATCAGAATGATAGAGCATGAACAGCTCGGACGCTCCGGTCCCAGGACCCGATGTGCCAAATTCGCCGTAATCCCTCTAATATTATATAGCATATATATAAATGTTGTGTCCGTTTTTTCGGACGCGTATAACTCTCAAAAAAATCAACCAATTTTAATTCTGTTTTTTTTTTATAAACCTTCATTTCGTTCCCACGAGTGCTTGTACACTTTTATTTTTATATCTGTATTACCTGCAAAGGTACTAAAATCTGCAAAAACTCTTTTTTACCATGCTTTCGAGTCATGAAGCGCCTTTGTTGACAGCTGTCTGTTTGAACATTTCAGCTGTTTGAACCATCCAACTTATTCATACGCGCGGAAGATGGTAAAACTAAAAACAGTGTATACGAACAAGTACTTCAATAATACAGATTTTCAAAATACATATACTTCTTTCAATTAATTTCACAGAAATGAATAGAACCAAAATATTTTATGCCACAGCAACGCGTGGCCGGGTAAGCTAGTATATTATATATATATTATCTGCGATACGTGTCCCATGGCGGCAACGTGTGGATGAACAAGACTACTTTTCAACAAGAAAAATGGAATTTAATTTAACTTTTACTTATATTTTTTCTCCAAATATTTCATATATAAGTAATATAAATTTAAACTAAGAGAAAATATGTGTGTTGGTAAGAAATAGTTCTCATGCAAAATGTTATGTGACTGAGTGCGCACGAATGTGGTGCGTAGTGAGTGCCTTTGCTGTATTTTTATACAAAAGGTTTTTTTTCATAAGGTGGAGGACTAACACGAAAAAAGAACTATATCAGAGCTTCAGAAAAGTTGTAAGTAACCGTGAATGGACTATATATATTATATATCAGTATATATTGTATATATCTTATATTATATTATATGTTATATGTATTCATATATAATATATACATATATTATCTTGCGATACTTGTCCCATGGCGGCAACGTGTGAATGAACAAGACTAAGATTAAAAAAGAAAAAAGCAATTATAATTAAAATTCTTGCAAGGGGGCTGCAGCTCAAAACCTCTAGAACTTTACCAGGTATACATAACAAGTGACAACATGTACGTGTGCATAGACCGTGAGATGGGTGAAAAAACTGACAACACTAAAACTTTTGATCTGCTGTGCTTAGCAAAATTGGTTGAAGGGGTAATGATTGTCTAGACAGCTAATTAATTAACCTAAATTAAATTCAGAAAATATTTTCTATGCCTATTGTGTATTGAAGGCGTTGACCATGGAAAAATTTGTTATTTTTAATTTGTACCACGTACTGTTTAGCTTGTAGACATCATCTGTGACNCATTAAAGGCGTTGACCATGGAAAAATTTGTTATTTTTAATTTGTACCACGTACTGTTTAGCTTGTAGACATCATCTGTGACAACTTTTTCCTCAGACACAACGCTTTTACATCGTATAGGTTTTGCAAAATGGTATGCCAAACTCAAATTTTTACTGTTTTTATTGTACAAATAAAATAAACCAAAATAAATGCAGAAAATTTAATAAGAGCTACTGGAAGGTCTTGTCTTAATTAATTTTAAAGTACGCTTAACAAATCTTATTTTACAAAAGTTTGGGGGGGCAGCCACTAATAAAAAATACGCAAGAATTTCGTATTTTCAGCATTTTTTTAAATTGCATAAACATTTTTGTACGATCTTATAGACGTATCGAAATATTTCTTGGCGCCTTCTTTCAGTGTGAATTATCTAATTTCTGTACATAAGTTAGTTTTCTTTATTTGTACATTTCTAAAACAGCAAATTTTTTGTAACATGTATTTACGCAAAATTAATGCGCTCATTTTTTGCTAGGAAAGAGTAATTACTGATAATGTCTTAAAGTTGAACAGTATGTCGTACAAATATAAAATAAGCGTATATCCGGCTACACTAAAAGGAAAAGTTCTCTGCTACTGGAAACAAACTTTGTATGGATGTAGTTTCATTTTTCCGTTAATTTTTGTCAGTATCTTGAAATAACTTTACAGCGCATCAACACCAATATNATTTTTTGCTAGGAAAGAGTAATTACTTATAATGTCTTAAAGTTGAACAGTATGTCGTACAAATATAAAATAAGCGTATATCCGGCTACACTAAAAGGAAAAGTTCTCTGCTACTGGAAACAAACTTCGTATGGATGTAGTTTCATTTTTCCGTTAATTTTTGTCAGTATCTTGAAATAACTTTACAGCGCATCAACACCAATANGTATGGATGTAGTTTCATTTTTCCGTTAATTTTTGTCAGTATCTTGAAATAACTTTACAGCGCATCAACACCAATATCGTGAGTAAAAATTTTAATAATTTCATAACAATTGAAAAGAATAATATAGATTGTATTACTTGTTACACATTAAAGTTTATTTGACTGGGAGACTTCCAACTCAGTATTCCATTGGCTAACAGCCAGCTAGTAATAAACTTTATTCAGTGTAGTATGCATGTCAAAGTGGTGCGAACCAATAGGACAATAGTGGGAAAGCTTAGCCCAACAGACATTTCGTTTCTTAACTGGAGGATATGACACAATTCTAACGTATATAGAATTCCAGAAAACGTATTCAGAGTGCAAAGTGTTAAATTAATGATAATTTAAAATTTCGTCGTAGCTTTAAAGCTACAATGAATGTGGAATTACAATTATTCACAAAATTAGATCTAGAGATGTATTTTCTTCGAACACGGCAAAATGGGCCCAACACTTGTAATGCCCCAAGCAAACATTAACAACAGTCTCTGGAAAAGGCAAAAATTACTGGTTTTTATTCTTCGCACTGTGCTTTGCGCTATGGTAGTTTGACTTTTTGCCATCGGTTATTGTGGGATCGAAATATATTTGGACTACCGATCATAAGAATATATCCTTTGATTACGTAGTTGCACGTAAAAAAAATTATTTTATTACCAGGAAACTGGCCTTTCCTACGCTGGGCGTGTTGTTGACAGGTCAGGAAACTCGCGGTGTTTTATCTTTGGATCTTACATAATATGTTCGTTAACTACCACGATTTACCAGCAACCAGATCACGTGCACAATCGTGCGAATACAATCAAATTGTCAGTCAGTTATACCAGTGTGCACTTCAAATTAACTTTATGGGCATGAGTTTTGAAAATGAAACTAGATAAGCCCTCGGCGTAGAGTAAACGCGGGCTGCTAATATTATGCCAGCACTTGTTCGTAATTATCGCATGCCACTCGACCCGAAACAGAAGCGGTCTAGTGCCTTATCAGCACAGATAAGCCCCGAATGTACATATATAATTTTGTACGATCCACGAGCTAACTGATTACATAATTTCGCTGATAACGAGCACGTAATATTGGAGTATGTATATTTATAAATCGTCTCTAAGATAATCATACAAACATATCAGAGGGCGTGTTTNAGCACGTAATATTGGAGTATGTATATTTATAAATCGTCTCTAAGATAATCATACAAACATATCAGAGGGCGTGTTTGGTTAGTATCGTCTTGGTGTGAAGCTGGTGCGTGCAACCCTCGTAGCTTTTATTCATCCATAGAGGGTGCCATAGCGAGAAGCCTGGACCGGCGATGTTCACGACCAGTTCACAGCATGACTCAATGTTGAGTACTGGCTACTCNGCCCGTAATATTGGAGTATGTATATTTATAAATCGTCTCTAAGATAATCATACAAACATATCAGAGGGCGTGTTTTGTTAGTATCGTCTTGGCGTGAAGCTGGTGCATGCAACCCTCGTAGCTTTTATTCATCCACAGAGGGCGNCTGGTGCATGCAACCCTCGTAGCTTTTATTCATCCACAGAGGGCGCCATAGCGAGAAGCCTGGACCGGCGATGTTCACGACCAGTTCACAGCATGACTCAATGTTGAGTACTGGCTACTCTGGTGGTTCGAGGCTCAATGTAACTAGGAAGTCCACTTTGTCTCATAGCCTTCTGCCATGACTGCGCGATGTAGAATTAGTCAGCAACAACAGAAATAATACATCCACTGTTTCATGGGGAGACATATCAGGCCCAGAACAGAGGTTCCGCTCTTTGTGTTGTGCAGCAATTTTAATACAACGTAACCCAACAGAAAGGAAAAATGTGCCCCTCTATCACTTTCACAGGAAAAAATACTCTTTCTACGTTAACGGGCCTGCCAAGAGGTGGTGCCTCTCTAGGTGTGACATTATTTACACTTTACTGAAAGAACGATGGACAAACTAATTTTATAATCCAGTATATTTGCGCCTTCCTGTAGGTCAAACAGAATCGCTCATATTACTTACCCTTTCATGACATGATTTTACGTCTTTCAAATCAGAAAATATCACATAATAAATATTTAGCTTGAGAACATTTTGACTAAATTTGAGCTATAAATTCTCAGCAATTTTTCTGGGGAAAAAGTGTCATATTATATCATCCAAAATAATATATATATCTTTTTGCATTAAATATTATTTTTCAATAATTATTTAAGCTCTATCTTGTGATAACATTAAATTTTGGAAGTACTGAAAAACATTACTAGGCCTGATTGTAGTTATGTAATAATTTTCAAAGGTAAATTAACGAACATACTTTTGAAATAGTTTCATTTTTTTTTAAACAGATGAGATGTAATGTTTTTGCAGCAGATTACATTAGACCACCAATGGGTCGTTAGTACATTCCATGTCAACTAAAATATGGTTCAGTGTTCTTTACTAGAGATATATCCTACGATTTCAGTGAACAAAGCGAAGGTGGGACGTTTAGAAACAAATATCTAACTTTTGCTTCTGGTGAACATATACCAGAAAAAAATATTTAATGTGACATTGTGCCACTCAAATATTATTTAATTTATATAGCCTGATATCTTATAGCTGGGCTTAGCGTATCACGCATGGATATCTATGTATCTCATACTTCTCTTACATTTTACTCATCTTTAAAGGTGTTAGTCCTCGACCCGATTCTATTCACAGCTATTCAAATTCAAGAGGCATTATTGAAAATTTCAACTCCCAAAATTGGTGATATTTATAACAATACAGCTTGAATACCTAAACTTATTTTAACCGTTCTTAGCAATTTACGTGATACACTTAATAATATATAAAACTACTTAATATCTTTATAAATCTCAGCCTTCAAAAATGTACCACAATCAAATTTTATAAATTTTGTCCAGTTATTACGTAATGCACGATGGTAGTGACAAACTTACTATGTATAAAAAGTAGTTAGAAATGGGCAATTGTAAGGCAGGGGATTGGGAATGGGGACTGAGGGACTGGCGGCGGCCATCTCGGATGACGTCATTTTTCCCTTTCCCCTCTTTTCTTCTTACGGTGGCCATTTTGGCAGCCAATACCGGTAAAAACGTCCAAATTTGCCAGAACATTTCCCGGATTTCCCTCAAGATTTCCCTAATTTCCCTAAAAAAATATGACTTCCACAATCCGGCTGACATTGCTCATAACTCCACAATGCAGCAATGTGACTCCTTGTTGGACAAGTGAGGGATTGAGGGATTTCATGCTCTATCATTCCATGCCAGCATCGACCATCTTATTCCCTACTTCAGGCTCTTGCATTCCAAGCGAGGAGGTTTACTCTGAGTCTTCCCGAATTCGAATACATTGTTCATGCTCTTACATTCCGATTTTATTTTCTCGTTTTCTCTCCTTTCTCTTGCCATCTTGTTCCCTACTTCATGGTGGTCATTTCACCAGCCAGTACCAACGGCGGCCATTTTGCCAGCCAGTACCGACGGCCATCTTGTTCCCTATTTCATGCTCTTGCATTCCACCCTACATGTCACGACTTCATGCTCTGTCATTCCACCGGCCCTGTGGGGCCGGGTTGGGTACAGGCTGTGGTCTGGCAACCAACCTATAATGGGTGTAAGGTGAGGGGACTGGGTACCTGAAAACCGGTCGTGGGATGGCCGCCGAGTAGGGGGGAGCCTAGAAACTGAGTATCTGGTGGGGTAGTCGTGACGGCTATGGAATGACTGCTCCAGTTGGGCCTAACCCTGGTTACAGGCTCTAGTGGTGGTAAACCGGCGCAAGTGTAAGAGCTCGCTCGTCGAGCTCCGGTGGGAGCCACTCATAGGAAGTAGTGATCCTTTTGGGTGTTTCCCTGCCACTGCGAAAGCTTCCAACTCATCTCCATTAATGGGGCAGTGATGCGAATACACAGCCTAGCACTGCTCAAGTCCATCTCCACCTCCTCGCGGTATGGGCTGGTAACATGGGGGCCGCCCCATGGCTAACGGAGTGAGGACGATTGAAGGCGGTGACGGCCTGTCTGTGCACAGATAACCAGTCACGGCGAGGTTAATTGCAGTCTCCAGAGGCTGTATATATTCTTCGCCATGCAGTGAAGACCCGCGAACCGAATTGCACTCCCAAAGCTGAGCCTCGGTATGTGGCAAATCGGGGATGATCTCGGGGTGGCGGAGTTCTGATGAAGGGACTGTCTGGCGTCTTGGAGGGGCTGGGCTGTTCTGGGTGAAAACTCAGTGTGCATGTCTGAAAATTGTGGGTACCCAGGGGATCAGTGTGAAAGCCCCGGCTTAGGCCGTGCTGATCGCGGGTCGGACTCTGGGTGGTAGTGGTTGAACCTTCTGCTTGGAAGGAGATCTGGAGGTGGGTACTTGCCTGGAGGGCGGGCACTGTACGTATGTGAAGGGTCGGTAGCCGCTGCCCTGGAAAGCAAGCGTGCTGGCTCCCTTCGGTGTCAGTTTCGAAGGGTTGGTGCTCATTAATGAAGGGTCGACGGTCTGGTCCGCCTAGTAAGAGGACTCGTTCACAAAGCAGGTTTGTAGAGTGAGGATAGCACTCGGCCCCATCAAGGTGGCGCGTGCGGATTCAACTCTGCACGTTGCTGTTGACAGGTGAGGTGGAACCACCCTCGGGTGGAGAACATCCACCCACTGCGATTGGAAAGGGCGTTACTCTTTCTATTGGCAGTATTCAACTACTGTCAGTTAGAGCACTGACCGAGCTCAAATCAATCTTGGTTAAGGATTATGTCCAAGTCTGTGGGGAGTGCGCACCTAACAGCCTGGTGTGTAACAATCAGCACATATTTTCTCTATATGTGCAAGACTGGTGTGACAAAACGAAGTCGGATCTGAAAGTAATGGGAAGTCCTGATTGCACTCCCCTAGTAATAAACATGTTCTGAAAGGTGTCTCCTGCAATACCTAAATGGATCAGGCGCAGGAGGAGCAAGTCTTGGTCAAACCAACGCGACACATGGTTGTCGAAAACATGTCATTCCACCAAGCCAACGATGGCTATGCGAGGCTCTCGAAAGGGTCTCGCCTCTGGCGACGCTAGGCTCTCGAAAGGGTCCCTGCCTACATGAGGCTCTCGAAGGGGTCTCGCGTCTCATTGTCTATTGCCGATGGTGGCAATTTTTCCAGCCAGTACAGATGGCAGCCATTTTGCCAGCCAGTACTGGTGGCCATTTTGTTACCTACTTTACACTCTCATATTCCATCCTACCTGTCCCGACTTCATGCTCTCACAATTTCGCGTGCGTCCCCCACCAAGTCCCTGCCAGGACGCCCTGACTCGCGTCACACACACACACCCCCTCGTTCCTTCCAGTCCCTGAAAAGATGCCACGACTACGAGCCCTACTTCATGCTCTCGCATTCCCACACATGTCCCCCCAAACCCCGCAGGAAACATCGACTCACATCACACACACCCCCTCGACCAAACCAGTCCCTGAAAAGACGCCCCGACCGCGATCCGTACATACACACGCACACACACCTTACTCTTGCATTCGCGCGCGGGAATGTGCAATCATGTATGCGAGGCACTCGAAAGGGTCTATCCTCTGATACACTATGCGAAGCTCTCGAAAGGGTCTGGGCCCCGATTGGCTACGCGATGCTCTCGATAGGTTATCGGCACCGATTGGCTATGCGAGGCTCTCGAAAGGGTCTCGTCTCTGATTGGCTACGCGAGCTTCTCGAAAGGGTTTCGTATCCGTCAGTCTACCCAGTACAGCACGCCTGCAGTACTTCGTGGTTTTCTTCGAGTCTTCCAGAACTAGATTACCCTGTTTGTTCATGCTCTTGCATTCCGATTTTATTTTCTCATATTCCTTCTGACAACCTTTCACTTGGCACCCTAGTTGGGACAAGTCTCATGCTCTATCGTTCCACCTAGGTTTTCTGATATTCCTTCCGGTATCCTTTCACCTGGCATCTTGCAGGGACGAGACTCATGATCTATCATTCCGTCTCGGTTTTCTCATTTTTATAATCACAGTTGGCTGTAATTTCCGAACCATTTAAGATACAGATACAAAATTCGTAACATAGACATCACCGTCGACAACGAAAATGAACGCAGGGTCAAATATGTCCTTAGCATACTTAAAAGCATAGTTGGGTATAATTTCCGACCCATTTAAGATAAAGATAGCAAATTCGTAACATAGACACAACCCTCGACAACGAAAATGACCACAGGGTCAAATACGCTCTAAGCAGACTTATAAGCATAGTTGGCCATAATTTCCGAACTATTTCAGATACAGATACAAAATTCGTTATGCAGATGACGCTCGGACAAGGAACATAATCGCAGCGTCAAATATGCCCTAAGCATACTTACAGGCATTGTTGGATGTAATTTCAAACCGTTTAAGATAAATCTACCAAATTCGTATTATATACATCACCCCTGAAAACGAAAATGGCCGCAGGGTCAAATATGCCCTAAGCATAGTTATAAGCATAGTTTAATGTAATTTGCGAACCATTTATGATACAACTACCAAATTCGTAAAATAGTCATCACATGCGACACGGAAAATGGCCGCAGGGTCAAATATGACCTAATCGCACTTATAAACATAGTTGGATGTAATTTACATTCCGTTTAAGATACAAACAACAAATTCGTAATATAGACATCACCTCCAACAACGAAAATGATCGCAGTGTCAACTATGGCTCAAGCGCATGTATATGCATAGTTGGGTGTAATTACCGAAACCTTTAACATATAGTCACCAAATTCAAAACGTAGACATAATCGCCTACAAACGAAAAGGACTGCTGGGTGAAGTATTCGCTAAGCATATGTATAGACGTAGTACTATTTAATTTCCGAATCATTTAAGATAGTGTCACCAAATTCAAAACATAGGCATCACCCCCGACAACGAAAAAGGTCGCAAGTGTCAAGTATGTCCTAAGCACAGTTAAAAAAACCCCCAATGGAGCTACAGTCCATAATAGTTATATCAGTGTTGATATCACAACAATAAGTTAAGTAAAACGTTAGAATGCACATCGAAATGAGAAAAACGAATAATCACAATGACCAATAATACAAATGAATACAATACGATTGCGATACGCATTATGCGACTTCTAAAGACGATTTTCCTTTGCTTGTCACGAAACAACATACATTTAAACCATTAGTCGCGCAAGAGACATCACTGCTATGTGTTCATGCAAAAAAATATAAAAAATAATTATAAAACAAATAGTTATAAGCATTTAACAACCTATGTATATTGCGCGAGCATTGTTGGTTTGCAAGGAAGTCGTTTGCTATTCTGTTGTACTAACTAGGACGGTCTGGTATTGTATAGCACCGTTTAAGACACAGCATAAAGTCCCCGACGCTTATGTAGTATTTAATTACGATGGTTGGCAAGTATTTTTCCCTTACATTTTTTATATCAGTTTGCATAATTGCGTAGTAGTGTTGACCTTATCGCACCTGTGCTTCTCGGCTTCGCAAAAGCTTTTTTTCGAATAACATGAGGTATAGCACACATTGCTCGCGCAATATACATAGGTTGTTAAAAGTTTATAACTATTTGCATTAATTATTTTTTTATATCTGTTTCCATCAGCACGCTACCTTGAAAACATCATAGGCATGGGAGACAGCTAAGAATCTCTTCATCGTGCTGCAGAGAGACAGGTAGGTGTTTGTAGACGGATTTTATTTCGTGTTGTACATATCTGAGAAGGAATTTTTTTTGNGCTGCAGAGAGACAGGTAGGTGTTTGTAGACGGATTTTATTTCGTGTTGTACATATCTGAGAAGGAATTTTTTTTGCAGGTATGCTAGCTCGGTATCTGAGTGCTGCAAGTGATTTAATCTTTCTGTTTGTCGTGATATCTAANTTTTTTTTGCAGGTATGCTAGCTCGGTATCTGAGTGCTGCAAGTGATTTAATCTTTCTGTTTGTCGTGATATCTAATAAAATTATCTGACTACTATAGTAACATCCTATCATTTTCACAATGTCTTCTCGACGACGAGAGAATGAAGTTCTGAGTGATNTATCTGACTACTATAGTAACATCCTATCATTTTCACAATGTCTTCTCGACGACGAGAGAATGAAGTTCTGAGTGATGCGTGGTGGTACTAACTGTTTTTACAGACCTAAAAATGAATAGGGTAGACGGAAGCGATATCCTCTACCAACCCCAATTTATTCGAAGGAATATTTTAAATAGTCATGCTTGATGTAATCAAACGAAATAAATTGTTAACTTCCATTGTACAACTGAATTGATCTCGTAATAGAACATGTATGTGTAATATGTGATTTGGGTTTGTCGGTAACCGCTTTAATTATTTTCCTTTCCATGTTATTTTTATATAAGTTTTCCTCGGTGTATAACAGTGCTGATCTTATCGTTCCCATACTTCACAGAGGAAATTTATTCGCCTAACATAACATACAGTGCACAATGCTAACACATATGTATTTGTTGGTAAACGCAAATAACTATTTACTTTTATAATTATTTTTTTTAATCTGTTTGTTTCAGTGCGTAGCAGCGTCGTCTCTCTCTCTTGCGCGACTTATAGTTTTAATGCGTGTTGTTGCGTATGTGCTTATGGTTCTGCTAATATATAAATGATACATATTCAAGATGAGTATATACATATATATAGTATTTAAAACATGCTTAACTGTTAGTTTGTACTGTAGAACTGAATTCCTCTCGTAAAGGAAAGTGAATGTGTGACTCGGCTAGTCTGGCATCCTGGAGCCTGACGCAACTCTCTCTTGGCTAGTGTTCTGCATCATCCCTTCGCTTGTCGAGACTTGCACCGTGTTCACGCTGGCCGTCGCCTGTCTGGGAAGACCCTACAATTTATCTTGATGCTAGTTGATCGCGCGAAGTCGGTCGGGTCCGATGTGTTCCGCTGCTAGTGATNTATCTGACTACTATAGTAACATCCTATCATTTTCACAATGTCTTCTCGACGACGAGAGAATGAAGTTCTGAGTGAAGCGTGGTGGTACTAACTGTTTTTACAGACCTAAAAATGAATAGGGTAGACGGAAGCGATATCCTCTACCAACCCCAATTTATTCGAAGGAATATTTTAAATAGTCATGCTTGATGTAATCAAACGAAATAAATTGTTAACTTGCATTGTACAGCTGAATTGATCTCGTAATAGAACATGTATGTGTAATATGTGATTGGGTTTGTCGGTAACCGCTTTAATTATTTTCCTTTCCATTTTATTTTTATATAAGTTTTCCTCGGTGTATAACAGTGCTGATCTTATCGTTCCCATACTTCACAGAGGAAATTTATTCGCCTAACATAACATACAGTGCACAATGCTAACACATATGTATTTGTTGGTAAATGTGATTTAACTATTTACTTTTATAATTATTTTTTTTAATCTGTTTGTTTCAGTGTGTTACAGTGTCGTCTCTCTCTTGTGCGACTTATAGTTTTAATGCGTGTTGTTGCGTATGTGCTTATGGTTCTGCTAATATATAAATGATACATATTCAAGATGAGTATATACATATATATAGTATTTAAAACATGCTTAACTGTTAGTTTGTACTGTACAACTGAATTCCTCTCGTAAAGGAAAGTGAATGTGTGACTCGGCTAGTCTGGCATCCTGGAGCCTGACGCAACTCTCTCTTGGCTAGTGTTCTGCATCATCCCTTCGCTTGTCGAGACTTGCACAGTGTTCACGCTGGCCGTCGCCTGTCTGGCAAGACCCTACAATTTATCTTGATGCTAGTTGATCGCGCGAAGTCGGTCGGGTCCGATGTGTTCCGCTGCTAGTGATGCGAGTGTTGGTTGTTCACTAAATGTGAGGGTTTCGTTTCAGTCGGTTCGTTAGGATGTAGTTCGCTATTTTGTTGTATTTGTCAGGACGGTCTGGTATTGTATAGCTACGTTTAATACACACAAAATACAGCACTCGATGCTTGTGTAATATGTAATTGCGCCTGTTGGTAAGTGCTTATAACTATTTTTCCCTTTACATTTTGTTTTTTATATCTATTTGTAGCAGTGTTTCCTCATCACACCAGTGATTATCGGCTTCGCAAAAGTTTTTTTTTACTAGCATGATATACAGCGCACAGAGCTCGCTCAATATACACAGGTTGTTAAATGCTTATAACTATTTGTTTTATAATTATTTTTTATATCTTTTTGCATCAGCGCATAGCGGTGATGTCTCTCTTGCGCGACTAATGGTTTTAATGTATGTTGTTTCGTGACAAGCAAAGAAAACCGTCTTTAGAAGTCGTATAATGCGTATCGCAATTGTATTGTATTCATTTTTATTGTTGGTCCCTGTGATTATTCGTTTTTTTCATTTCGATGTGCATTCTAACTTTTTACTTAACTTATTTTTGCCATATCAACACTGATATAACTATTATGGACTGTAGCTCCATTGGGTTTTTTTTTTTCAAGTGTGCTTAGGACATACTTGACACTTGCGACCTTTTTCGTTGTCGGGGGTGATGCCTATGTTACGAATTTGCTGTTTGTATCTTAAACGGAATGTAAATTACATCCAACTATGTTTATAAGTGCGCTTAGGTCATATTTGTCCCTGCGGTCATTTTCCTTGTCGCGAGTGATATCTATGTAACGAATTTGGTAGCTGTGACCTCAACTGTTTTGAAATTATGGCCAACTATACTTATAATTGTGCTTAGGGCATATTTCATCCTACAATCATTTTCGTTGTCGGGAGTGATTTCTATGTTACGAATTTGGTAGCTGTATCTTAAACGGTTCAGAAATTACATCTAATTATGCTTATAAGTATGCTTAGGGCATATTTGTCCCTGCGGTCATTTTCCTTGTCGCGAATGATGTTTATGTTACTAATTTGGTGACTGTATTTTAAACGATTTAGAAATTACAGCGAACTATGCTTATAAGTATGAGTTAACCGAGGTGGAATGATAGAGCATGAGACTTGTCCCTGTCAAGATGCCAGGTGAAAGGAGACCGGAGGGAATATGAGAAAATCGAGGTGGAATGATAGAGCGTGGGACTTGTTCCCGCTAAGGCGCCAGGTGAAAGGATGCCAGAAGTAATATGAGAAAACCTAGGTGGATTGATAGAGCATGAGACTTGTCCCCACTTGTGTTCCAGGGGAAGGAATACGAGGAATGAAAATCGGAATGTAAGAGAATGAACAAACAAGGTAATCGTATTCTGGAAGACTCGAAGAAAACCCCCTCACTTGGAATGCAAGACCGTGAAGTACTGCAGGTGCGTTGTACTGGGTAGACTGAGGGTGTCGAGACCCTTTCGAGAGCCTCTCGTTGTCAATTGGAGACGAGACCCTTTCGAGAGCCTCTCGTTGTCAATTGGAGACGAGACCCTTACGAGAGCCTCGCGTTGCCAATCGGGGCCGAGACCCTTTCAAGAGCCTTGCGTATCTGATTGCACATTCCCGCGTGAATGCAAGAGCAAGGTTTGTGTGTGTGGGTATGAAGTACAGATCGTAGTCGGGGCGTATTTTCAGGGACTGGCACGGACAAGCGGGTGGGTGTGTGTGATGCGAGTCGAGGTGTCCTGGCGGGGACTTGGGGGCACATGTGTTGGAATGCGAAAGCATGAAGTAGGGCTCGCAGTCGTGGCATCTTTTCAGGGACTGGAACGGACGAGGAAGTGTGTGTGTGACGCGAGTCGGGGCGTCCTGGCAGGGACTTGGTGGGGGACACACGCGAGATTGTGAGAGCATTAGGTCGGGACAGGTAGGATGGAATGTGAGAGCGTGAAGTAGGTAACAAGATGGCTGCCGGTACTGGCTGGCACAATGGCTGCCATCGCAACTGGCTGGCACAATGGCTGCCATCGGTACTGGCTGGTAAAATTACCGCCGTGAAGTAGGGAACAAGATGGCAGGAGAAAAGAGAGAGAATGATAAAATAAAATCGGAAAGTAAGAGCACGAACAAGGTATTCGAATTCGGGAAGACTCCGAGAAAACCTCCTCGCTTGAAATGCAAGAGCATGAAGTAGGAAACAAGATGGTCGATGCTGGCATGGAATGATAGAGCATGAAATCCCTCAATCCCTCACTTGTCCAACAAGGAGTCACATAGCTGCATTGTGGAGTCATGAGCAATGTTAGCCAGATTGGGGAAGTCATATTTTTTGAGGGAAATTAGGGAAATGTTGAGGGAACTTCGGAAAATGTTCTGGCAAATTTGGACGTTTTTACCGGTACTGGCTGCCAAAATGGCCTTTGTCGGTGGGGAAAAGGTTCAAATGACATCATCCAAGTTGGCTACCACCAGTCCCCCAGTACCCATTCCCAATCCCCTGCCTTACAATTGTCCATTTCTATCTACTATAAAATTCAAAATATCTCGCTCTACAAGCAGATATGCACCGAAAGACATAAAAAGTATCTCTCCTGAATGCGTTCCATTTATAATTTTCGAAGGCGTCTTTCCTAAATTAGAGTGTACCATATGGCTTCTTACGAAATTTTTTCTTCATTTTAAGTCCGTAGTTTCCTCGTATGTTTGTATATGCACGCCAACTTCCCGACAGGGAAGACTGCGCGTGAAGCTAATTGCACGTTTGGCTTTACTGCGAAGCCTTTTATACCGTATCTTGTTTTCTTTTCCATATAAACAAAGTGATTTTCCGGCGTCTGGAAGAAGTGGTTGGCATTGAGTGACGTAATTGCAACCCATGTTCAGGAAATAGCCAGGAATGTATAAGGCAGCATAATTTATACTTTTAATTACGGCCTTGTAACGCTGCGCTGACACTAGCGCGTGCACATCAATGGTGAGCACTGCAGATACTAAAATATGTATTAGTTGCGCCAAAGCAATAATTTGCTCGAGGGTCTGCAGAGAAGTATAAAACTGCCCGGTGACTACAGTCTATGGAACGCTCAGAAATCTTGCTGCAATCCTGTAATACGGGCGCAGGAAATAAACACTATTTGGTCCAATCTACACATTACTAAAACTCGCTGTTAGCGTAGTAACAGCTTGCTTATATATCTTGTAATATTTCGTACCTTATATCAAATTTATTAACATAGAAATCAGTATATTTTAATTTAATGTTACTGCGAAGTTCTTAAAAATTAAATAATGTATTGCAGATATTTTTTATTCATCAAAAAGAGCTGCTTTCTCTTAATTATGAAAAATGTAAGACGGACGAAATTGACGTTTTTAATTTTGAGCACTTTGTTTATGTCGACATATTTGGTGGAGACATGTTAGGTGCTCATGACGATATGAAAGCATGTTAGCAAAGCTCACGACCTCACCTGCCATAACTTGGTATTGCCCGAAGCAGGACTGGAACAAGCTGCCACTTGAGAGTCCTCAGCTTCCATGATCTCTTACGTCCCGCTCGTGCTTCTAGAAGGCTAGAGCCCAACTCCAGAAGTGACTGTAATCTGAGCTCCGTATCATACACAGTGTAATCATAATGTTCCGTCGGCTTTAGCCGTTGTGCATAACCGTGGGACGCGAAACCCATAATTTGACATTCTATCCCTTCCTCCTTCGCTCACTACCGCACGGTTGAGAAGTCAGCTTAAAACCCCACACCTTTAGGGCTTGGTTGGTTCAGACAGACACTTTCCGTACAATAACACTACAAGTAGAGTGTTTATAGTACCCTGGTTACTGGACAGAAAAACCTGGATGTAAGGTACAGACATGCGCTTACAGTGAAATCGGACCGTGGCCGTAGTAACAGAACCCAACCGCAAATATTTCCTATTTCAGCAAACCTCTTTTCAAATACGGTAAAAATATTTTAAGAAGTTCCTGAAGGGATTGAATAGTTTAGGCTCATTAGCCAGGAAAACTTGTTAATAGGGTTCAATTACCTTAGTGTTTATAGACCAGGTGCAAAATTACGTAAATTTATTTAGCAGGAAAACATTTTAATAGGATCTTCTTGAAAGGGTTTTACTTTTTCTAACGTAGGTTTAAAATACTCACTTAGTGGAAAACATACGATTTACCGGTCAAAGTTTATGGCACCCCAAAGGAGCTGAAATTCATTTGAGAGGTGTAGGTGGCAGAGCCGACCATCGTTATGAAAGAGAATGTTTTGCTACTACAACCACAACATCCGAAGAAGCACGAAATGTGGTTTTTATGGAAGTGTTTCTTTTGCCAGTCAAAGACACAAAATACATGCTATATGTATCAAACCATACACACAAGTATCATTAAAAAAAACATACAAGTGGGTAAAAATGTTACAGTGAATGTTCACATCGGCTAACTTCAACATTTTAATTTAATCTGTGAACTGCGAGAAACATGTTATCGTATCGCATTCTTAGATTTGTGTACATTACGTACGTTTAGGTAAATTTTTGACTACGAAGCTCAATGACCAATTATCTTACCTGTGGGTAAATGATTCGCAAACAGTTTTACAGGTCTAGGTCATAATTGGTTCATATTACTGTAGCCAAAAATATAGCCTACAGCTCATTGGCTGTGGCAACGAAACAAGTGTTGTGTCGACTTAAGTACAGCACGAGTCATAAAATGTTTCATTTACACCGCCTGAAGCCGTCAATTGAAGTGGGTCTGAAAGAGTTAAGAGAAAAACAGCGTACTATGCTGCGTTTATTCCCTCAGTCGATGGGATTCGACCTGCTGATTATCCGCAATGAAACCATACATGCTCTACGGATTTACTCCACCTGTAATTGGCTTAGCAGGACTGGCCGTATAGACCCCTGGCATCTACCATGGGGTTGTTGGCCAAACAAAAGTACAGTAGAAAGCTGTGTAGCACAATAACTGGAAACTTAATAGTTCAACATGTAATACAACAAGATCTACAAACGCTCCAGGGTGGATTTGGGGGTGAAGAATTTTGAAGGGGAATCACATAAAAAAGGTTTTCCTTGAAGTGTAGTGAACGAACCTTTGTATCCACTGTGTAGAAATGACCAACTCGTAACTGCGGAGATTTAATTTGGAACACTGAAGACGTATTTCAACAGGAACTGTGATAAAATGCATTATTGGATTAGCGTCGGATGTTTCTTAGGAAGAATACTGTGTTCACATACATGTAAGTAATTTGGTAAGATATTCAAAGAGATAGAGAATGTTATTTGAAAAATGTTTGAGCCTAATGAATTTTTTATCTGATTCTATACAGTAATTGGTCGGGTAACTCCTGTTATTTTATTTATAACGATAATTTTTTTGTTAATAGTACCTTTCAAAATGGCGATCGATTAAATCTATTACTTAGGAAACTTAGTGCACGCAGTATGTAATTCCACACATCAGTACTGAGTTGAATTAGTTGAATGGTACCAGAGACGTGGCATGAAACACTACAAGAACAACACTACTGCTTTGAAAATAAGAGACTAACTTATGCAAAATTCAGGTAGCTATATCCATAGTACTCTTTGCATTCAAAATGTGATGGGGATTGCCTAAGAAGTTACTGAAATGTTTTTAAGTTTAAATTTCAGGTGACATTTTTCAAAGCCAGAGAAAACGGCCTTTGGCGATTTTTGGGACATGTTGTGCTCCGTTGGTTTTTCGGAATGAAACTATTTTTATGCAAACCTGCTTCACAAACCCTTCAAATCATACATTATCNTGCTTTGAAAATAAGAGACTAACTTATGCAAAATTCAGGTAGCTATATCCATAGTACTCTTTGCATTCAAAATGTAATGGGGATTGCCTAAGAAGTTACTGAAATGTTTTTAAGTTTAAATTTCAGGTGACATTTTTCAAAGCCAGAGAAAACGGCCTTTGGCGATTTTTGGGACATGTCGTGCTCCGTTGGTTTTTCGGAATGAAACTATTTTTATGCAAACCTGCTTCACAAACCCTTCAAATCATACATTATCNTAACAGAAACAAATTTGTGCATGCTTAGATTGCATTAATAACGTTTTCTAAACAATTACCTACCCACTGTTAACCTCGTTTACAATAAAAATTAAAATAATTTCATAGTATTATTTAAAATTTGTAATGTAAATACAACCGTATTCTAGAGCTAAAATAAGTGACCGAAAATTGAGGCAAAAATATTGTAAAAAATTACTGACGGCAACCAGTTCTCTACACTCTGCGGTGCTAAAACATGAGTTATCATTATTTGTAAATTTTTCCGTGCCCAGCATTTACGTTTTAACACGGCGCTGTGACATTTCCCGGCCTTCGCGCGCAGCAGTAGCTAGCTGTGGCCAGTTACGTAAGGACCGGGCAGACGTCCCTTTTGTTCGTGCTTGATTCTTCACTCTGGATAACGTCGGAAACAGGCGTTGTGCTCGCTGTCAGGAAGACGAGCAGCCCGACAATGGACACAATAGTGCTCCAGAGCGCGGTCGCCACCGCAGCAAGATCACGTGAACACGCTGGCGACAAGCACGTGACTTGATGCTCCCTTTCGTAGAGGGGAAATGACATAGAGTGCTCGTGCGAGCTGCGCAGTAGCCACTCTCCGCATACCAACATTGGACTTCTTTCCTTCCAATAGCACTCTCATAAACAACGTGGATATAATTTGATGTTAGAACACTCTTTATGTAAGTAAGTGATTTGTGATATTTGTACGCATGCGCTAACCTAGTTTTGAAGCAACTAGAACAGATTCAAGTTAGTCACTGTACTTTACTAATGTAACAAGGTGGCTCTGCTGGAAATTAAAATGTAAACACGTTCATCTCTGTGGACCACATGACTTTGACAATTGTACTGGCGATGTGTGAGCCCATGATGGTAATCTGCGCAGAAGATCTGTCTGCTTTATCTTTAGTCTATGGTCCCTTAACCATTAACGACCGCACAGCCTAGCTAAGTTAATTTCATGTCATTATTCACAAATCACACTTAAATTTTTCAACACCACTGATTATGCAATTTGTACAAACTAATCGTCAAACCATTAATATTTTTTCTTAGTAATAAATTTACTTTTTGTTGTCCTCTGATTAACAGTTAATTTTTTTTATCCACTAGTCCAAAGATTATCATTTTTAAATATCTTACTAACAATTTTATGTTGATTTGGCTGTTATACTCTCGTATGTCAGTAATTACTAAGCAAACATTTTCAATTTCCTCTAAAGCACAAGTTTAATTAATAGTGTGTTTTTATGCTGTTTACTGGCCACTTTGTAAGGCATAACTATGTAGAATTTACTAAATTTTCAAGTTGATTTGAAACACCAAAAAGTGATTATGACATAAGTGATTATGACATAAGCATTTATAATTATCAGTTAAAAAATATCCGAGCACTGCCACTGGTATTGTTAAGGAAGTAATTAAAGCTTAAATTAATTAGTAAAATCAGGGTGAGGTTACCAGATGAATCGGACTTCTTAGCGGAGTATGACAACTTGTTGGCACAGCGGGCTTGATAGGCGAGCCCACAGACCCGATTCTTTGTGATAGTTTTGAAACAGGCCTTTGGCTTACGCAGGTTCAATTCCTTAACAGATTCTTATAAAAAATTATAACTTTCTAGGCCACAGATGCTCTCCAATGGCAGAAACTACCCACGATGAAAGTGTCTGTTTTTTAGCATTTTCGTGTATATCTGACTATATATAATCCACGTGTTTGTTCAGATTTTAAAGATAAAAAATCTAATATAGGTATATGCCGACAAAATAATGACTTGTTTCAATTTCAATAAGTTGTTTTATTAACTGTGTCACAGTTATTCTTAGACACTAACAACACAGTAAATGTTGCAATAGGGCAGTATAAGTAAGCAATATTTTTATTTCTTTGGCAAATGTGTTACACAATTTCAGAAATCCCGCAGTCATATTGACGTATTTATGAAATTAACTAGAGCGCAATTAATTACGTACATAAAATTCACAATCGCTCATCAAAATGTGCTTTTATTAAATCGTAGATCATGTCACAAAACGTAATTCTGTGGTTTTGTCGTCAGGTAACACGGCGTTTCAATCCCAGCTCGAAATTACGTTAGACTTAATTACTGCTTGTTGCAGGGACGCTAAATGCCTCTTTGAAAACCTCTTAATGACATTCGTCAGGTTTGGCGCTTAGGGTATAACACAATAACGGAGCATTAATTTGAGCTGCGCAGTATTGGGTAGCAAAGGGATGATGCCAGCGGTAAAATTATTGGAAAATCACACTTAGAGAGCCTGGCAGGCTGTATTTGGTTCACGATTTTGACAGCCCTGCTAACTTCCCTCTTCCTACTCATGTGTATCCTTCCGCTTCAAGTGTAAATTAACATTGCCATGGAACTAATAATTATAATCCAAACATCGATCAAGTGTCGCTGTGAAATCATTAGGTACACAGGTATTTTCATTTATCGTCGATTGTTATTCTATTATAAAGAAAACAAAAATAAATCAATTTTTAATTTAACTTATTTAAATTGTACTATTTGAATAAGACGTTAAGTTACAGAACTGCAAACATTACCGTAAGTACACTGATCAACGCCTCCTCTAAAATATTTGCGTTGTAAGGTTGATTTCCTAATTATTCACATATTCATGAGCCAGCTATAGCAGGCTGCCGTGATGGTGTGAAAGTGTCACGAAAGTTGTTGCAGGCGTCTCCCCATGCACATACTTAAAATAGACAATACAAATTCTGGTACTTTTACATTTTTCTAAGAAAGTACAGTCATGTACTAAAAATATGAGCACCTAGAACGAGTGGTGGATATAAATTGAAACTGCGCCTGTTGAAAGGATATTTGATTTTATTGCAATTATTACAATATGAAATCGCAGGGATGACAGAGTTGGTAATGTGGGCGTGTTGCTAGTTCTGTGTCAGTAGGACGTAGCACCCCCTCTGACCTAGATACACACGCCGCTTCGGTTCGGAAGGGAGTTTTATAGCTGTTTTATACTCTCACGAGGTATGCCGGCCCACAACTGATGTAATTGTCCCTAGAATTCTGCAGATCGGCACCATATTGAAGTTGACGTCCGGACTGCTACCACACTTGTTCTGTGTGGGACAAATCGGTGAATCTTGCTGACCAAGAAAGTACTTCAGCAGGATGCATACATTCTATAGACGTATGTGTCGTTTGTAGACGAGAGTTGTGTTGTTGAAAGACTGGGCCAGAGCGCTGTCTCGTGAGAGGCAACACATGCGGCTGTGGAGGAGGGTTTCCCCGAGTTACTACCAGAGGTGCCCTGAAGTCATTAACTCCAGCTCCCAGTGCCATGATGCCTGAGGGTCTCTCCGCAACATTGGTGGGATTTGTTAACTCCCATAGGAGTCGCCATACTTGCACACGACGATCATGCATGTAAATACAGAGCCGAAATTGATCGCTGAACAAGGTAAGACGCAAATCGTCGTCTTTCCATGCGCCCTGGTTACGGCCACATCCAAAAATCGTCTCTGCTCTGATATCAACGGCAGCCTACGTATGAGTTGGTGAAACCCTAGTCTGCCTGATGCCAGTCGCCAGCAAATGGTGCGGAATGTCACAGGGTACTGAAGAGTGTCCAATAAGTGTATTCGTATGTGACAGGCGCCAATGTCACGCAGTTGCGCAATGATTGACGCACTATATAGCGATCCTCCCTTGGTGTGGTCTTAGTCGACTGGCACTTTCACGACGTGTGTGGATGCTCTCACGCACCTTTGGTTCCAACACTGAACCACTGTGACATGGGAACAATACAATTGTTAGACAGTTTCACGATACGTCCATCTGGCCGCATGCAGACACGCAGTGTGGCTCCTATCAAATTTCGTCAAGTGTTGGCAATACTGTCTAATGCATCTGCGAGGCAGGCATACTCTGTATTCGGCAAACTTCTTGCATGGCGTTGACCGACTGTCTAACGCTCAGCAATTTCATTAAAACTCTAACGCTATTTATCGTGGTGGAGCCACTAATGCAGCATGAAAAACAAATGGCTTCGATGAGTGCATGCAAGAACTTGTGGGAAGAAATCTGTGAGCTTCGTGCATATGTCCAACAACTGAAACACCACATCGACGAGTTGAGCCTGAAAGCTGTACACCTCACAAATTAGTTGGAAAATGCACACAATAACTTGCGAGTACTGTCCAGACACCCTGCGTACACTATACAACATAACAGTGAAAGGAGTCCATGGCATGGTGCGAGTGATGTGATGGACACTCTCAGTTACAGGTCATTAAAATATAATCATTTACACACCCAGCGTGGGTAAGCACATTTGGGATATTCCTTCTGGGTGCATCATTTTTTTGTCAGTTAGTGTAGTTTCCAAAAAAATGTTTTCAGAGTTGTATAATGCTGTACATAATATGTTGAAGTGGATTGTCTCTGGCGTTTAGTCGTTACGAAGTTCTAATTTAACTTAACCCTTAATTTGCACTGCTGAATACAAACTGTAAATCAAACTCAGCGGTAAATCAACCTCGCGATCCACTCTCGACTGGGTTATTAATTCGACTCGACGGGAGTCCCTACGCCTTGCTAGTCACACTCGGCTGTCATTAACTCGAGTACCTATTTTCCACCGCTGGCACTAGTAATTTGTGATTTGCTTTTACGACAGCATTTCGCAGAGTACCAGCAAGTGGTGGAAGGGATCTTTCTACAGCCGCCCGTATAAATCAACATTGTATATGACTCAAACACTCCGCAATTCACACAGTTAAGCTGTTATGTTCATAATGCCACGTATTCCAAACTATAATTATAAATCGCATTTGTCATACATCTGAACAGTTCTAAAATGTCCACAATTGCCTGTTATTCGTATGGCTCGTTCACAGTAAAGTAAACACTTTTGAAACAAATCTTTGAATAAAATTCCTGCTACTAGATGCAGGTATTTTAATGTAAAGACGGAGTGGCATGTTCCCATTAAATTTAGCAACTGATTCCTAACGCCTTATTTAAAGTGAAACGTTTAAATTCATGGCCGCTTTTGAAATCAACCTTTGAAAAATGTTCTTGCCGCTAAATTGTATCTTAACGAAAACACAATGAATTGCGTGACCGTCGTATGATTACTACTGAATCTGGAAAACAAATTCCATGCCTGAACGCATATTTAAAGTGTGATGTTTAAATATGTACTCTCCGAATGTATTTTATTTAATTTTTGGTTATTTTTATACATGTATAAGTAGCAATTGGCGTATTAGTAACATAAGAATTTTAAATTTTCACTGTATCGGCGCGTGAATAAAGTGATCGGGTCAATGGCAATGATAATTTTATATGTGGCGGAAGGATACGAAATACAGACAACTATTACCGTGTTACTATAAATGTTTTCATTGGTAGGGCACAGAAATCTGACGTTACTAGTACTGATTTGGTTCGCCCATTTAGTAGTTAAGACAGAGAGGCTAGTGGTTTATGTCGCCTGGTTACCGACACGGTGCTCATGAACTGAGACTCATGTCAAGGTCGTTAGTGACAATGTGTCACCAATTTCCGTTATCTTAGCGATCGTGACCAACAAGGACACGTGTGTTAGGATGCTGTAGTGTGTAAGTCGTCACCCTGAGAGCCTTTCACGCCCGTTCGTTACGCAAGGCAGATCGACGTCTCCTTTCCCGAAATGTTTACTGTTATGTACTGCTGTGCACTGTTTTTTGTCGTTCCGACGCGAACACTGTCATAAACTTCAAGTTGTCCGTCGCGTGGTGGCGATAACTGCCCCGCGCTCCGGCTGAGTTCAGGNGAACTGCCCCGCGCTCCGGCCGAGTTCAGGGTCACTGGCCGCCACAATGTGTTGACCAAGTAAGGTCGTCGCGTCAGCAAGGTCACTTGAGCAACTGCCCAGACATCCGGATATGCTCGTTGCAGAACCAACTCAAACTGTCTCATTATGGTCTGCTTATGATTGTGTTCTTGCTTGCTGCTGGCGCGTTTAAATCCCCTGATATTACGCGGCAAGTTCGTTGAGAAAACATATAAGCTAAACGCCTGTTCATACAAAAACCGCAGCAGACATCTAGCACCAAGTGATCACAACGTCATTAGTGGGTTACCTTCCTATCGTCGAATTCCGAATTCGTACCCTGAGAAATCCTGTGTGTGTGCTGTTTCTAGATTAGGTTAACGTTATATTAGCATGTAATCCATCCCTTTATTACACCCTCGGTATAAACGCCCAATAAAAGCAACTAGGCCCTTGAGAAAATATAACCCGTATTTGTCTGTTGACAAGGGAATTCTTTGACGCTTACACCCCAGGGGTAAAGTAGTACTTTGATGCAAGAGGATACAAATATCTTGGTGAATCAATAGCCACCTCGTGTGACAGGTGGCGAAGGTTCCGCAAAGTTGCTCGACAGCAAAGGAGAACAGTAACAGCTATAAACAAGGTTAGTAGGCGTGTTCTGACACGTTGCCGCCATTAAATATAAAGGATGCTGTAGAAAGAAGTTCCCAGGATTGCGTCGTTTTGCCCAAAAATCATTTTGCCCAAAATAGTTTTTGCCTCAATCTGTTTTGTTTACAGTAGTAGGCTATTGTCTCAAATTCCAGCATTTTATTTAACCTACACTACAGTCGTTTTACCTAACAGATATTTTGCTTAAAGTGTTTTTCCAGAAATAGTTTTTCTTAAAGTCGTATTGCCTTAAATCGTTTTGCGTAAAAATAATTTTGTCTAAGGTCGCTTTGCCTAATTTTAAGCAAAATTGTGTGTATTCAAATTTCCTGCTTGACACAAGGTAACTCTACAACCTCCATACGTAGGTGGTGTCATCGTGTGGCTAGACATCACTTAGAGGTCAAGAAGCGAAGGAGCGATACGGCGACACTAACTCAAACGTAGCAGAGCGTGCAGTGTTTCCGTCGTGATGCTATACGGTGCAAATTAGATATGTAACGGGACTTATTACGCGCGATGAAAGTCCACAGATTAAACTACGCCCGTAGTCGTACTTTTCTCATACCGCTTAAGGAAACTGCACGCCTAGCTTTAAAAATGCGATATTTAACCATTTTCACGAATATTTTCTCCATGAATACACTCAATATGATAAAAGTAAAAATAAAAAATAGGGGCATAAATAATAGGCAGCATGCATATTCGCAAAAAATATTTTTTAATGATACGAACACATTTGCATATGCGTATGAAAATAAAAATTTGCCGTTTGTTACATAAAAATCAGTTTTGACAAAGTTATTTTAGTTTTAAAACAGTAACTTTCGCGGCCGCTGTCACTTGAATGCGGAACGCTCTCTCATTGGTTTGACGTCACTAGTCATACGCCGGCGGCCGGCTCCGGCACGTTGCAAACACGCGGCACTAAAATGGAAGGCAACCTTGTGAAAGCGCAGTAGTACAATCTGCCACGAGTAGATACCGATATGGTACTCGATTACTTCAATTCCCATTGTTTTGTAGACCCTGAAATAAGAGGTGTAAAATTAAAATTACAAATATATAAGAACGTGTCTCATATCGCACAGTCGTGACCTTCAAATCGACTGCATGCCTACAACACATGTTAAAACTTATTTGTTTGTACGTTTTATTAAGGTAGTGCGTATTATTATCATCTGTAATTATGTTTGCGATTGCTAAAATTCAAAGTTGGAAATTTATATATGGAATGGGTATTACATTACCGAGAATAACAAGATTGTAATGAAGGCGACTGCAGTGAGCGTACTGAGTCTGTGATAAATTTAACTGAATTATTTAGAAATAAAATGTAATGTTGAGAAAGAAGGTTACATATATTTACGGATTCTAAACCACGTTTCAGTATTCATAAAACACTGTTTTCGCTTTACAAATGTCAGATAACGAGAAGTATGGTCACAGTGGGCCTAAAGCTAGCCCGCTAGTCACTACCCGACACCGCTCGACTCCTTGAGCAGCTGCGGGCAGAACGCTGCGCTGCCGGCCGGCAAACCTGATTTTCCGCGTTCCACCGCGTTTCTAAAAACTATATTTCACGACTCAAATACAGTGTTTAGAAACGAATTATATTTTTTAAATAACTTGCTTATCTTATTGTTTCTTATGTTTTGTGTAACTATCATACCATTTATTATTCTTACGTCACGATATCTGTGTCTACACTTTCTTTTTAAAATGTAATAAATGTACACATAAGCTGAAAATATAGACATGGTCGGTTGAGAAACACTTAATACCTGGGATGAGATTAAACACAGTGAAGAAAATCTGTAGTAAAAGCTTAAGAATTTGTTTTATTCTTCAAAAACGGTTTTTTTTTTCCTGTTTATTTAACGGAAAAGTTTATAAAAGTAGCAGCTTACTTGCGTAAAACGCTTAGGCCTATTTAGTGTCAATTTTGTGTATCTAGTCTCGTAATTTTTTTGTAACGTCCATCATAGCAAATTAGAAAAAAAGGGGAAGGGCAAATATGAAAGTAAGATCATATTTGATAAACATTTCTAAGCACATGCATTTTAGTGTTATGAAAGTAAAAATTAAGTTTCTATTTAACTTAAAATTGTTAGGCTTATGAAAGCTGACTAGAGAAAATCAAAACAACTTAAGTATATTAGAAATGGATATGATTGACAAATAACGTATAATATAAACCAAACTGTTTGCAAAAGCGACTCAGAGCCCCAAACAAATAATTTTATGTTTAATTTGCATGGCTTAACATCGTGACATGTTATTATTTAGGCATACAACGTGAATATAGCCTAAATATGATATATGAGCTCTTGAAACGAATGTTAGAAGTTATACTAAATTAATAAAAAAAATATGTATACCAAATCCCGTATGTTGCGCCTAACTTTAAATGTATAAACACACAAAATGTAAAATTTACATTCTGTGGCAAAATTTTTTGTAAACATATTTATATGCCTTTATTATTATGAAATACGTTAACATATTTTTTTTATGCTCACGTCTACGTCACATACGAATTGCTAAACGCGTTGTGGTGTGTATTAAACAATACCATAGTATGTATAATTACGTACGTCAACATGGTCTTCGCAAACAAAAATAACTTATTTTGGTGAAACATCTTCAATGTCTCGCCTAACTGCGTTAAACAACGCCTTCCTGTTTGTTTCGTTTTTAGTAACTAACAAATATTTTATCAGGTGTTTTGCGAGATGTACTAGTACACTGCGGTACAATAAACCATTTCGAAGATTTTGGTAATTTTGATTCTTTATTTTATTTTTCTATTACTTCAAACAATTTCTATTTAACCAAATACGCATCACCACTGAAGTAAACAAACGCGGTGGGCGAGGTTGTATCTGACTTGTGACGTCACTGAGTGAGCAGGCGCGACAGACGTGTTTTGGCGGGCGTGTCAAACGTAAAATTTTGATTCAGTCATAACTTCTTGAAAACTAATTTTTTAATCGTGATACTTTGTAAATACATTTCTAACACATAAATGATTGAGATCCAAGTGCCAGCAAAAAATGCGCATGTTGCCTATTGTTTTTTAACCTTTCCTGGCAAAAAGTCCTATTTCCAGAACATTTATTTACCGATATAAGCGTATTCACGCAAACAACGATCTCACAGAAAATGTTTTACTTTAGTACATACTCCTCTTAAGTGGAACAAACATATGCGCCACTTGTGCGTACCAGAAGAGGGCGGGAGGGGAGGGGAGGCGCAATGGCTAGCGTTAAATTACTTGGATTTCCGCAAGATGGTGTGACGAGCCCCGAAGCTATTACTGGGTCCTTGTGTCCGGCCAGAAAACGAAATAATATATTACGTGTTTCGCCCCATATATGCTATTATTTATACACAGGTTCGCTATTCTACCGCTGCTCCCAGCACTTCGCACTGTTGCATTTCTCCGGGTTGGAAAGCGGAGCGGGGAGGCAGGCAGGGTGCGCCTGCAGACTCGGGCGCAGGGAAGCCAAATGCTTTGGACAGGGTTACAATCCACGAAGCCTGTCAAAGCAGCTCTGCCTAGGCTGCATCACGGTAGTCGACATGACACTACGCTGTCAAAAATACTTCCTACGTTTGCAAAAAATTCTCCTTCAATTATCCACGAATTTTCGTAAATTTACAATCATTTCAATTTTAATTAACAAAGTTTTTTCACGTGTTTACACATGGACTTGTTTGTTTGTCTAACTACGCGGTATAAAAAATAAGTACATGTCTCATTGGGTGCCATGTTCGGTGCATATAAAAGTCGTATCGAATCACGTAAGACCAAGAAGACCAAGCTATGAATGATAAGAAATACGCGTGAGTCCACGCGGTATCCGCTCATATACATATGACTAAAGCAATAATATTGAATTAAAATTTCGAAGTGCACTTTTCACTAAAGTAATCGAAGTGCACTTTTTACTAAAGTAAATATTTGCAAAGTGTTTTGAAGTGATTTGAGTAGTTAAGATGTATTTGAAATGATTTGTGCTAAAATCACTAAAGATGTAATGTGTACATGTTTGTTGCGTCAATGTCCGAATTGTCTCAGAAGCTGTCATTTCCCACACAAAATGGCAAACAACGCTTCAGGCAACGTACGAAGAACAACAGTCCTTTACTGATAACAGATAACACTGATACCACTAAGATTTGGATTGAAAGAATCTGATACTCAAAAATGACATTTTATTTTTGCAGATACTGTTCAGTTTGTAAAATAATTATTTTTATTTGGAAAGTATTAGCTACTGTACTTTAGAAAGAAAAATAGTATCGCCTTTGTTTCTCTTTATCTCTTTCTCTCTCTCTTTCTCTCTCTCTCTTTCTCTCTCTCTCTCTCTCTCCCTCATACTTATAACCACGTACTATAATATTTACTGGTGATTTGAAACATATAACTAAGAAAATACTTGTATTTAAGAAAACTTGCCCTTAACTTATTTGCAATAACTAAAATATTTCTTTGTTTATTAAATTGAAGTGTTAATGCTCATTTTGGCCAAACTTGAGTGACATGCACTTGCAGTTCAATCAGCTCCTCATTGACTCGATAGAATACACCATACATCACAGGCACCGCACAAAAATCTTTTCAATTATTGCGATTCTTAACAAGAGTGACTTTAAACATTTGCTCATAATTTCAACCACTTAACATAAATTTTCCTGGGCTAATCGATCTGCATAAAATTTATGTTAAAATTGCAATTTAAATTTTAAAAAATAGGTTAAATTTATTTACTTCAAAATTAAAATTGTGATAACTCAATAACGCTATGTAATTTAATGTGTAGCAGAAGGATACATATTGGAGAGAGAAGAAACTAGGAGGGACTTGTCTAAGAAAATAGGACGTATCCGAAGTGTGGAATTATCGTGCTACCATAGTAATCGTCGTGCACGCGGTCTAAGAGGGACTTTTACTATTTTAATCGCGGAAATAAGTACATAAAGGCTATTCACAGTCAACTGAGCTTTTGAAAGTCCTGTTTAAGGTATAATTGTATGCACATGTGGAGTCTTTTGCCATATGTAAAATTAACACTGCCATGGGCATGATAACTTATAAAAAAAAGAGAGCTTACCTCGTTTATTTTTTAAATTCAGTGTTAATACATTGGACTACTTTCCTTCCGTCGTTACCAACTTTACTGTGCACATGCCAGTCAGTGTGCTCGTTAAAATATATGCATGTAGGAGCAGTTCAGTTTTTCATAGGTTGGTTTCAAAAGAGCTGAGTTAACTGTGGATAGCCTACAGTCAAGTGTAGCGTGCAGCGAACCTCGCGGTCGCCGTCGCAAGGTCCGGCGTGGCTCACCAGTTCCCGGAAGAGCGCGCGGGCTCCGGGGCAGGGAGTGGCCGTTCGTTCCCTCCGGACGTTAATTGTGTGCAGAACACCCCGGATCCTGCTAAAGAGGGCAATTTCCCTCCGTCCACGCCCCCTCTCCACGCTGCCCGGTAGGTGCTGTGAATCCCCGTCCGCCGTCCAGGATCCCCAGACTGGCCGGAGTAAAACTGGACTGCGGTGCTTCACATGCCTCATCTGTAGAGACGATTGTCATCGCGCGGAAAGTTTACTTGTTTCCTGGGAGTCAACCTACTCTACACATGTCCGACAGTTATCTTTCGCTATTGACTGTCGTTCATACATGAAGATACAGCCCTATTTCATTGGGCCAATAAGGATTCTGATACTCGAAACCAGAAAGTTTTTGATTTGTCTGCAAAGAACTTAGTCGAGTCAAAATCTTGATCATCGTGCCATCAAATGATAAGTTAGCTTGAGTGTTATCGAAGTTATGTTATGTTGGCTCAAAAAATATCGCGATTTTCCAGAATTTACTCATCGGCAACAAGAGTCCCTGCAGAACCAAAGAGGCACTCACTTGCTTATCTGAACTGTTCACAGTTGCTGAAATGTAATAGTGTTTATAGATGCCACGAGGATGTTAAATAACAGTTATTCTTTACCAATGTAAAAATTCACGAAATCTTATATCACAACATATAGGCCCTACCAAAGACCACATTAATAATTAAAAACGTTTCGTAATGAAAAACTAAATAGTTCTTACGGTGGAAAATTAATAAATCCACCACAAATAGTCGAAAGCAAAGCTAAGACGACGGTGATGATTTTTAATTGTTTACGGCAATTAAAAATAAAAATGCATGATCATACATAAAAAGTTGACACCTGCTGGACCTTTTGAATATAGATGGTTCCGAACAACTTAATTATACCTACTCGGTTCTCTAATTCTTGACTGAATCTCAAACCGTTACCTGCTCGACCTCTAGGCCTTATCAGGCATGGCTAGGGACACCCGAATTTCGCGAAAAGATTTCCGCCCAAGATAGATTTCAATAGTGTACTGACATAGTAGCAGTGTTCCTTTGCCTATTGGTTGCGCGACTTAGTGAGAAGACGTTTTCTTACTTGACCGGCCAGTGAGAACTAAGTTACTCCTTTAATGGAAGCCTGTGATTCGCGGGCAGATACCTAAGATGCGTAACAAGTAAATAATCCAATCACGAAAGTGAATCTCAGCGAAATTATTTTGAAATACAACTAGTTGAGAAATGTTTTCGCGAAATTCGGGTGTCCCTAGTCATGACTAACAAGTAGTCTCGCCATTGTTTTCAAATATAAATTATGGCTAAGAGTGAGAGAGCGTGGCTAGGGCTGTGCGACATGTCGAAGTCGACATCGACATGTAATGTATGTCGATGTGTCAATATTATTGGGAAAATCTGTTCGACATGTCGATGCCGAAGTCGAATGTCTATGCCGAGGTCGACATGTCGATGCCGAGGTCGACATGTCGAGCCCGAGGCTGACATGTCGATGTCGACATCGACATTTCGAGGGCGACACAACGAGGACGACGTACAACTTGTCGAGACCGACTTAAAGAATTCGAAATTTCTGGCATTAATATTTTAATAAGATTTCATCAATGGTTTCGGAGACTCAGAAATAATATGAGAAAAATAATAATACGAAAAAGTATTTGGACTTTGTCATTTTCTTTAAAAGATAATTTTAAAAATATTCTGGAACTCAGGCTATTAAGTTTACGAATAAATCATTTATGCGCATCGCCTCAGTAAACAAGTAGAAACAAAAAAGTCTGCAGCAGCATATAACTATTTTGTATAGTTTAGCAAAAAATCACAATATTCGTAAAAGTACTGGACATTTCCAGGGGCAAACTGAGAACGAAACAGCTTGCGGAAATGGAAAGGCGGGCCCGCCGCTAGGATGGGAGGTGACAACCGAAAACTGTCATGTATGATGAGAGGAGGACAGGGCAGTGGTGTGTACCGTAAGTTTCTCACGGATTGCATTGCACAAACATGATTGTTATTGCTCTGTGTGTTCGGTTTTTCGACGGAAAATTCACCTTCTTAAAAATACCGGAAAAATATCAGGCATTCATTTTTCTTTTTCATTTTTAACGTTACCTGTATAATTGCTAATACTTCATGAATATAGACATGCTTTTTACCGAAGTCTTATGAGCGCGGAGCAAAATAAAATATGCGAAAAAAAAGTACAAAGAAAGGAATCCACCTTCGTCTAAGAATAGGAAATCAATGAGAATAAGAATGGTTGCCGCCCTTGGTACAGCTACCTCTACCATCAGATAAAATAAGTGCAGTAATTTTACTTATGTGTAAGTTAATTCTTAATGCACATAGTTTAGCCGCATTTGAAGTAACACGGTACGAACTTACGGGTGCATAACCGAACACAGTAGGTTAGAGTTGGGAACCAGCATTGCGTCTAACATATATTTCTCGACTAATGAACAATCATTTCCTGTCAATTTACTTTCACATAAGAACGAAATGAAAACGCTACTATGATGCATGACATCATTAATGATTAATAACAAATTTGTAATTGGAAGCGCTAACAGTACTCGTAGTCGATTACCGTTTACACACACTCCTCCACCAATCCCTAGACGTATGTGACGGATATGGCTTTCACAGCAACCTACTAACTCTAAAAGTGACCCTTCCTGAAGTGCGAAATAAGCATTACAACATTTAAAACATAAAAAAAATATTTTAAAAAAAATTATGTCAGGGTTTGCAACCATTCCACCAGCCAGCCGTTTTAGTTAATAAAAATAACTATGAAATGGTGTACAACACAAGGTCAGAGGTGTTAGTGTTTCGCGAGTATTTAGGTTACTTCTTGGAACCTCATTTCCCCTTCCGTGTCTAAGGCCATGCATGGCTTTGTTAGATACATGTTTTTGTACCGAGGCTTATGTGGATAGAGCGGCCGTCATAGCTGTAATTAAGGCCATGACACACATCCCGAAAGAGGAAGTGTTAAATGGGAAGGCACAAAAACAAGGCAGCGATGTTGAGAGGATTTGAAAAAACTAGGAAAACATTGCGTAGGGGAAAACCATATCATTAATCAGATGACGTAGACTCAAAACAATGCAAACCATTTTGTTTTCGAAGAAATATCGCGAGAGTAATTGCTGGGGAGAGGAAAATTCTGCTGAAACGTATTTCAAGGTCGTTCGTGGAAATTGCACTGCTTTAGAATGGCAGTCATGCAGTCAGGATCAGGGTGACCTTGGGACAAGGTAGGATATTATTAATTAACAAAACAATAACAAACGAACACTAGCGTTGTATTGTGTGTGATTAGTACAGCCAATACTTGGTAATGAGCTAGTCAGCTTTCGGAAGCCCGGAAGATGGTCCCAAATGCACCGAAATAATACGTGATCGCACTGTGCGTGCAACTACAGGTACAACAGCGGCGGACACACATAACTGACTTCAGAAAATTCACTAAGCAGTGCCGTATAGCCTCCAGATACATAAAGCAATGCCTGTACTTCAAGTTGAAACGACTAATCTTAACTTTAATATGGCGCGTACGCCGTAATGATAAGTTTTCTCGAAGGATTCTCGACTGACGTGATGGTCATGTGCCACGATCATTTGGCGAGAAGGCTGAATGGGTGATGGCTCAAGCACCGGCTTCTAGTACCATTTGTTTAGGAGCGTCGACTCAGTATTTACGGAGATCGGAACTCACTGTAATCGGGAAGTCCCGTCTTCTTTGGCATAACACTCGCGGCGTGAGTCTCAAACTTCTTACATCTTTCTCGCAGAGCTCTCCCCGCAGTGCAGCGTAATAGATGGGCGCACTTTATGCTTCTATGGACGCCCTACGTTGGTCGAAATGTGTGTATTCAAGTGAGTAGCTGGTGCTTCGAAGCGTCTTGTGAGGAATCAGATAAGCCGCAAGAGACTTGCAAAATTAACGTAATATTTTCGGCAACACGCTTAAATCCGGTACCCAGTACGCTAAAGTTGTTTTCGTTCGTTTGTCGACTCATCATTTCGATTTCTGGTCAGGAGGCACTAGCCAGCATCTCAAACAAGACTAACAGGTTTCGGAAAGAAAAAAACGTAGTTGTTAGTTTGGCCGTGTAGTGCATGATGCTAGACAAAGCATGTGTTGTAACATTCTGTGTATCCGGGATTTTATACAATAAAATAATATAACTTTTACTACAAACAAAAAAATAGCATCCGTGGTAACAGGTGAAAACGCGATTGATTTGATTTTGATTTATAATGTGTATTTATTTACAGGAACTTTACAGAAATATACAAATAAACATAAGTACAAAAAGAATGAGCATATCATAAACAATATTCCAGCCCCTATTATGTGGCTCTTCTGACGTCCATGAGACAATATGGGTTTTTCCTACTTTTTTTCTGTGTACAGCGCGATAGTATGATAAATTTTAAACTCACGCTGTGGTCCTTTCTTTATTTAAGTTATGTATGTATAACTTGAGAATAGCACATTTTAAAATAGACAACATTTTTGCGTGGGAAAAACGGACGCCGCCATTTTTATGTGGCTGTAACGTCAGTATACATCTTGAACTTAGTTGTTTACAAGCAAATGCCTCAGCAGATAACGTGTGCATTTGGATTTTTTATAACGTTTTGTTTTTCGGAGGGTTTTATTGTTATTGCTATGTCATAGAACACCAGCCAGAGTAGCACAATTCCACTAAGTAAAAATATAGCGAAATGTACTCCTGATAAGATTCTTACGATTAGTGAAAAAAACAAAGCATGAAATGTGCCTAAAGGTAGTGAAGAACCGTAAAACACTAGGCAATTTGCGACAGAAGTACATGTTTTGCGCATGAAAATAATTTCAGCATCAAGTAAATGTGTTTGCTTACTGTAGTTGCACTGGCTTAATACGTAACACGGTAATATTTATTTTAAAGGCGATACCTGTGCTGCCAACGAGAAATTGCCATTATGTTTCATAAACACTTTGTGGTTTACACTATATGACAGGTGTGTTTTTTTCCACTTGATTATTAAAATACGAAAACATCCTTTATCAGATATAAATACTAATAACGTTATAGTTGAAAATTGCTTCATAATTTTGAGGTTACATGCTCCTGTTTATACCCGTTACATTGACCTACGTTAAAAATATCTCTATGATAAAACTCGTGTCGTGCTTATTTAATCTGTAGAGGCTTAATCTTATCCCAAATTTTTAGAACTAATTTACAAAAACTAGGATTCCAAAATTACGTTACTAATTAATATGTGTACAGAAATAAAATGTTCGTCAAATGTGCCCACAAAAGGTTTCACGATTTTGAGAATAGTGGGGTATGTGTTTGCAGGAAAATATTTAAAATAAGCATAACGACATGAGTATAAAAGAAAAGTGGTTATTCTTGAGAGTAAAATTCTCCAATAAAATATTTACCTACAAGTTTAAATTCACTGCCTATAGCTGTACTAAAATGGTGTTTTGAAACGTCGACTGCATTTCAAACATCTACGAAGGCGGCAACAATTGAAGCAAAATCATGTTAAAAGTATGAGTAAATTTTGCAAGAAACATACGTTCCTAAAAACAATTTCATCCCTTGTTCAAAGGTTCTCTGTAATCCACGATAACCGGCCGAAAATACGTTCGCACGCATGCTGATATCAATATGACGATACCAAAACATGCACAACTACGTCATACGCGTATTAGCCAATAGCAAACCGTTTTAATTGTTTACAAAAGAGTTTAAAATTGTAAATATTTTGAAAGCGTGATAATTTTAAAAATTAAGAGCGCCTGCGAATCATATTTTCCATGGTAGTATTATATACGGTAATTATTTTAATGCCATCATTAAAAGTGTAATAGATTATTCAGGAAAAATTCCTATTAATCACAAGTAACGGGCGGTTCGGGAAAACTACTATAACATACAAGAAACATTAGTAGGACGTGCTATATTATAAGTAAAGCAGGGAGTTCCCTATCGCGTACGGGTTTTCTAAACGCGAATGAGTCTTACAATTGCCTTCGTGTCACCGGAGCACAACCCACTAATATGATGGTTCACCGTCTCACAACAGGGTGAATAGAGACGGAACGAGGGTTCAAACATACGGAATCGTACAGTCCTAAGGAAACGATCGTTGCCTGCAATAACGAACCAGCCCAGCAATAAAGTGATTTAAGTAGACCTTGGAAAACCGAAATCACGATGGCAGTACACGGTATCTATCCCGGATTCTCCATAATACGAGTGCATCATGTTACCACTACGCTGTCTCGCCCGATACGCATTAATAGATAAGTCAGGGATACATCGGTGGATTGTATCCTTTGGTTGATTAATAAACCTAGTGTTTTAAGTCTCAGGCGTCGAGGTTGCACGGTTCTAGTTTGCTAGCTTTCTAATTATCGTATTGCGTGTTTTATATATGCAGGACGTCACCGGCATGCACTTCATAGACTTCTTTGAATTGTTCGGGTCACTGCAGCTTATTTGACCAAAAGCCACACTAACGATTCGGAGTATGAGCAATAAGTCCCACCTTCGTATGCGGATCATTTATTCATTCGCACCTATTACCGTGGCGCAACGGAATATTGATGGTAAGTAATAATGAAATGATAGAATTTTAAAATATTATGGGGAATTTTACTAGCTAAACAATTTTGAATTCCCTTTTTAATCTTTTGAAATTAACGAGCAAAAACGAGCAGACCTGAAATGAATAGTCGCAACTAATATTAAAATTGAAGTGTTTACTTCTTTTTCTGCTTCTATAAATAGCACTCGTAAAATAATTTTCACATAAACAAACTATTCCAGTATTTAAGATTTAATCACTTTTAATTTTTTTAATTGCTCTGTTCAACTAAGCCTAAAGACTACCCAGAAGATCTTTACATTTTGAATTACACCCATGTCGATGTGCTAAGTTGTTTCCGAACCCAGAACCTCTCCCGTATCGAAGGATAACTTTTAACGGCGTTGCCGTGGAGAATGGCTGCAAAAGCCCGTTTAGACGAGCAATATTTCCCCGGCAATGTGTGGTGGTAATACATGTGTCGGCAATATCGAGCAACACTCAGAAATGTTGCCGGCAATACGGCCGCAGTTGGTCGGTGCGGGCCACACATTGCCGAGGGTTGCCAAGAGTCCCGCGGAAGTTGGAACACACAGCAACATCGCCAGTCCATCTGGCGGCAGTGCGGGCGATTGTGTTCACGTAGTTTGACTCTGAGGTGCTAGTTTGCGCAGTGTTTTGGTGTAGCCGAGTATGTCTCGTAGCCAAGAGCGAGTAATTTATTTTGTTAACGTAGTGGAATTACATACGAAACTGTGGGACATGTCGCATGTAAAATAGCGTGATCGGCAAACAATTTGATGTTTCGGGGGATGCAGCGCAATCAACGTTTAAAAGTTTACGTACGTGCGCAAACAGTGAAAATAAGGAACAGCAATTAAACCATAAATGTTGCAGTGGTGCTACTGAAGGCGAAAATACATGGTTCCTCTTCAAACACATGTCGTTCGTACTAAGCAATGACTCTCCAGATGTGGGAAAAGAAAGGTCCACTCAGCAACGAGAGGTAAGACACGTGTATGTGCATATCCATAATTTATATAGAATGATAAGTAAAATAAGGCTACATGCGTGTGGCTTTGTGGTTATAATAATTTAACACATACAACCGTTCCTGTCTGAAATACATCGTTGTATTTAGTGATAAGTTGAAGGTTAGATGTACAGGCGAGGAGGTCGTTGGTTATGAAAGCACCACCGATTCAACAAGTGCACGCGCACACAGTTCAGTGTGCCGCGTTTGACTCTAGTTAATGACTTGGAAATGCTTCGCCGTACGTACAGTAGCCTACATCGTATATTATCATCACCGACTGGCTAGAACAGTGAACACGTAACATATACAGTTTACAGTGGCTTTCTGAAATCCCCTAATTCCAGAGCGGGTGTTCAAAATTTCAAATTTCATTAAACGTTCCTTTTAGTATAATACAGTACCCAAAATCGCTCGCCTGTTAACCTAGTCCGTTCTATGCATACAGTCTCTAAACGTGAAACATATAGAATCATTATTCCTGAAGCACAATAAATATTTATTTACAATTAAAAACCGCTAATCACTGAAAATAAATATAAATGATGAAACTTCCAACATATAAATACGTATATACAGGTATGCATAAGTGTACTTGTGTGGTACATTACAGCAACTTTAAGTATATGTCTTACCACGACACCCTCCCTTGTGATGTAATGAATTATTCATTGAATTCTTCTCTGGCGTCTTCAAAGCTTATTGGGCCCCTTCTTGGTAGTCGTGGAAGATCCCTCATTGCAGTAACATAGTTGTTCCTCCATCACCCTGCAATAATTCCATTAGTGTCCGTGTCTTCTGTGTCAAATGTTCCTGGTGGCGTGTACACAGCTGTGGCTTGATTATTCCTCCGTAGCAAGTTATGTAAATAGGCACAGGCTAACACAACAACTTGCACTGTTTCTGTTTGCAAGTTTATAACAGTTCTAAAATTGCGAACCACTGTGACTAGTGAACCAAATACATTTTCTACGATTCTACGGGCTCGTGACAATCTATAGTTGAACACTCGCCTCGTTGAACATTTTCCGACACCAGTTAAATTTGGCTTTTAAGATATTGCTCGTGAGTAGAAAAGCATAATCTGCCACGACTACGTATGATGACAGTACAACTCTACCTGGTAACGCTTTTGACGCGGAAATGTTCAGTTTCCCAGTGTTTTGCCAAATGACGTGTTATGGAAAACACCACCATCGGATATTGATCCTTAGCATCCAACAGGGGCGTATAAAAATCTGTACTGGGCATGCACGGCAGCAAATAAGACGACACTGAAATATTGTACTTCCGCTGTATGGCAATATGTTTTTCGTTTATTGCAGCCAAGCAGTGCAGGAAATTTCATTTGTCGTAGAATCCCCTTTCCACTTCCAGCAACGTTTCTTCTGAATTCAGTACCGGAAATTAAGTAATGATAATTAATAACATAACTAGTGGTTAGTTGGAGTCATAACATATTTGTATTTTTCAGGATGGCGAGGAAGAAAACAATGAAGAGAATGGTCTTCCTGCTTCACATGTTATAAATGAAGAATGTAGATCTAACACTTCCTCCACAAGTCACTCTCAAAATAAAAAAAAGGAAAAAGCAAAAGGGACAATTTAAAATATCCCAGCTATTATATGAATCTGACATGGGGCACTTTATACAGTTTTGTCCTGTACCAGGCCCATCTTATTACTTAGTAGACAGCGCAGCTTCCTCAAAGGAGCCTAACCACGGTTAATACACCATCGTCACTGTGTGTTCCGTTGCCAGAACTACCTACCCATCCACCCTCTCTAGTACACCTACACCCCAGCTACAGTATATTCCAGAAACAGCTGAGCATTACGGTAGTGGTGGACTTGGTAAAACCTTTTCCTAGAATAGTCGGCGCTTACAACATGACTGTATCTTCTCTAGATTGTGTTTGGTTACAAAATGTTATCGTACTTTTGTGATATTGTATTAAAAAAGAGATGTGATACATTATTACTGAATCTGTAAATACTTACTTGCATGTATTGCTGTAAACCTTCACACAGCGCCCTGCAGACTTCTGGTATTGTTACACAGATGGTAACTTCAGACACTCTAAACAAATTCATTAAACTTTTGAAGCTGTCTCCAGTTGCTAGAAAACGTAAAGTAATAGCCAATTTCGTAGTAATAGGAATACCTGCTCTCATGTCGGTATCCTTTCTCTCCATGTTTGTTCCAATGTAGTTTACCAACACATCGAAATCACTTGGTGACAAACGGGGGAAATTCTGAAATAAACAACGGTCAAGTCTTATTTCATTGCACAATTGCACAGTTTCATTCCGTCTTACTAAATATGATACCCACAATGTTCTCGTTCGTCTTGCACGTCGCTTGGATATTATGTTGTGTACGTATGTACGCGGCTGCCGCGGCCTCCACGTCCATAACGTCCGGCAATTCACTGACGATACTGGCACGTTTAAATGCATGTTGCCCGTCCATACGTGCTGCCCCACATTGCCAGGGATGTTCTGGCAACATTGTTGACCAGTATTTCCGTAAATCCAGTCTACTGGCAGAAGCGTGAACGCCTAAACAATGGACGCATCTCCATCCTCTGAGCGTGCAGTAGCCGGCAGCATTCGCCTCGCCTGCAACAAAACACTCGGTTACCACTGTTTGAGTATGGCGTTTGAGGTTATGTGAAGCTGAAATGAAAACCACTTAACCGATTTCGGTGAAACAAAAAAAAAAATCATTTATGTGATTGTACGCCATGTGTACGTGGCCATACAAATGGGTATCACCAGCTGTACTGGACAATTTACAGACACGCTACAGTTCATCACCAAGTTATAATTTGCCCCTTTTACGTGAAAACAGTAAAGGAGACGTGAAATACGTATTACAGCAATACTAGAACTAGCAAGCACCTTTATTAACAGCGAATTATTTCCGAAAAAAAGTATTTCTCACTTGAATATTAAAATAAACGTTCTGGTCAATTACGGGCTATACGAACAAAAAAATAGTCATACAACTCCGGGTTTAGTCTTAAGGAATTATAAAACTAAACAGAAACGACAGAACGAAACAGAAGGGAATTATAAAACGAAACAAACACAATAAAACTTTATTTCCTGTACAATTCACAATAGTGTACAACTTTTACTGGAAGGCTAAATTTGTCGTAGTGCTGTACATTGTATGGTTCAGTGTCAAATTACCTTCCCTGTATGTAACTGACTCGTTAACCATGATACTGTTCTGCATTATATGACTGATTCGTATCACTATCGCCGAACTCAAAGCCTACATATCGTCGGTTACGATAATGAAACAATTGCAGTATTAGTTTAAGAACAGCAAGTATAAAAATAATATTTCAACACCTGAAACCATAAATTAAGGAACATCTAAAAGGGTAAAATGTCCGTGGTTCACGCTTTGATGTCGCCAGTATGTTCGGGTATATCGTTACCAACGTCAACTCAGAGAATTTCTAAGGATTCTACTAGCAATCCTGATAAAAAACTGTTTCACATATCAATGTTGGATCATTCTTTGTTGAGACGTTTTCCTTTCCAATATTTCATTCCTCCGCACTTAAAACTGCAATTCGACGAAGTCGGAAACATCCGCATGGTGATTCACTATACTCAGTCAACAACTGATTAAAACAAAGATTGTAAAGTGTATTGTACCAGTTCTTTTTTTTTTTTATATTTATTTATTTATCTTTTATTTTCTCTGCAATTTGGATTTCCAAAGCGTTTAGTACAGGTGTATTGTGCGCTTTTATATGTCCTACACTGTATAAACGTCATACGCACATCAAAATCTTTACTAAAGGAACTGAGTTCGTTCCGGTTACCTGATAATCAAAGGTGTCACAGGAATGGTACGTGCTGACTTCGCCAGAATGCCGCTGTCACTTGAGCCAACAACAGTACATGAAGCAGCTATGGGTGCAAGTTATTTTGTAAAGGTATCTCGTTACAGTTGTTTCCACCGTTATGATATAGACATGTCTCTGTAATCCAAGCACTAACTACCCTAGCTTCTAAATTACTTTCGAATTGTAAGCCCGAGACATTTTACGAGTCTGACATGATCAATCACAAAATGTTTGTTTATAATGCTTGACTTTTTCTGCGGCGAAATATTATTAGCACAGTAATTTTGAACAATCGCACTGCAAAGCTTTGCAAGAGCCCGAAGTAGTGCTAATGTTTGTTAATTGCCATTAATTAGCTTATCTGAAACGTCACAACCCGCTGACAAACAGTAAAATGTCATCACAACGTTTATTCAAAACAAAGGTTCATAAACTTTATGGCTACGATGCTGCAGCACTCCTATCGCTATCAGGAAGTAGTGTTACAAACTGAGACAAAAACATCCCTATCATAAATTAGCAGCAGGTCGTTTTTTACAGTCCGAGAATAGTTCCCAATGAACAGTGATTTATTAAAATTATTTCATCTTTAATTCACCGTTTGCTTGGCTCGCTTAAAGAATCATGATCAACACAGGAATAATGGTGTTACATAAGTTGAAAACATGATGTTAAGCAATAAATAAAGTTGATAATTAATACATTTGTCAGCGTTCTCTTAATGAACGAACAGGCGTTCGTCCCTTTCACATTGTGCTCATTCTTGTCTATTCATGGTTATTCTTCGCAATGCTCAGAAGATGTTTATAAAAATGAATCGGCTTAGTTTTTTGTAATGGTTTTGCTCGTGATTAAATGTTTTTAATGCTGTATTCAGTGGACAACTCAATGCTATTGGGCAGTGCAAATCTACCATGGTCGTGTAAATGTACCATGATTTACTCTGACACAGCACAGCCTCATAGAGTGTTTGACATCATGTTTTATATTATGTACTTGACCCGCATTAGGGAGACTGTGGGTTTGATTCCGACAGGCTGCATTTTCGTGTTCTCTTTCGAGGTTTTCCATCCTCGCTCCAGGAAACTTTCTGTGTAGACTTACAAATCCCTCAAACTTTATGAGACGTTCTTTATTAATGTCTAAGCATAAAAGCAATTAATGCCATTATCGTAACTACGATGTCCGTTGCAGTCGCAAGAGAAAGTTGGGAAGTTATATCTGTAGAAATAATTTATAATTTATTGCTGAGAACCTTTAATTGTAGTTATAAGACTGTAGCATGCCAAACTTCGCAATCCTCTGCATACTTGAGCGGCGGGTTTTGTGTTGTGGTTAATCCTTCTTGACTACTGATGTTACTATTTCTGAGTGTTGCATTGTTTATACTTCTATGTGTTGAGAGACAGGAAAAAGCAAATGAAAGCGCGGCGCATCATTTTTTTGATCAGGGAATCAGGAATATAACCTACGTGTTAATGAAGTGCGCCAGCATTTCCCAGAAGTGGGGGCACTGGAAAACTACTTGGCAAACCCACCCCAGTGCACGTGGCAGGATTCTAACCCCCGACCACCCGAATACGTATTAAACACACTACAGCATTACTAAACACACTCGGTCCGTATGGCCACACAGAATTAAAGTGCTGCAAGTTTACTTGTCATTACGTACTTCAGTAATCTTTCACGGCTTGTCGCACTGACGCGAGTTTCGTTAACTAAGCGGCTCTGAGAATTGCCAAGCTCTCGGAAGCCTTACCTCTTACCGAACTGCGTAACTATGTTCGTGCGTATAGGCAACGTCGGTTTACGTCATATTTTCCATAAAATGAAATGTGCAGATTCATTTTGTGGGCTTGGTAGATAAACTTTGTGGTTAAAGTTGACTCCAAAGCCACCATGCTCCCACACACAAGCGTGGTGACTTGGGTGACAAAGACATGACGGCGTGTAAACAGACCTGTCTAGATAAAATATCGCTGTTGGATTTATTCTCTACTTAAGGCATTTATTAAAGCACCGTAAATTCTTAACGTTTTATACCACCATCCGCTAAATGTTGTAAAAAACATGAAATACAATTTTTGCAGCAGGAAATTTTTAACGTCAAACGTGTGCTCATTCCGACAGATTCCACAGTACCTGCCAAATAAAAATTTAGAGAGTTAATTAAAACCAGTAAATTTCATAATGTAGCTTACATTTTAAATTATATATGTCCAGTAGTTTGTAATAGTTCATTACATGTAATTTCAAATAATCCCGTACAATATAAAATCAAAATTCCGAAAGCAAGAACTATCCGCACGTGGTATTTCGCTGAACTGTGTTGTCTTGAACTTTCCACCTCAAATGTTTGCACAGACCAGTTAACGCTTTGAGGTCGGCACACTTTTACGAGCGTTGAAGATATGGCAGAAGTGAGTCGCCTATGTCCACTACTGCAGGGACACGTGTTATATTGATATTTGTTCTCATTTAACACAGTTTTCAGTCAACACCAAACAGACATTAATTATTGGCCCATTAACAGCCAATGAAATGTCAGGTTGGCCGTGCTACAGTAAAATGTTACTTCATATGTACAGGATGTGCAGTCCATCGTGTTAATTTATGTAATTGTACTAAGATTATTTTTATGTACGAAAACTGTTGTTGACGTTAAGTTTTTCCCTAGCAAAATCTTTGTAAACATGACTAAAAAAAGTAACTATAATCTTACCAATTACGAGTGTTACACTTGGGCATAGTCATCAAAGCGTGACAGCATTGGGAACTCTTGCTTATAGCATGCTCCGAACCGCGGCGTAATCATCTTGAGGCATCATTTCCTAGGAATGACTCGGATGGTCGCCACTGCTGTCGGTATGGAGCTAGTGTTGTATTAATCTGACGTAGAGTCAGCAGCAAGCTGGCGGCCATCTTGCGAACAACACCGGGCAGGAACAACAACACTCAGTCCCGCGGGTAAGGCTCAGTGCAACCTTCATTATCCCGCCCATGTTCACCTTTACTCCGGCGGGAGTAGCGTGTGTATTTCCGTCCTATAGCATTCCACATTCGTTTATCTGTAAAATCACCTGGCCTCCAGAGGTTCGCGTCTCGCAAATACGGAGTTAGCAGTTCCGGGCCCTTAGCTGGGTCTTCTTGTGCTTTCTTTCGCGTGGGTCAAACTTTTTGTTATCTTTCCTACCCAGCCTCCCTTGGCTTCTTACCACCTTCCTTTTTCTTTCACGGCAGTCCAAGGACCGCTTTTACTTTCTACGTTTTCTCATCCCGAGAGCCAACTGGAGTAAGCACTAATTCTGCAAACGCAGACGACCAGGCAATGGTCAGGAGGGGG
>NQII01004124.1:60570-121450 GCA_002778355.1 Clitarchus hookeri
GAGTCTCACTTTTCAGTGTTAACTTGAGCACTCAGTAGGTCGCTAACTTCACAGAAGGTACAACTAACTGAACACATTCTATGTAAACGAGACGCGTGCAGTATGTCGACAAGAAACGCTCCGCCATCCCACCATTCGATAGAATGTCGCTGCACGCGAATTCTGAATCTTGTTGCGGTCATTTCCGTACGTTCGAAACACTGAGTAGTTCACGCGCTGTAGGTTCGTGTGCGCCGGGGATCACGTTTTCAGCCTTATAATGCAGTTTGACATTACGTAATCTTCAGCCAGGCCATATTTCGGTGGCTCTTAACATCAGGGTCTTGAGACCTGCGAGGGCGAAGCGAGGTGAGTATGCAAGATCGGAGGAGACGGGAGATTCCCAAGAAAATCCGCCGACCAGCGGTATCGTCCAGCACGATTCCCAAGTGCGAAAATCCGGGAGCGACCCCGCCGGGAATGGAGCCCGGCTCGCCTCGGCGGGAGGTGAGCGCTCTAGCAACTGCGGCAACCATGGCCCCATCAGCCAAACCACGAAATAATGCGTAGTGTTAACCAAAACCGTTGACGTCGAGGCTCCGGCCAAGTGTGTGCGTGTACTGCGCCCTCCTCCCCCTTGCGGTAAAAATGTAACTATAGTACGAGCTTTCAGTTACTTTCCGTACTGTAGCGGTAGTGTAAATTGTGACGTACTTAAACACACTGACATAAATAGCAACATCGTGGTAAAGAGTACTTCTTTGAGTCTGTTATGCCACGAGAATAGATGAAAACTGAAATTCCGCCGTGCCGCCAGTGCTGATAGCAGGCGCAAATGTCCTTCTCCGAGCCTTCCGTCCGTCCGTCCGTCCGTCCATGCCGTATTGACACAGTGCGCGCTTTAGTTTCATTTAATTTGCAGCAGTGTGGATATGTACAAGTACATTTAAAAAATGGGAAGTTACGCGGTACAAACGAGAACGCTGAAATATTCCGTTCTTCTGCCTTGATTTCTTCTGCACTGGAGATGTGAATAAGCCAGGTCCGCTAACGACGCATGCAAAATAATGAAAACAAAGCGGTAAACAAGAGTAAACAACTGTCCCATCATACCTAAACATTTATTTACTCAGATTTTTGCAATTATTTTTCAACAGAATAAAAAACAGTTGCGTATTACAAATTTTTTCGCCTACTTTTTAAAATGTTTAATTTTTTGACTTCACACCGGGCTTTGACCCGATATACACAAGCAACATTTCTCTTTTACTGCTTACAAGTAAATTTTTAACGCATTTTTTGCCACAATTTAAACAGTTTTGTAAAATTTAGAGGGTGTAATTTGTTAAATACGGACTACGATACAAGGTTTAAAATGTATTGGTGTTTACACAGACGTAATGCCGCATTAATATATTTAAGAAGAGACAACTTAAGCACACAAGTATGTCTCGTTTCTAAGAAGCGGTATGAATAGTTCAAGATAATAAAACAAAAATTTGAAAGAAAAAAAGAGTCCTATCGTAGTTTGACTTTTATCTCCGGCTAGTATGTTTTAAGATACAGCAGTATGAAAAAAAAAACCGTTTTTAGCCTACTTTCCGAAGGAAGGAAAGGCTTATTTGATCACTTCCCTGTCCTGTCTGTGTTTTCGTGTATGTGTGTGTCTGTTTTGTGCCCCTCCCCCTTCCCAAAGTCACTGACGCTCTTCAACCTTTGAACGCGTGAACCTGATTTCACCAAACTCGGTACACATGTAGTACTTCGCAAGGACACCTAACTTTTATAGTTTTCGACCACGCCGGGCATTTACTTTCAAAATTGCGGCCATTTTAATATTTAGGGCGATAGGTATGTCATATCTCGGGAACAATTTACCCTATTTAAACCAAATTTTGTATGCTGGCAGAGCATCGTGTAAGCATTAAATTTTGAAATGCATATTAATATTAGTCCGCCATTTTTAAATATGGAACCAAATGAAAATATAGATTTTACATCATATCTCGAAAACCATCAATGCAATTATAACCCAATTTTTTATCTAAGTAATACTATGTCAGGTAAGGTAAACGTAAGTAATTGAATGTGATAAGATACTTGTTTTCAAAATGGCGGCCATGCAAATACTTCTGGGTTTGTTTGGTATATCTACTATACCATTAAACCAATTTCAACCAAATTTTGTATGCTTGAAGTTTATATTGTAAGCATCATAGGTGCCAACACATAGCCGCTTTTGTCAGCCATTTTTTAAGATAGAGTCACACGAATAAAGAAAATTTTAACGTCATATCTCGGTAAACAATGAACCGATTCCTACCAAATTTGACAAACAAGTAGTACTGTGGCAGATTATGTTAAATGATATAGTTCAGGTATGCCAGACACTTATTTTCAAAATGACGGCAATTTGGTCATTTAAGCTTAGTGTACATTATCGTCGAAACCATGTAATCGATTACAACTGATTTTTGTATGTTGGTAGTTTAAATTACATCAATCAAATGCGCGTCTACACCTAGCATCTTTCGACCACCATTTTGTAAGATAACACAACATGAATAATTAAATTTTGTTCATATCTCGGGAAACAATTGACCTATTCCTACCAAATTTGGCAAACAATTAGTATTGTGGCAGATTATGTAAAATAATACGTTTCAGGTATGTCAGACACTTATTTTCAAAATGGCGATCATATAGTCATCTTAGCTTAGAATGTTATATCGTCGAAATCATGTAATCAATTCCAACTAAACTTTGTATGCTGACAGTAGATATTACAACTATCAAATGCGTCTACACGGAGCATTTTTTGTGCTCCATTTTGTAAGACATGTTACATGAAAAAATATAGTTTTGATGTTATACCTTGGGAAACAATTGAGAGATTCCTACCGAATTTGGCAAACAATTTGCATTGCAGTAGGTGGTATAAACTGCTATATTTTAAGTAGGTCAGGCACTTGTTTTCAAAATGGTGGCTATGTAAATATTTTAACTCGGTATCTTTTATTAACGAAACAAATTCTAAATTAACTTTGTATGCTGGCAGTATCAACTTCAGCCATTAAATATGTCTATACAGAGTCTCATTTCTAACCTCACAATAAAAATTAAATTTTATGCCATAACTCGGGAAACAATCTACACATTCTTACCAAATTCGGCGAAGGAGTTGTATTGTGGTAGGCAGTATGGCTAAATTAAAATTTAAGTGTGACAGACACTTATTTTCAGGATGGTGATTATAAATCATTTTAGCGTAGTGTGCTATATCTACGAAACTGTGTAATCGATTTTAGCTTTACTTTGTATACTGGCGATATGCAATCATCAAATGTGCTAATACATAACTTTTTTGTCCTACATGAAAAATATTGAGGTTGTATGCAACATCTCAGGTGCCAATCACCCGATTTCCACCAAACTCTTCACACAAGTAGCATTATGGTACGCTATGTAAACTTACGTGTGTTAAGATGCTCAGTCACTTATTTTCAAAATGTCGGTCCTTGGGTTAGTAAATCCTATCATTCGAAAAATTAGACTGATTAAATTCGAAGTAATGCTTGAACCCGACCTCCGTATTGCAGTTAATTGCACACTAGCTTATGGTACGAGGTTTTCTGGGTTCTAGTCCCGGATAAGGCACGTGTGTATTTGTCATTGTCACACTACTGTTGCATATTTATGGTTTCATCTCTTATGGTATTGCTTTAAACGAGACGACAATTCCTACCTACCAACTGAGCCTTTAATAAATTATTTAAAAATTAATTGCACCTATTTTGAGGAAAGCAGGCTCATTAGTTATATCAGTAACTGCTTGTTAACTATATAGGAGGGCTCCAAAATAATGTTTACAGCATGTGTAATAACTTTGAAATTTAATTCCATTCTCTTATAGGGTATGGTGTATTTTCGTAGGTAAACATACTGGGGGCACGTTTAATAGTTTCGCAAAAAACAGAGTTTCTAACACACTGCGGACGCGTTATGTTTAATGCGGGAGGCGCGCAGACATCGTCTATCTTTACGCACAGAAAGGCTATAAAAGACGGTGGTACTGATGATGATTAAATGTGTTATGGAGTTCGCATGCGAGATGCTCAGTAAGTGTCCCGTGTCCCAACACTGAACATGGAACTGTCAAAACCATGTGGCTAGGACTAAGGTTAGCACTTTGTCGATTTGAAATCAGTGCTTTAATGTGATAGTGCACTACATGTAACTAAATTATAACGCAAATACTATAGTCAAGTTACATAATATTTCAGTGTTTTTCGTAAAAACAGAGGTTTGCAGTTGAAACCAAATGTAAACAAACAATACATCGTTGCTGGAACACGTGAACTTGACAGTTTTGGCAATTTTTGAGCCAGTGTTGGGGACATGTACTGAAGACGAAAATCAGTCTTACCTTATCTTCAGTCAGTGTTTACGGTCTGTGGCATGGTAGAGCCACCGAGCCGCGGAGACTTTTGACGCTCGCTGTCAGGCCGTGTCTCAGAATGTCCTGAGAGCGTTCTCTCGTGCTCTCGCTCTAGTGACCACGTCATTTTGACGTCAGAGAGAACGTTCTTTGGTCGTCTCAATTCGCCGGAGAGAGCGCGAAAGAGCGAGAGCATAGGGAGCACGAAGTTGCATGCTCGCTGGCGCTCTCTCGCACGCTGACCCCACGCCATATTTGTTTACATTGTTTCAGTGTTTGAATAATGTTATAGTAGCTGTAATTATTTGTTAATTTTTTTTAAATATGTGAATGACTTCCAATAGCTATGACCGCGATTTTAGCGTAACATGGTTCCGCGCCTTTTTGGCAACAGCTGTCTGTGTGACGACGGGGAGAAACAAGAGGGTGGTTGCCTTTATTCCACAGAGCGAGAACGTGAGCGATCGCGAAACTGTGCTCTCGCCCGGTTGTGCGAAAGAGAGCTCCCTCAAAAGAGTATTCTTTAAATTGCAACATGGCCTGAGTCGCGTGCAGGCACACCTTGTTTACCGCGCACGTCCCTGTGCCTTGTCTGCGCGCCAGGCAATCAACACACGCGCGCGCGCGCCGTGCCCTCGCTCCCTGTGTCGTCTTGTATCTGTTACGAGCGCCGCAGGAAATTGGGCGGCGGCCGCCGGAACTAATCTAGCGGCAATTTTGTAGCGCCGCTGAGTGCCACCGGTGGCGCAGCGTGTGCGCTGGTGTCGTCTTTCCCTCCTCCGTAAACTAGTTCGCGGAAAATTGCGATGAAACGAGCGGTAATGAAATTCCCATCCTTTCCCTTGTTTGCTCTAACACACGGCGGACGTTGTTTTCCTGTCCGTCCTGCGACCTAGGGGGTTACGGCATCCGGCTGCTTAATGGAGCGGCACGAGCCAGTACTGTGCAAAGACGACGCCATTGCGTAATTCTAGTAAAGCGTAAAAATTAAAGTGATCAATTTGAAACAAGCATTATTGTTATAATAAAACTCGTTTAATAAACGACATGGATGTATGTTAAACCTTTGTACACAGGCTTGGGCATCATAACCATTTTCGGTTAATGGGGAGGCAAGGTCTTATAGAGGCTTTGGCATCCCTAGTGCTGCAAAATGAGCCCCACCCCCTTTTTTTTAAATCCATTATGGCGGTATTTACACACACAATGCTTCCTATTCATATAGAGTTATCGAAAAGGAATTATACATTTTCAAAAAATCGCAGCTTCAAAACTATCTGACAAATTAACTTGGCTCTTGCACCAAATTGTACACGAAGGATCACAGTTTTTGCCTATATTAAAATGTTTCTTTATGTGCTCTGCTTGCATCACTGTATACTGTATGTCCAGGCGATATTAGATCTCCATCCGCATACTCCGAAGAACTGTTACCATAATTGTCTCAATGGTAGCAGCGATTCTCTGACGCAAATACTCCAAATCTCGGATCTTCACATCGTAGACAATGTTTTGCGTATATCCTCGGAAGAAAAAGTCTAGGTGGCTAAGATCAGGACTTCTAGGAGGCGAAGGGATATAGTCGGCTTTCCCAATCCAACCATTTGGAAACCTAACGTGCAGGACACTGCGCACGCCTAGGTTCCAATGCGGCGGTGCACCATCTTGCTGGTAGATAACAGTTTCCATTTTGCCTTTCAATGTCCCCAGTTTGAGTGAACATGAAAGACCTTACAACTCGATCGTGCATCAGCCCACACCAGACGTTCAGTTTGGGAGTGTCACTAACGTACTCATGGGTTGCTTTAGGATGCTGAGATACCCAAATTCTGCAGTTATGACGATTAACACACCCATTAATGCGAAAGGTATCCTCGTCACTGTAAAACACATGATTTACATAATTTATTTCCATATCCATTTCGTTTAACATGAAAGCAGCTTGTGCAAAATGTTCGGGCCAATCTTCCGGCTTAATTTCACGCCTAAATTGAATCTTGAAGACAGGAAATCTCAAATGTTTATGAAGAAAATTTTGCACGATAGTCTTTGAAATGCAAAGCTCCAAACTGCGACGGGCAATTGACTTTTTACGGCTGTGCACACAAGACAGCCTAAGCTGTTCCAACCTCTCTTCGGAAGTTATTTGCCGTCCTTGGAAGGTCAGTGTTTGACTGCCATACACCCTTTAAAAAACTTTGGCCCTTTTTGTACATTTTGGTGCAAGAACCATTAAATTCGGTCAAATAGTTTCGAAGCTGCAATTTTTTTAAATTGTGCAATATCCTTTTTCGATTATCCTTTATTTTGATACAACATACTTATACCTGTATAAACATTACTATTTAATATTTTAGTTTATCTGTATTTTTAGTATCTATACGTAAATAATTCAATTTAATCTACATTCATTGTTTTCTTGTGGCGCTCCCTTGTGAAGTTTTTGGCACCCCTAGTGAAACTGGGGTGGAAGGGGGGGGGAATGCCCCCTTGCTCCCACCTCTAGTACACAAGGAAAATATGACAGTGCTTAATAGACTGTTCTGCAAAGGAAATCAGTTATTCGAACTACAATTGCCTCGCAACCGTTTAAGTTTGAAATAAAATTTAAGTTGACAGCAGCAACAAGTGAAAGAACTTTGCAGAATGAGCAAATGTGTTTTTCGTCGCACGGGAAATGCGAGATCATAATTGGCTACGAACCACTTGTCGCTCGACACGGGATTGTCAATCCGGGGGTTGGATGCGAAACATCACAGTCATTCTCCCTCCCGGTTCCCCACCAACCATGCGAGTGTTGCAGTATCGTGCACGGCAATGGGCAGTTCTATGAATGCTCCGCATACCGGTTGTTTTATCCATCCTAGCCACGCTAACAGGATAACGCTAACGGCGATGCTGGCTTATCGTTACTACGCGCAAGACACTGACGTGCAAATATTTTCATTGTGCAGCATGTAACCATAAGTCTTTAAGCAGCAGCTTTTCAATTTTTTTTTTTGCCTAAAAGTTTCTATCAGAGTTTAATGCAATCGTCTATTCAGATTTTACGTGTACTTTTTTTCCTGCGGTACAGCAAGTTGGAAATGCCGCTTGTGGATGTTTCGTAAAGCCTCATAATGTCGTATGTGTAGAGACCGGGGAAATTTGCAGATTCATTTGGGAACAAGTTAAACTTCAAACTTTCATACGTTTGGTTTACTTTTGCAATTGCCCCACGACTCATTTGACTACCCCTGGAGGACTCGGAGCCAATAATAACACGAAGTTTACCGCACGCAGGGTTAGTCACGGCCTCTCTTTGTAACATCAAGAGCCAACGAACAGATGATATCTGCTCGCATACAAAAGAATGTGGAATCACAGAGTAGATCAGTACACAGAGGCGAAATGGCGGGGCGGTTTCCTTGATGTGGATCAACTCATTCTCTGATTGGCTGTGGGCACGGTATTGTGTCTGATTGGCTACTGCATGCTGCGAAAGATTCCGCCTTGGCTAGACTGCCGTCTGGCAAGTATTTAACCAGATGCTGATTGGCGAACGGCGTTGCAACATTTTGCTGGCAAGTTACGCCATTTTGCTAGCATATGCTGTTGGATTTCGCGGTATAAACGACCGTTTCATTTCTGTAATCTGAAGTATTCTTTGGTGAAATATAGCCTACAGTTCATCAAACTTGCGAATTTTGCCGCTCTCTGCGTGTGTGATGTATAACATGTTTTTAAAGACATCAGGCTGTTCTCAGGTAGTATAGAGTGCGTGTTCTTTTCGTAAGAAAACAAATAACTAATGCGTTTCGTAGTTCCGTGTAAAAACCTGGCTATCCAGTATGTTGCAACGCAGAATTGCGTGTTAGGTGGTTAACCTAACCTTACATGCATGTATGTAAAAGCAAATAAAGAATTTTCTTTTCCAACCTGTAGAAGAGTAGCTTACTTATTTTCGGCCAAACAGATATAATTCACAAGTCACTGGAAATTTCTTTGAAGCTGTATGGAAACAATTCCAATTTAACCTCTAAAATAAGCATAAAGCCCCTGGCTCAATAGATGTTGCGTTGGTGGTTGGTCCTAAAAGCATTTCAACTCGCGGTTGGTGGTTGGTTTTGGTATTTTTGGTTGGTGTTGTAGTGATTTGGAATACTTTGTGAAATTTTACCACCAACCGACCAATGAGAGAGCATTCTCTAGGTTTTTGAACAAATGACATTGGAAAAGCTTTGAAATGGCGGATTACAATAGTGAAAATAAAAATATGTATATTGAACTGATAATATATTTTGTTAATCAACATTCAGCAACGTAATATAAAAAATCCCAGGTGTAATAACATAAATACCAAAGCAAATCATACAAGTTGCATTTGCAGGCTTTTATAAAGCGAGTGCATGATTACAGAATAAATTAAATTAGCTAAGTGAATATTTTTGTCCATAAAAAGTACATTTAATTATAAGCATAGAAAATAACTTAATCTTTAAAATATGGCTTACTTTATTGTGCTTTATTTAAGGAAGTTAAAATCTCATCAATGAAAGTCTCGCCCTATTGGCTATAACAATTCAGATTCCAGCAATACCCAATTAAAATAATTGGTTCACGTCTTTAAAGACTATACTTCTATCTGTTGGCACAGCAACGAAACGATTTACACCAACGCCAACACTGGCTATTGTGCCATGGAACACATCGCACATCAACCGAAAACCACCAACACCAACAGAAACCACCAACACCAACAAAAACCACCAACACCAACAACCACCAACACCAACAACCACCAACACCAACAACCATCAACACCAACAACAACCACCAACACCAACAACAACCACAAACACCAACAACAACCCCAAACACCAATAAAAACCACCAACAACAACCACCAACACCAACAACAACCACCAACAACAACCACCAACACCAACAACCACCAACACCAACAACCACCAACACCAACAACAACCACCAACAACAACCACCAACACCAACAACCACCAACAACCACCAACACCAACAACAACAACCACCAACAACCACCAACACCAACAACAACAACCAACACCAACATGAGCCACCACCAACTGCCTATTGTACCAAGGACTTTAAGGCAAACATGGTTCAGCATTGTAAAAGTAATTTGCTGTACTTCAGCAAAACAAATTTTGGAAGCCAATTGACAAAAATTAATTTTTGTAGCGCTGCAAAAACATTTTTTGCAAATTTTGCAATAATTTTTTTTTTGAAAAAATACAAGTTAAGACTTGTATTTAAACTTACATTATCGATGAATGGAAACAAACTTATTAGCATACTTTCCAAAGGAAAGAAAGACTTAAGAGCTCACTTTCCTGTCTGTGTGTCTGTGTTTATATGTGTGTATGTATGTGTCTCTTTGTGTGCCTGAGCGTGCGTGTGTCCCTGTTTTCAATTTTTGAACCCATCAACCGAATTTCACCAAACTCGGTACATATATAGTACGTACTTCGTAAGGATACCTGACTTTTGTAGTTTTCGACTACTCCAGGCTCTTGCTTTCAAAATGGCGGCCATTCAATATTTAGGGTGCTGTGTCACATCTCGGGAACCATTCAACCGATTTAAACCAAATTTTTGCGTACTGGCAGAGCATCGTGTAAGCATTAAATTTTGAAGTGAATATTTTTGTTTGTCTCCCATTTTTGAAGATGGCACCAAATTGAAAAATAAAGCATTTACATTATATCTAGAAAACGATCAAAGTAATTCTCACCCAATTTGGCATGTAAGTAATACTATGATATGCAAGGTAAACAGAAGTGATTGAACTCGATTAGGTACTTATTTTCAAAATGGTGGCCAAATAAATATTTTAGGTTTATTTGGTGTATCTATTATACCATTTAACCAATTTCAACCAAAACTTGTATGCTGAAAGTATCTATTACAATCATCATAATATGCCAACACATGACCATTTTTGTCAGTCATTTTGTAAGATATCTCGGTAAACAATGAACCGATTCCTAACAAATTTGGCAAACAAGTAGTACTGCGGCAGATTATGTCAAATAATATGTTTCAGATATGTCAGACACTTATTTTCAAAATGGCGACCATATAGTCATCTTAGATTAGGATGTTATATCGTCGAAATCATGTAATCAATTCCAACTTAACTTTGTATGCTGACAGTATATATTACAACTATCAGTAGTGTCTACGCGGAGCATTTTTGTCCGCCATTTTATAAGATAGCAGAACATGAAAAAATACATTTTTGTCATATCTTGGGAAATAATCGACATACTCCTACCAAATTTGGCAAACAAGTAATACTGTGGGAGATAATGTAAAATTGTGTGTTTTTAGTATGGCATGACAGACACTCATTTTAAAAATGGCGGCCACATAGACATTTAAGTTTAGAATTCTATAGCGTCGCAATCATGTAATCAATTCCAACTTATCTTTTTATGCTAGCTGTAGATAGGTAGATATTACAACTATGAACTGTATATACACGAAGCATATTTTGTCTGCTGTTTTGTAAGATAGCGCACAAGAATACATAAATTTGTTGTCATATCTTGGGAAACAATTGGTCGATTCCTACCAAATTTGGCAAGCAAATAGTACTGCGGCAAATCTTGTAAAATTGTATGTTTTGAGGATGTCAGATAATTGTTTTCAAAATGGCGACCACATATGCATCTCAGTTTAGTATAATTTATCGTCAAAACCATGTAATCAATTTCAACTTAATTTTGTATACTTGCAGTATAAATTACAACTAATTTTCAAATGCGTCTACAGGGACCATCTTTTGTCCGCCATTTTGTAAGAAATGCCACATGAAAAAAATTAAATTTTCATGTAATATCTCGGGAAACAATTGACATATTCCAACCAAATTAGGCAAACAATTTGCACTGCAGCAGGTGGTGTAAAAACTGTTTTAAGTAGATAAGGCACTTATTTTAAAAAATGGTGGCTATATACATATTTTAACTCAGTATCTTTTATTAACGAAACAAATTCCAACTTAATTTTATATGCTTACAACACATATTACAACCATCAAATTTGTCTATACAGAGCCTCATTTCTCTGCCATTTTCTAAGTTTGCCCCACAATAAAAAATTAAGTTTGATGTCATATCTCTGGAAAAAAATCAACCCATTCTTACCAAATTTGGCGAAGAAGTTCTATCGTTAAGAGCAATATAAGTACATGTATTTTTAAGTGTGATACACACTTATTTTCAGAATGGGAGATATAGAATCATTTAGCTTAGTGTGCTATACCTACGAAACTATGTAATCGATTTTAGCTTTACTTTGTATACTGGCAGTACACAATCATCAAATGTGCTAATTCATACCTTTTTTGTCCTCTATTAATGAAAATCGTTACATGAAAAATATTTTTCATGCCAATGAACCGATTTTCACTCAATTTTTCACACAAAAGCGCTATGATAGACCATGTAAACTTACATGCTTTAAGTGGCTCAATCACTTACTTTGAAAATCAACAGCCCTTTATATATTTCATGTTAGTAAACCCTACCATTCGAAACATTAGACTAATTAAATACGAAGTTGATGCTCGAATCCGACCTCTGTATTGCAGTTGATTGCACACTAGTTTATTGTACGAGGTTTTCTGAGTTAGAGTCCCGGGTAAGGTATGTGTGTATTTGTCATTGTCTCACTACTGTTGCATATGTTTCTGGTTTCATTTCTTATGATATTGCTTTCAACGAGACAAGTCCTGCATACCACCTCAGCTTTTAAGAAATTATTTTAAAATGAATTGCACCCATGTTGGGGAAAGTAGGCTCATTAGTTAAATGAGTAGCGTCTTGTTTTTATAATGCTCTCGAAAACAACCGCAATGAAAAAATAATATAGGAGCAAAAAGCTTTCAAACTGTGTTCACAAAAAATCTCGCCAGCTTCTAGATTCTAACCCGCAACCTCTGGCTTACGTTCGCGAATTTATGTTGTTGGCAAAATTATTGTTAATTAACTCGGCAAGAATATAATAACCTTACCTCTTGGAAATTATTGATGTTAGTAATTTAGGCTATTACTACATTTCAAAAGGACTTGGTTGCAGGTAGCTTGAACAGTTGCATAGATTAAGTTTTATAATTGTAGAATACGTTCTTTTAGTAGGTAACATGCACATTTGTTGCTGGCACTTGGTTTTCAATAATTTATGTGTTAGAAATATGTCTACAAAGTATCACGATTTAAAAAATAGTTTTGAAGAAGTTATGACTGAATCAAAATTTTACGTTCGACACGCCCGCCGAAACGCGCCTCTCGCTCCTGCTCACTCTGTGACGTCACAAGTAAGATACAACCTCGGCCGCCGCGTTTGTTTACTTAAGTGGTGATGCGTATTTGGTTAAACAGAAATATTTTGAAGTAATAGAAAAAGAAAATAAAGAATCAAATTTACCAAATTCATTGAAATGCTTTATTGTACCGCAGTGAACAAGTACATCTCGCGAACACCTGATAAAATATTTGTTAGTTACTAAAAACGAAACAAACAGGAAGGCGTGGTTTAACGCAGTTAGGCGAGACATTGAAGATGTTTCACCAAAATAAGTTATTTTTGTTTGCGAAGACCATGTTGACGTACGTAATTATACATACTATGGTATTGTTTAATACACACCACAACGCGTTTAGCAATTCGTATGTGATGTAGACGTGAGCATTAAAAAAATACGTTAACGTATTTCATAGTAGTAAAGGCATATAAATATGTTTACAAAACATTTAGCCACAGAATGTAAATTTTACATTTTGTGTGTTTATACATTTCAAGTTAGGCCTAATAGATGGGATTTGGTAAACATATTTTTTTTTATTAATTTAGTATAACTTCTAACATTCGTTTCAAGAGCACATATATCATATTTAGACTATATTCACGTTGTATGCCTAAATAATAACATGTCACGATGTTAAGCCATGCAAATTAAACATAAAATTATTTGTTTGGGGCTCTGAGTCGCTTTTGCAAACAGTTTGTTTTATTTTATACGTTATTTGTCAATCATATCCATTTCTAATATACTTAAGTTGTTTTAATTTTCTCTAGTCAGCTTTTATAAGCCTAACAATTTTAAGTTAAATAGAAACTTAATTTTTACTTTCATAACACTAAAATGCATGTGTTTAGAAATGTTTATCAAATATGATCTTCTTTCATATTTGCCCTTCCCCTTTTTTTCTAATTTGCTATGATGGACGTTACAAAAAAGTTACGAGACTAGATACACAAAATTGACACTAAATAGGCCTAAGCGTTTTACGCACGTAAGCTGCTACTTTTATAAACTTTTCCGTTAAATCAACAGGAAAAAAAAACAGTTTTTGAAGAATAAAACAAATTCTTAAGCTTTTACTACAGATTCTCTTCACTGTATTTAACCTCATCCCAGGTATTAAGTGTTTCTCAAATAACCATGCCTATATTTTCAGCTTATGTGTACATTTATCACATTTTAAAAAGAAAGTGTAGACACAGATATCGTGACGTAAGAATAATAAATGGTATGATAAGTACACAAAACATAAGAAACAATAAGATAAGCAAGTTATTTTTTAAATAATTTGTTTTCGTTTCTAGACACTGTATTTGAGTCCTCAAATATAGTTTTTAGAAACGTGGTGGAACGCGGAAAATCAGGTTTGCCGGCCGGCAGCGCGGCGTTCTGCCCGCAGCTGCTCGAGGAGTCGAGCGGTGTCGGATAGTGACTAGGCTAGCTTTAGGCCCACTGTGACCATACTGCTAGTTATCTGACATTTCTAAAGCGAAAAAAGTGTTTTAGGGATACTGAAACGTGGTTTACAATCCGGAAATATATGTAACCTTCTTTCTCAAAATTACATTTTATTTCTAAATAATGTAGTTAAATTTATCACAGACATCAAGCATGGCGCGCGACAACACAGTACGCTCACTGCAGTCGCCGTCATTACAATTTTGTTGTTCTTGGTAATGTAATGCCTATTCTATATTTAAATTTCCAACTTTGACTTTTGGCAATCGTTAACATAATTACAGATGATAATAATACGCACTACCTTAATAAAACGTACAAACAAATAAGTTTTAACATGTGTTGTAGGCCTGCAGTGGATTTGAAGGTCACGACTGTGCGATATGAGACACGTTCTTACCTTTGCAATTTTACACCTCTTATTTCAGGGTCCACAAAACAATGGGAATTGAAGTAATCAAGGACCATATTGTATCTACTCGTGGCAGATTGTACTACTGCGCTTTCACAAGGTTGCCTTGCATTTTAGTGCTGCGTGTTTGCAACGTGCCGGAGCCGGCCGCCAGAGTATGACTAGTGACGTCAAACCAAAAACATCTGCCCCTCCCCCCCCCCACCCAATCAATGGTTGTTACTCAATAGCACGTCGTTCGTAAACACACACTAATTTCTTTTAAGTGAAAAAGTATCACAGACTGTAGTAGTTTGTAATTTTGACTTCGCGACTTAAAGAAATTCCTGGTCGTTACAAAAATGTTTCTAGTTATATTACAAATACGACCCTTTTAATGTTACAAACAAGAAGTTTTACAAAGGATGTTATTGTATTTTTGCAAATGTATTAATGTACAAACACTTCAGAGTAAAGTTGAAAGAATTTTTACAGTAAAACTTTCAACGTGTAACAATCCCATTGCAAAGAAAATTATACCAATTTGGGAAAAAGAATTTAATTCGGACGTATTCATAAAATTTCGTTGTATAAATGCAAAGTGTAAAGAAACTGTTATATTGTCATTCAAATGATCTAATTCGGAGTGCGTGGCTTCAAAATTCCGTGCCATCAGATGTCAGTCGATAATGAAACCAGCACTCTAATAAAAAATGTCTTGTACTTTTACAAGAAAAATCCTTGGAAACGCAGCTGCCAAGAAAATTCCTCTGTAAAACTACAAACAGTTTTCTTGTAAAATTTACAAAACAAATTTTTGTAATATTGCAAATTATACCCTTGTATTAAAACTTACATTATTAGGAAGCATAAATAAAATTATGTTTTCTTCTTGAAATAAAATGGGATGAATTAATAACAGAGAATAACTAAAAATAATTTCGAAACGTGATGTATGAAAGAGAAACTATGTCGGCATGGAGACTAGAACTCTCGCCCCTTGTATTACTAATCCGAGTCTTAACCACATGTTCAACGTGACTTCAAACTTAATGATAATCATATAACAAATATAGCTGCAAGTACCTACAAATTATTAAGGAAGTTATTCGATCAAGAAGAATACATTAAGAAGAATATTTATTTCATTTTAAGAGTTCTGTGTAGCTAGGAAACATTAACAGTTAATAAGTAATACGGTCATGTTTTTTGAAATTTTCGTTTTATTGTGATTATTTAAGTGGTTTTAATCGTTTTACGTTATTCAAACTCTCAATAAATTTCTTTTTGCACGCAACTACACTTCAAATCACCCATAGTTTTTGTATAAACGTTGTTGAGTGTCCGCCATTTTGCTGAAACTTGTGTATACGGGTCAGTATAGTACAAACATTCCTTGAAGTCTATTACAAACACGGCCCTTGTAGTTTTACAAACGAGTAGTTTTACAAGAGGAATCTTTGTGCTGTTACAATTATTTGTAAAATTACAAACAATTTCTCAGTAAAAGTTATAAAAATTTTTTACAGTGTGCAGTTTTTTAATTCTGGTAACATTATTGCATCTTATATTCCCTACTGGTTATAGGTCTGTAATATTCTTTGGTTTAAAATGTCATTTATTTTCATCATACAATTTTTGGTTCTTAGAAATTGTCACAGCAATAATTTTCACTAAGAAAATATCTATACCTCCTCCGATATTGCAGAGTATTTTGTTGCATGTCAGTGTCATTTATAAACAGCGAATAAATTTTCTAGAAAAAATTTGTCCACAGTTTATGATTTTGGCAAGGAAGGCAATTTCATCAAGGATTTCCATTTTAAAGAGTAATCGTCTCGTTGTTTGCACAGTTTGCCAACAATGTTACAAGTACAGTAGTTTTGTGTTATCTGTGAGCCGTCAGTAACTAATGTTGCTGTTAACGTGACTTTATCTTATGATATCAATGTAACTGAAATATTAAGTACTTTTGTAACAACATTGCCTCCTTACTTCACAGTGAATATTAAAGCGGTGTTTATTTTGCGGCAAAACAAATTTTGTGTTGAGTTGATATTAACATTTGTGTTAAAAATTTTCTTCTTGGCATATTTACTTTGTTTAAAAAAAAAAAACATTCCGGTGTAAAATAAATTTAGCATATTTATTTTATCAAAAAATAACTATTCTATATAAAGATANTTTTCTTCTTGGCATATTTACTTTGTTTAAAAAAAAAAACATTCCGGTGTAAAATAAATTTAGCATATTTATTTTATCAAAAAATAACTATTCTATATAAAGATAAAAATATAGGCAGGGCGGATGAATTGAACAGGCGCTTTGTGTGTATGACGATTTCCACGAAATCAATCGTCCTACCATCTGCTCTACCAACTGCTGTCTGATGTAATTTCAAATTGTTGGAATTCTACAACATATAACGACAAACTACAGTACTCTTTCGTTACGTGGAAATACTTTATGATATAGAAGTATATGCATATTTTTGGCATACGTAAACTGCTTTGCAAGGTTTGAAAGCTGATCTAAGTTGCATTTAGTTATCATACTATGCTTTACAATTTAAATATAGTGGTTTAATTTTACGAGGTTATCGCTGTTCACTAGCATCTGCCATTTTATGACGTCAAGTCAGTGTAACCTGGTGTTGGTTGGACATTACTTTAATGTTGTAGTAACACAAATATTTTGTTATTCCAATTTTTAGCGTAATACAACATTTGCTTGCGACAACAGTACTTAGAGGCTCTATTAACATTAACACTTCGACAGAATTAATTGCATTATGGTAATATAAGACTTTTAAATGGTTAACACTATCAACTTTGTCACAACATTATTAGTTTTACTACAATATTAACGTTCTAATAAATGGCTCAATAGTAATCTTTTGTTGCAACAACATTAGACTTTTTCTGTGTGAATATACCTTGTACCTTCGTGTTTCTTCACTCCGTACAGTCTTCGTTAATTTTCTTTTAAACTGAAAAATACATTCTATACAATAAAGCAATGAAATTTCTGAATGATGGGAAGAAAAATGAGATCTAATGCAATGATTGAGTGTCTCAACTACACGCTTATTTGACAGAGTGGTTACCAGAAAAGTAGCTTTTAGAGTTTCCGTAAATCAGGCATGACTTTCTTTAACTGACTCCATTAAAATACAAATATAAACAATAATAATCATATTGAATATTCGTTACGATTATGGAGACTACTTCGACGAATCAGATTATTGCATTTTGAACCTTTGCACTTAAGTAAGAAATAACACAACAATGCTTCAGTAGTTATTTTCCGAAGGAAATTCGGTATGCGATCAACAGTAACTTCGTGTGAATGGAATCAGGTCAGTGTGTATTATTCACTGTGTTGGAGGATGAAACAGCAAGGTTTGAACATAATCCCCGGAGATGGCCTTTGATCAACAAGTACGACACAGGGGCACTGAAGAGTGAGTGAGACAGCTGGTCCCATCATCTGTTGACCTTCGTGTCATACTTTCACGTGTACGCCTACACACTGCAGAACGGTAAATGCGTGTAAAGTAAGAGACGCAGAGATTACAGGAGCCCAGTCAAGTTAGAGTTTCCCCCCCCCCCCTTTTTTTCCGCCCAAAAGTACTGGTATCTTATAAAAGTTAACATCAAATTTTAATTACGATTATGTATACGAAATAACTCGTGAAGAAATCCAAATTTGATACAACTTGTGATAACATGGCCAAAGGAGGCAGCCCTCTGTCAGGAAATATTATGCGTGTTCGATGTCTGGGGTCTAGAAACGCGTGAGCTCTGAGGGCGAAACAGGCTAGAACATCATATGTCTGGTCGCCTTTACGTGCAAGTCAATGAACTGACGCACAGCCTCCCTGTCGGCAAAGTGCATTTATGCCATGCGGCTTTTTGAGATGAGTCTGTCATATGCTGACGCATGCATTAGTAGAGATAATGTGTGTGCCGCACGTTGTTACGAGATGTGGTCAGGCCCTTAGCTGAGTGGCCTACCTGATCACACCTTCCCTTATTTATCCAGAACACGGGCCGTGATCGCTGAAATTAGTTATGAAATCGCAAACCACAGAAACCCCCTCCACCGGCCAGTAAACGGGAACAACGCAGCCGATATAAGACAATGTACTCCGTGGGCGGTGTCTTTTGTAGTCGGGTCATTGGAACGAGAAGACCACTGAAGTGGGTGTGTCCGGCCGTCGACTTGCGCCATCTTAATCAGCCTCCGGAATCATGAACTCTCCAATTAGGCTTTAATAAGAATGTGGCTGGTTAAATCTTTATAAAAAGGTTATCATTTAATATTTTAGTATATTTGTACAGCTCCCCCCTCCCCCCGGTTCATATTCAATCATATTTATATTGAAATAATATTGTACGACCTTAATGTTAAATAAACCTCTTTTATATAGTGTTAATTACATAACTCTTATCAATAACTTGTTACGCCCCTATATCCCCGTTAAAGATAAATATCAACAAAATGTCAAAATCATAAGAACTTACCTGCATTTATTTAAAGCTTTCATACCGGAATGTTCAAACCTAAAAATAACCACCAAACACTTGTTTTCGCTGTTTTAAATCTGAAATGTATTAGAGAATATTGAGAAAATCACTTGTGCACATATGTACACAATTTCTTAAATTCTGCATCAAAGAAAACATTGCTCAAAATAGCGAGCAGTTTTTAAACAACATAATAATGTGTGTTCTGAAGCTCTCCACGTGTCTATCGGCTTAGGCAGGTGACAACCTTAACAGTACAACAATTGGAAAATGCGTCGTCTCCACAATTACTCTTAATTTTTTTCCGAGTAGTTTTATTTTTTCCACGACTGTCTTGATTGATAATTTTTGTTGATGCCCACATTTATTTCGTATCGTTCAGCAATTTCAGCATAAATAATTTCCTATGAGCCATTTTTTGACTATATGCTTTGTCAAAAATTATTCGGAAATGTTATTCGATATTTTATCAGTTGCTACATACAAACTATTGGCGCGTTTCGTTTTCATATGGAGACATAGACAATGCAATATAAAATAATGTTTAAAGGTCGTTGAGTGGAAAGTCGCTCGTGTTTGGTATTCGTTATTTGCTGCTATTTACAATTTAACAAGGCACTCTGCTCGGGCACACGCATGAATTTACTTTCTCCCTGCTTTTGCATTTCTTTCCTGCCCACTGATTTTCAGTCTCACTGCTTCCGCCGATCTCAATTTTCGGCTTTTACAATATTGTGCAGTTCGGGACTTCTTTGGAACGGATTAAACTGGCTGGAAACGCGCATGCTGGGTCAGAAAAATGTTTCGTTGAATTTTTAGGGTTTTCTCTAGTAATTTGAGTTGGTTGATTTTGTTTCGTTGTTCGCAGCCAGCTGTGAGTGTCCTCAATTCGTAGAATCCTTCAACACTACAACGTTCAAGATATACATATTTATTAGTCAATCTTGGACCAAACTGTTTTTCCCAAGTTTATTTAATCTTTGACGTTTTTATTCATAACTGTATTTAATGGCTTTATAGTCGACGTAACTTTTTACGACTTCTTCCTTTCGACCCTTCAGTGGCGGCTAAGAGGCATTAAACATGCCTCTTATCCGCTATCTGTCAATCACGCGAGCTTAAACAAAAATTTCATCATATATCATTTGTCTTTAAACCATTTAAAGATTTATAAAAGTATACCATTCATAACTTATTATCTACTATAATATTATTCGTGTAATTTGCCTACCCAATTTGAATAATTCGTAATTTTTTGTCATTTCTTGTGGCATTATTCAAAACATATTGCCTCTGACAATTAAGTGTAAGATAAAAAGGTTTTTATGATAATCTGACCTCGTAACGCTCTGTCTTAGCCGTTTCAGTCGCAAATGACGTTGCAGCGGTCAAATGTTTTGTTTGGAAATGTACACGTATCAGTACAACACTCTGATATAACTGGCAGCTGGTGTTTACAAGACATCGGAATGTAGTCTCAGCAGAACATGATTTATTCCAACACGCGAAGGACTTCCCTTACTGTCTGCAGTACAGATAATCAAACGCACATCCTGTGGAACTTCCATGAACTGCNGAAAAAGGTTTTTATGATAATCTGACCTCGTAACGCTCTGTCTTAGCCGTTTCAGTCGCAAATGACGTTGCAGCGGTCAAATGTTTTGTTTGGAAATGTACACGTATCAGTACAACACTCTGATATAACTGGCAGCTAGTGTTTACAAGACATCGGAATGTAGTCTCAGCAGAACATGATTTATTCCAACACGCGAAGGACTTCCCTTACTGTCTGCAGTACAGATAATCAAACGCACATCCTGTGGAACTTCCATGAACTGCGCGCAACTGCGACGCGTGATAAAGGCGATGTCCGACACCCAGGCGTGGAGTGCCGCCCTAACTTGGCGGTCTTCTGATCGCCGTGGTTCAATAGGGCACGGCGTGGTCAGTACTTGGGGTGGGTGACCGTCCAAGGACGCTACGTAGCCGGAGGCATACACAACACTGGGGAGGCCCACTAAGGGTCATCACAAAGTTAGGCCGGAGGTGAGGTCGCGATGACTAGCTACTCCATCCAACTTGGCACAGACTGCGACATCAGTCAATACCTGCCCGTTTTCACGCATGGAGTCAAACAGCGTGCAAAGGGATCATGACCTCTTGTCTCTTTTTATGCACACACGTTTACTGCACGTGATGACAGCAGCTATAAATACCCAAACAATGACGGATCTTCTGACTTCAGTCGTTGCCACTCGCTCATTTGTATCTGCTCTTCGCGTTTCGCTTTCCCATCGGTTATACTTTATACTGCACTGCCCGAGGCACACAAGGATGACGCGAACACATCTTTGTTTCCGTACTTCAGCCACACTTCGAGGCAAGGTGAGAATGGAGAGCGGGCGACGAAAATTGTGCTCGTCGAGGAACGACGTAACTATATGACCACACTGTAAAACAAGTCTGCTAAGCTCTCCAAACTCTAATAGAAAGAAGATTTTACTATATACACAGTATGTACATTTTATTACATCTCAAGCTACAGAAATGATGAGCTTCGGAACTCTACAAGTTTGCAACTTCACTACGTGTTTGTATCTTTCCAGAACAAATGTAGGAAATGTACTATGATGTACCATGACGTATGGAAAATAACTTTACTATAGTCCGTTCACGGTTACTTCACATTTTTCTGAACCCCTGCTAAAGTCCTACTTCCATAATATTCCTCCGCCTCATGCAGACAAAGTTTAACCGAGTCTAGAAAATTACGCCAAATGGACAACGCACAACATTCGTGCGCACTCAATGTAATAACATTTTGCATGAGCACTAATTTCGTACTAGGCATTATCGACACAACAGTCTTCTCAAAGTTTTAATTAATATAAATTATAAGTAAAATATTATAATTTTTAACAAAAAATATAAGTCAAATCGCAATTTAATAATAAAAAAAAAAGATACTTTTATGTTAAGAGAAGTACAAAAAACTTGTGACACAGGACATTTTTAGGGAACAACCAAACACTTCATACAAGGGGTGATTTTTCAAAGGTTTAATTCAAAAAGTGTGAATAAACTGTGAATAGATTATATTCGCGATTTTTCGTTAGATGTGCAAATGTGTGTTGCGAATAATTTCTTGGAATGCAGTGTCACGGTTATTTCACAATTATTTTAATATAGTAATTTATTTTAAGCCGAGTGCAAACAAAGCCGTTGATAGAATGTGGGGGTGAATTGTTTTACGTACTTGCTGACTGGAGTAAAGTGTAACAGAAACTTACGAAAGCTCACGACGTAACTGCCTACGCAGATTATGGACAGGAGCTCTGTAACTTACAAAGGGTGGCCTCCGTGGCCGGCATCTCTAAGACGTTTATGTGTGAGTATGGGCTAGTTTTAGTACTAGTATGTAAGCTACCCCCGATGAGCCTCTCATGTTTAAACGGGTGCATAAATATTTCAATCATAAAAATATATATGAATTCCTTAGGGTTTTTACCTTCGAACCGCGATGGTTTCCGTGTTCGAGTCCATTGATAAACGATGGATGTAGGCATCGTTATTTATCTATGTTTAGGTTAAGTTTAGTATGTAAACTGCGTCCTCCCCCTCCCACAGTCTCACGTAACTTACGTTAATCTGGGATGCCAATACTTTAAGGTTTCCGATTAATTGCCCAGTTATTATAAGGACAGCAGTAATTTATGTTTAGTTGTCGTATTAACTGCGCTGTAAATATGGACTATGTGATGGTATTTTTCATCTTTAACAGTAGACAAACATTTGTTAACTTAATAAAATCATAAAACGCGTATAAATAAATGTTNAAATCTGGGATGCCAATACTTTAAGGTTTCCGATTAATTGCCCAGTTATTATAAGGACAGCAGTAATTTATGTTTAGTTGTCGTATTAACTGCGCTGTAAATATGGACTATGTATGGTATTTTTCATCTTTAACAGTAGACAAACATTTGTTAACTTAATAAAATCATAAAACGCGTATAAATAAATGTTATGTAAATAATACATAATTATAGAAGTAAAAAACAACTAAAGTGTAATTTTGCTATGTGCCTTTACTGCCCGCAATACAATTTCCCTTCAGAAAATAATCTGTAATTATGTCTCCTACGGCGCTAGTTGCGTAAACCACCGTTGGGCAAGTTTGTTGAAAAATTTATTTATGTAGAAATGGCCGATTTTGTTTCTTTTCTCATTATTTTTGTAGCTCTTAATAGTTTCCTGACACTGATCAAACTCAAATAAACTCAAATGTGTAAATTTCTCAGATGTGTAAGTTACGTTAATCAGAAAATCAATGTAAGGTTTCAAATTTACACTTATTAAGAATACAAAAATGTCGCCATTACTTAGAGTGGAGAGATTTGGGTGGCTCTTAACAACGAGGTCTTGAGAGCTAATGATGGTGAAATGATGTGATAACGGAGCAGCGCCGGAATGCAAGAGCGGGGGAAACGGGAGATTCCTGAGAAAGCCCGCCGACCAGCGGCATCGTTCGGCACGATTCCCACTTGCGAAATCCGGGAGTGACCCGGCCCGAGATTGAGCCCGGTTCGCCTTGGTGGGATACGAGCAGTCTAGCCGCTCAGCCACCACGGCCCCTGCCATTCCTTATAAATTAGTTGTCAAAGTACCACAAGTTTTCGATTCGCATATGAAAAGAATATTCTTTTTCACTATAATTTTCCATGCAATGCATTATTTTAAATCAGGAAAATATATTTCACCCATAGGCTAAGAAAATGAATTCTCTTAAAACGATAAATGCGCGAACAGAACAAAATGTCTCTCTAGGGGCGATATTTAACAAATAGAGGTTGCCAACGAATTCTGAAGTTCAACTTTTCGCGAAGAAATGTAATCAGGAATTTCCATAGCCATATATAAAAATTACTATTTGCTATACATGAAGGGTTTACGTGATTAAAAGTTCATCAGTGAAATAGGACTAAAGTGAACGCTATAAGTGGTTTTCGATTGCATCTGTTGACTCATTTACGCTCTGTATCTAAATACAAAGCATTTTTCTTTCATTTCTGCTTTTTATTTTTATTGGTGTGCCATTTTGAGTTTGAAATAATCACGTTACCTGGATGATATTGCAGTCATCAGACAGTGCGATTGAACTGTCGCCGGCAGACGTCTGCGCACGCGAGTCCCCTCCTATTCCCTAGACTGCGGCTCGGCACGGACTGGTCTGTAGCTGAGCGGCAAGACAGCGGCCCGGCAGTATACGCGCGGACATAAAAACATTCGGTAAAACCGGGAGACTTTTTACTGGCGACAATAGATAGCAGTGCTCTTGTGACAGCGTGTGCTGGATGATTTCGTTACCTTCTGCGTGTGCTGTTCGACAGAAGTCAATTGCTTTTCTGTTATTGAATGCCAATTTTATGTTAAAATATTCAACAATATCGAATTAAAATCACGTTAGATAAAAGCAACAACGATGGAGGTGGAATATTTTCTGTGGTTTGATGTATCAACAGATTACTTGTTTATTTTCCACATTTTCATCACACGAAGACAAAATAAATGTATTACAAACTCTTTCACCTTTAAAATGGGGAAGTGGGGGGAGGAATATGAATATTTGATGTGAAGATTTACGGCGCGGCGTAAGAAATATCTCGACGGGAATGCATTACTCAAGTCAATAGTTGTTCACAAAGTTTGCAAACATTGACGGGTTTGAGACAGCATATTGTTAAGCCAACTTGAACACATTTTACAACATAGCAGTTGTACTTGTACAAAAAAATCCAAAAATCAGGCAAAAAATAGCGTGCAATGTCGTACAGAGCTTTTATCTATTTAGCCAGAGCCAAATGTAATTTTGTAGCATATTCATAGGTGTTGGCACGATATTTTTGATGGTATAGAATTCTTGAATTGTGTCTCGTATTACTTACTCTCTTGTCGAAATCAATCGCAATACACCTTTTAGTTTTGGGGCTGCGAATTAAATGGTAACAATGACTGCATATTTAATTATAATAATGTTACATTAAATGACACAAGAATATATAGAATAATCACTGCTAGACAATAACACAAATTAGAACTAAATAAAAGATTTTAAAAAATTAATATTAAATTTTTTTTATTTTTATTTTTTTTCAAAGATAGAGTGGTGTATGAAGTTCAAGCCAAACTATAAATGCTTTCAATTAACGTTCAAAACTTTTCCAGAAATAACTGCATTAAATTTAGCGCAAAATATAGGAAAGCTAATCTCAACCAACATTGGCAGTGAATCTTACAATGTAGAACAATTAAATCATATATAACTTAAATTGTAACTTAAAAATTATCTCCAATAAAATAAGCTGCTTTTTGTTCACTTAAAATAAGTTCCTATAACAACTGACAGTGTTGTGGTTGACCTATCAGCTGCCCTCTGTGGCGCAGTCGGTTGATTTTTGAGCGTAAGTGGTTCCGGTTTAGAATCCCGGGTAGGGCGATTTATTCTCGTCCATATGGGTCCTCCTTTCATGGGAAATGTCACTTCCAATAGGGAAACTAGAAGAACAAAGTTGTCGCGGAGTTAAAAAAAATTAGTGCTGTAAATTTGAAAATATATTTGCTTTTTTTTTTTTTTTTTTTTTTTGTACTTTTGCAAGGAAAACCTGAGAAACTAGTAACCAAATGGATACTTGTTTTTTATGGTTATAAATACACTAACATACTAAGTCGACTTGCAAGACATAGATTTTAATATTACAGTTAAGCTTGTATTTCGGTCACATTGGCAAATAGTGAATCTAAAATTATATATACAACTAACTTATGCTATCAAAAATAAATTTATTTATACCATAACTGTAATACAAATATGATCTTTAATATTGTATTTAAATAAATAAGCTAGAACTCTAAATCGAACCTGCAACTTCTTGAGAAAACACGTGGGAACTTAGCTTCAACACCAACAAACAAATTTACTTATTACTATAACGATGGCATTTATTTAGAAACTGTTTGTCTTTGTCTAGTAATTTGGCAGACATATAATTTTTTACTGTTAATGTTTTAGTTTTTAATGCTTTTCAAATAGGATTACATATTTGCACATTCGTTGTTTCATTATCGAGAAATTATTTTCTCATAATGAACGTTGTATTTGGAATAACCTTTTACTGGCATAAATCATATAACAAATGTTTATTACGGACTGTTAAGTTAGTAGAAACAATTTTATCATAAAAACTACAGAAATATTTTTACAGTGATTACACAGTGCTGCCGAAGCCAGCATTATTTAGAAAAACATATTTACATGTGGCATTAATTCTACATATGATTCGGAATTCTAGAAATAATACATAAACCTTTTTATATAAACTCTCAATGATCTACTGTGATTTTCGTGGACTTTTTAATTTGAACACCTTGGCGTATGTAGACCACAATTTCACAGAAACTACCGTTAAACACAGCAAGACTGCTTACACGCAGATTAATTGGGTGGAATTCGTGAAGTAGATGGACATTATGCTGTAGAGTGTAATATGTCTCAGCGGTGGCATTGTTTAATTTTTATTATTTTATTTCTTATTTTATAAAAAACTGAGTGGGCTTTCTTTATACCGCGAGTCAGTCCACTATGAGTAAAAACACTCATTTTCGCAACCTTGAGCAAATGAAGCTATAAAACGTTTCTATAGTTTCAAAAGAAAAGTAGTGGCCTAAAATCACTGTTTAGTTAAACTTTGTTAAAATGTGCGCATAAATGAATTTACGCGAAATTGCACCGAGTGTTTCAAACTAAGTAGTATTTCAGTTGTGTAATTTTGATATGTGGTAGTATATGAATATCATGGGCAAGTGCAATTTTGTAACACTGAGGATAACTTTTTCGTACCTCTACAAACGTCCTCCGCCCTCCATTGCCTTACTGAGCCCGCCGTAACTGATGTTTGTGGAATATCCGATAGCACGGCCAGACCTGCGCGCGCATCTCTTCCCCTCTTGCTCCGCTTAACCCTATCACTGCGCCCATACATGCACAGAAGTCTGTACACAGCGAAAACTGTTTCCGCGGCGAAGTGGTTAGGGCACTAGCCTCTAAGCCAAGGGAATGCGAGTTCAAAACCAATTAAACTGAAATATACTTGAAGAAATATAGACTTCTTTACATACACAAAATTATATTTTGTTAACCTGCAGCACTTTTTCAATTACAAAAGTAATATTTGTGTTGATAACGATATAACGTATGTATTTTGATGCAAGCATTCAGCAAACAGTTTAAAGTATCATAAAAATTACTGGTTCTAGTAGTTTCGTCTATGAGAGTCACTGGAAGCCTCCTGGCTAACCCTGACATGAAAAGAATCGCGTTTTTATACAAAAATCAGTTTTCCAAGAACTGCCGTACAGTGTTGATCCTTAAACAAAAATCAATGCTCTGTTACAGGACGCCAAGGTAATTATTGTTAATACAAAACGGAAAACAAACATTTATCATTTCCATAGCTCCTTAACAACATAAAAAAAAAAAAAAAACAATTCGCTGTGCAGCAGACAATATCAGTTAACATGTTTGTAATTATTGGCTGATCAAAAACTCTACAACTGTTATAACGGATGCAATTAGACTTTTACATCTGTTTTGGATCTCTATCAGCATGGTCAAAACTTTATGACTGTAGTGATATTCGTATTACTCATATGCTATTTTTGTAGGTAACTAGCGGAATTTATTTTCGAAGAAAATTCCGGATAGGATATTTATACCACAAAACTGTGGAACACGTGGATATTTTTTGTAGCAGGTGTACCTGTTAAGTACAGAGAGAGTGTGCTATAGTGTGAGATGGTAGGATTATAACTAAGTGTGTGTTACGCGGGCAATTCACAGAACGCAATACGGGTGACACAACAAGCAAAATTATCACTGCTAACGCAATAAGACGAAACTACACCACGAATTAACACTGTCAGAAAACGCAAGGAAACACTGGTAATAAACCAAAATCCTTTCATTAAAAAAAAAACAAAGCATAAACTTTCAAAACACAGAATGTGAGACATGGGAAATAACTCGTTGCATGGAAGTGAAAAATAACGATGCTTCCAGTAAAACTGTAAGAATAAAATAAAAATCTAGATTCTGTTGAACTGTGCTTGACGGTGAGAAAAGGGGACAATTTCACCTGGAAATAGCACACTAATGCTAGGCTAGAACTGAAACAGGGCTGCGGACTCTGCTCGCGCATAAATGCCAAGGAGTGTCATCTTATTTTATACAACACTTCAAAGATCTAGATTACAACTTTTCGGGGCTTCTTCTCGTTTGCCCACGCTGCCTAGCTCCATATTTACTTAGTGGTTCCATAACTGGAACCTAAACTTAAANAGCACACTAATGCTAGGCTAGAACTGAAACAGGGCTGCGAACTCTGCTCGCGCATAAATGCCAAGGAGTGTCATCTTATTTTATACAACACTTCAAAGATCTAGATTACAACTTTTTGGGGCTTCTTCTCGTTTGCCCACGCTGCCTAGCTCCATATTTACTTAGTGGTTCCATAACTGGAACCTAAACTTAAAAGTCGACGGCAAAAATTAGCCGACAAAATCGGCGACAACCAAGAGCATGTTAGTTAAATATGCAGAAGAACGAAAGATTGTTTTAAAAAATGTTTGCAGAAATCCAACTTGCCGAACGTTCTAATTGTGTTCTGAGTGTCTTGACAGAAGGTTACATGTTCAGAGAAAAAACAGAGCTAAAATAATACAAGTGACAACAATTACTTTTAGTTCAGTTTTTGACGGTAAAATGCACAGCAATTAAATATATTCATTAAAATATTACAAAATTAATGCCATACCCTAAAACATGCATGTAGCAGATGTAAGGCACAGATGTAAATAATTACTGAAGAGTTGTGTGTAACTTTAGGTAGATCTCAATAAACTGGTTTAAAAATAAAAAATAATTCAATTATTGATATATTCATTACAGTATTTACGCAAAACATACGTAAATAACTTTACACGTGTTTTCGTGAACTTTATGATAACTGATTAACTTTTTTGTGTTGATACTCTACAAAATCTATACGCAGAAGTTGCTTCTAATATTTTTTTTGTTGTTTTATTCTCTATTTTTTGTATTGCAGAACAAAGCTGCTTGTGATTTGTTCAATTGTACACTCTAAACTAGAATCAGTGATATCAATTAGTGAAATAACATTCCTGAAAGTCAGTTAATAAGCTACTGCCGACTGGCAAATCAAGAAAATGAACTGGCAACAAGTGACTTATGGCAGTAGAATTCTCGATATTCAGCGGGAATCACAAACAATGCAGTGGAATTCATCCATCATATTAATTAGTTATCGGGGAATCATTGTCAGTCGCTCAATTATCACTATTTTCACTTATTTGGCTCAATTCTCACTGTTTCAGATTAAGAGATTACTAGCTGCGAAATTAAGATGTACATAAACTGTAGCTGAAGGACATACGCATCATGTGCTGTGTTAAAATACTGTCAAAATTATGCCAAGATACACCAAGTGTACAGTATATGCAGCCGTTTCCGCGTCACACAGTGAAACGGACGGATATTTTGTCACTGGTATTTTGGGCCATTGCGCCGTGCTACAATTGACTGAGTAGGCACGGATTTGTTTACTCGTATATTCGTATATCGGCTTCCTCTGATTTGTTTATGCTGGTACGCTGCGCGTGCATTATCACAGATGTAAGTAACATTCGACATTACCAGTATGAACCAGATCAAGGATTTTTATTGTGGTCGTCGGGTCTGAGAAGATAATGACAAAAAAACACAGGACGCTCGCTGTTTATGATACCACGGCCCGCTGTCGTGGTGAGCAGTAAGCAAAATATTGCCTGCTTCTGTTGCTGTTGGAAATAGAAATTCAACATCAGTGAAACCAGCGGTTTTTCAAATGCAGGGGGAGGTTACGAAACTGATTTTAGAGCGTATGGTGTTAATAACAAGCAAAATAAATTTTTACAAATAATAAATATCGATATTTCACAAAAAAAATAGTTAAATAAAACTGGGCAATCTAAACATTGTAAATTGATATCTCTGGGTTAAGCTTCATTAACTCTAAACTCAAGTGAAAAACACTGTCATTTTGTAATTTGTATTCCTTTCCCGTGTATAAACTAACCAGCATCTTAAATTTCCTGGACTTTGGTTACAAAACCACGTGAGAAAACCAGTCCTTGGTACAGTAGATTGAGATCGAATACAAGACCTTCCGAATTTGAATCAGCATGCTGTAAGTCTGTAATATGTTGTCAAAATTTATACCTGTACGTTTTGTCGAATTGCACATTCCTCCAGGGTACGAATTAATTGGGAGGAGGATGCGGAATTCTCTTCTTCTTTATAAGAATATTCCCCAGGGTACGGAATCTTTCCCTTCCAAGGAAGTAACTTCCTCCTGAGATGGGGTGGTTATTGATTTACATTTTATAATACAATAAATTATTTGTGGGGAAGGATAATGTTCAAGTTTCTTAGTTCATGTATATTTGATTACATACTAGCTAACCCGACTGACGTTGTCCTGTCCAATGGAAAAGTTTCATTTTTTTTTTACATTCTATCTCAAGATGTGTGATGTGCTTGGAATGATATCGACTTGGAACCATGCTGTTTTTTTTTCTTTCATAAATTTAAGTTACAATTGAATTAAATCAGAATTGCAAGTAAACAGTCAAAACAAAGAAATGCTTAAATTTGAGTGGTTTGCTGTCACATCACTATTCCTTTCATTGCAATGCTTTGTAATACACGACATTTTTGGTTTTGTTGTCTGGTGCGTAAACGAACAAAGCTGATGAGTTTCTGACACGGGAACAGGCGACATACAATTGATCATGCGAGAAGCATGGATTTTCAAGGTTAATGCCGCAAACATTTAATGACTGCCCTTGTGATTTGTTTATAGTCATTGCTAATGCTACTCACAAGGGAAACTGCAACCGTTTAAAGTCAAATGGCATGTCGGTCGGAATCATTGGGATTCGTGGTATTAAAATGTCTTCTCCTTTATACTTTCCTCTAAGAATTGTTGCTCCTATCACGTTGTTCATCAGTTTTTCCACCGCAAGCCGGGTGCCATTACAAAGACGTGGTTGGTTGATATTTCTCAACATTATAATTACCTATCCAACTTTTAATTGGAGATTGTGAGGCGGCAATGCGGGCAATTCCAGCGAGTTTAAAAATTCGGTTTGATAGTTGACGACATCATCTTGGCTAGTAACGGAATCTACCGATTTGAACGTCATCAATTCTCCAGCAATTTCACTTTGAATCTTGAAATTTAATTCTTTGATATCAGTGTTTTTCGCAGCCAATATAGCACGTTCGCTCAACCCATCATGATTTTTGTAATTTTGAGCAATGTTTGGGAATACCTTTGTGATGAGTTCGGTCTTTGAGTCGATGAACTGACAAAAATCGGCTCTTAATATAATTTTGTAATCATCGGATGGCATGCGGTCCAATGCGGTTTTGAAACATGCAATTGTTGATGTAACAATTTCATTAACTTTCATCAACAACTTTCAACAATAACTTTCATAACAATTTCATAACTTCCATCAACACAATTAATTGTGTTGATGAAAGAAAGTTTGCAGTTGTTTCACAATTGGTCTTTTCACCGAACGGTTGTGTGCACAACGCTGATCTACTTCCTGTGGTGTATTGCCCATGAAGTAAATCTGTAGAAATTTATAGTCTGCATCCGGCGGTGGCAATAGAGAACCTGCTCGATTATATATTTGACCTTGAATCTGTAAAGGTAATAAATATATTATTATAATGTAACAATAATAATGTTGTTGAACAATCATGATTTATAAAAGCGGTTTGAAAGATGAATGTGTTACAATTACCTTAAAAGTGGGCATGAAATTGCCCCGGATCATATTTGTTGCGGCAAATGAAGTCATTTGGAAGCAACTATTGTAGTTCCGTATTTGTTTCAAGAAATGTGTAGAATTTGTTCCTGTTCCAGAAACCAATGAGCGCAATGGCTCTGGTGGCGGGACCAACGGCGTTAAATTTGATCTTGCCACTTGCGCAACACAATCCATTTTTGTATTTCAATGCCTTACAATGTGGGCACACAAAGCTCATCGATCCAATGGCAACGGGTTGGTCTGCACTGTAATCAGTTACCGCATTGTAACGGAATGCTGCTCGATGTGTATTCAACTCAACATTTGTTTGTCTTCTTACACGATTATTCAAATTCATTCTCACGCGATTGGTTTCTACTGACCGAAGGATTTCTCATTCGATGCATATCGGCTTCATTTGTTTTTTTTTTTTTTATCATCTTGTGTACGTGTTGAACGTATTTGTGACAATCGATTCCGTTCAATTTCATTTTGTTCTTCGCGTTGCTCTGCAGTTTAATTAGATCTAAAATTAATTTGGTTAGTAGCATTGCGAGTTCTGCGACTTAAATTGCTCCGTCTTATTGGCGGCATTACAGTCAAATTAAATTGTATCAATTTGATTCTATTAAAGAAAAATAACAATTCAACTAAAAAAGACTGAATGGATGGCGATAAACTAAAAACATAATCACAATTCAACTGACAGTAAACAGCTGAAGATCGCGAAAAAAAAAGTAACTAAAAACATAACAACAATTCAACTGACTGTAAACAGCTGAAGATCGTGAGAAAAAAAAAATAAGAAGAAGCAAAAAATTTTTAATCAACCATATAATGTCGCATAACCTGAACGATGAACGACAACCAATCAAAGTTGAGGAGATTTAAATTTTAACGTCGAATGTAAATTAAATATCAAAATTATAATTAGTTTTCCGAATTATTCCCTATTCCCTTTTTTTTCTGATAACTTTTCCATGACCATAAACAAAACAAAAAACAAATTTACGCATATCCATCGTGACGTTCGGTTTTCCCGAATTAGAAAATATTCCGGGAAACGTTTCCAATTTTTCTTTCCATAAAAACCTAACTTGGACTATTACAAACATTTTAAAACGAAAAATAGCCAAAACGGTCCAGCCGTTCTCAAGTGATGCATTTAAAGTGGTTTAAATGACCTTGGTAAAAACTGCGTTGTAAGTCATAATAAATCATAAAAATATAAATAATTTTAATGATTGTTAATACACTAACGTTGCCTATAATAAGATACATTGTGAAAATTTATTAATTGGCTATTTAACTTTTTGGATTTGTATTGTTTATGTGGGTACTTTAGCTTAATACACTCCAGTGCTTTACTGATTTGGGTGTGATATTCAATAACAAACATAAATATTTATAAACGTCATGCAAGTGGTTTTAGCTTTCTTTTATATACTACACCTTAGCGTTTATAGCAACCCCCGCCCCTCCCGAAACGTAAAGTTTTTACTCGCATCTATATTCCTTAAATAAAATAATAAGTGTGCTGAATAGCAATACATGTCCGCAGAATTTTTAGATTGTTAACACACAAATCGTTTGCTGCCTTCAGTTACTTGTACTATGTTAGTACGTGTTTCTTCACTCCTACTGGTAGCAAGCATTTAAGATTGCAGTATGTTAGCCATATCTAGAAGGCAATTTTACTTATTTACTTATTATGACTGAGCGTTTTTTACATAATTGAATGGTTTAAATGCATTTAACAGATTTTAAAAATATTGGGCTTTCCGCCTGAGTTAATTTACTGAAGGGAAGTAAACTTTGAAATGTAATTATTTCTATGCCATTAAACCATTTGGTTAGGTGTAAGATCTTCATAGAAAATAAATGTAGATGTTTTTTACAAAGACCAACAATCAGATAGTTTGGTTTTCATAACTACGAAACCATTCTACGTCTTATTCCACTCAAGATTAATGAACTAAAGCGATCTAACATGACGCGGGACTTTCTGTCTTAGCCTTGTACGTACCGGTCTTGCAAAGTGAAATAAATTATTCGTTAATTTGCAGCGCACAGCGAATATCTGCCAGTAACAGGGTGTTCTGCTGAACGAAGTGACGCGTTATATCACGTCCCATTTCAAAATTGTGGCTTGAAGACTTGTGTTACAGATCCCCCCCCCCCTCCTCATTCTAATAACGTAAGCTAAATTCTCTGACCTTCAACACATTTCGAAAGAATTACTTTGTATTCTTGCTGTTCGCGCGAACAGACATTAATGGTCAGATGTGTCATGTTCATTATTTCATTCACAATGTTAAAACCTAAGAGATTTTTTTTTTGCAACAGTAAAGTTAACTCGTTAATAACAACAAAAAAAAAGCATAACTTTAGTTATTTGGCTGGCTTTCGCGATGCATGCTGTTGGTAGGAACGCCAATTGCGGTGCGAGATGTCTTGACCTGCTAAGGCATGGCTGTGACTACCTTTCAAAATATAAGTGTAGGTTCACGTTTAGCGAGTAAGCCGTCCTCCGGTTGGCGTTGCAGCATAAAGCGGGGTAGCTAATGAACAATATTTTTAATGTCTTATTTTTATTGCTGAGGAACGAGTTTCATGAGACATCTAAATAGGCATGGAACAAAAAATCTAGTCAACTGTCAATTCCTTGCCCTGAAAAAAAGAATAATTTGCATAACGTTTAGCGCTAGTTCAGACACGGCGGAATCCGCGCGTTTCCAAACCACGAGGATCAACCGTGCGGAGCATATCTACATTGGCGTCCTCATGTTCGTTCACAACCGGCCGCGCGGATCTTCAAAACGCGCGGCAGCCACCACTCGACCTCCGGGAAGTAGATCCGCGCGGCGTCCGCGCGTTTCCAAACCACGAGGATCAACCGTGCGGAGCATATCTACATTGGCGTCCTCATGTTCGTTCACAACCGGCCGCGCGGATCTTCAAAACGCGCGGCAGCCACCACTCGACCTCCGGGAAGTAGATCCGCGCGGCGTCCGCGCGTTTCCAAACCACGAGGATCAACCGTGCGGAGCATATCTACATTGGCGTCCTCATGTTCGTTCACAACCGGCCGCGCGGATCTTCAAAACGCGCGGCAGCCACCACTNCATGTTTACATTTATGGGCCTATAAAAAATACCATCTCCAACTATAACATGAGGCAGTGGTATTGGATCTACGTTAGATATTACTTTAGGTTTTGGTATGTTTAGTGATTTATCTAGCAATCTTTTATAAAATACTGAATTTTTTAATATAGCGGAATCACTACTTTTCCCATAAGCCCCAATGTCAACATAAGCAAAACAGTATTTGGCCTCACAAAGTGCTAAAAACACTATAGAAAAGAAATGTTTGTAATTATGATACACTGATCTGGAATTATTATGCATTATAACTCGGATATGTTTGCCGTCTCGGAAAATTTGCATATCTTACAAAGTCCTCGGCTATTTTCTTCCACATATCTTCACTAGGTNGCGTCCTCATGTTCGTTCACAACCGGCCGCGCGGATCTTCAAAACGCGCGGCAGCCGCCACTCGACCTCCGGGAAATAGATCCGCGCGGCGTCCGCGCGTTTCTATTACTGTGGCGTGCCTAGAGGGCGTTCAGATGCTTGGTGGAGGCCGCGTGGTTCGGATGTGTGTCGCCATGGATCGTGTCGATACTGAAATGTTTATTGATGAAGTGGAGAAAAGACCAGCGATATGAGACATTCAGTGTGCGGAATATTCTAATAAAATTACCAAGAAACGAGATTGGCAGGAGTTGGTTGAATTATTTGTAGATGTAGAAGATTCAGTAGAAAAAAAGGCTATTTTAGGTTAGTACCATCATTTTATTCAATAAAAATGTAGCATATTATAAGTATTATTGACATATCTTAAATTATATTTTTGTATCTTGCCACTCAACACGACCGTCGTTTGCGAAGTAATGCGCAAATTTATCTCTAATATTAAAAGATGACGGTTCCGCCCTTTTTGCATGTAATGTATTGAGATTGATCATCGGCGTAGTATATAAAGTATCTTCATACTTTATACCATCCCGAGTTCTAACAAAGTTGTGTAGAATGCTGCAGGCCTTTATTATGTCTTCGGCAAAGTCCNATACTTTATACCATCCCGAGTTCTAACAAAGTTGTGTAGAATGCTGCAGGCCTTTATTATGTCTTCGGCAAAGTCTATGTTTACATTTATGGGCCTATAAAAAATACGCCATTTGTTCGCCAGAATCCCAAAAGTGCATTCAATTTTGCGTCGGGCTCTGGATAACCTATATTTAAAACCCTTTTATTCATATGATAAACCTTTACCTGCATAGGGTAGCATCANTTTATTCATATGATAAACCTTTACCTGCATAGGGTAGCATCAAATTTTCCGCTAATCCAAAAGCTTCATCTCCAACTATAACATGAGGCAGTGGTATTGGATCTACGTTAGATATTACTTTAGGTTTTGGTATGTTTAGTGATTTATCTAGCAATCTTTTATAAAATGCTGAATTTTTGAATATAGCGGAATCACTACTTTTCCCATAAGCCCCAATGTCAACGTAAGCAAAACAATATTTGGCCTCACAAAGTGCTAAAAACACCATAGAAAAGAAATGTTTGTAATTATGATACAAAGATCCGGAATTATTATGCATTATAACTCGTATATGTTTGCCGTCTCGGAAAATTTGCATATCTTACAAAGTCCTCGGCTATTTTCTTCCACATATCTTCACTAGGTTCGGGCATTACTTTCTTTGCCACTATTTTCCACAATGCTTCACATACTTGACGGACAATTCCTGTAACAGTAAATTTGCCGAGGCGATAGTTGTAGTGAAGTTCTCCAAATGAACAACCGGTACCCAGATACCTGAAACAGTAAATTAGTAAAGATATAATTTTTTCAGGTACAACACTGCAAAAAAAATGGAAAAACCTACGTGATGTTTACGATAAAGAATTCAAGAAAGGCAAAACAGTTCCTTCTGGTTCCGGTGTGCGTAAAGGACCACAATATTTGTATTTTGCNTGAACAACCGGTACCCAGATACCTGAAACAGTAAATTAGTAAAGATATAATTTTTTCAGGTACAACACTGCAAAATCAAATGGAAAAACCTACGTGATGTTTACAATAAAGAATTCAAGAAAGGCAAAACAGTTCCTTCTGGTTCCGGTGTGCGTAAAGGACCACAATATTTGTATTTTGCAAGACTTTCTTATCTTCAGAAGTGTGTAGAAAACAAGGAAACAACCAGTAATATAGAAGAAAGGCGAAATGAAGAAAACCAAGATATAAATAATGAGAACAGTGATAGTTTTGTAAATTCTACTGAAATACGCCCACCCCCCAATTANAAGAAAACCAAGATATAAATAATGAGAACAGTGATAGTTTTGTAAATTCTACTGAAATACGCCCACCCCCCAATTAAAGGAAGCAAACCAAAACTACCTCAGAAGAACGAGTAAGTGATTTAATTGAACAGAGCATTAAGTGACGAGATAAAATTCAGAAAGAACTTCAAGAAAGTATTTCTAACCAAGATGAAGATAAACTTTTTTTGTTTGTCGATGTACAAAGAACTCAAAAAAGTTCCGGAGAGTAAGCGTTTGGCGACCAAAATTTAATTGCTCCAGGTGATACAAAAAGGGCAAACTTTACCATCCCCTGTTCGCATTATTTCTCAGCATAATGTGCCTAACACAGCATTTTGGCATAGCCAACAGTATTCAAACCCACATGGATATTTTACTACTTCTGGATCACCTTCTGCAGTCACACCACCAGGATTGCCATCATCATACGTTAGCTCTGATTCGCAGTCTTCTATTATAGAAAATAGATATGCTGATATTGAATAGTAAATAAATATCTCACCTCAAAGTAATAACGAGTTTCCCTTCAGGTGACACGCTTGATCTCATATGGGAATCAAAACTTGAAATTTCTTCCCTGATCAATTCAAGTAATTCGTCATGATTTTGTCGATATTCTCAAATAGTTAAAGAATTTGGGCTCAAACTTCCTTAACTTGAGATATAAGGTTACAAACAGGCCATGTGAGAGCCGATCAGTTAATATTAGATGCACCCAATACTGCCTTTTCCTTTTTTTCTTTTTTAAGAGCAGATTCAAACATATTGCTTCTTCGACGTCCATCTTTGAAATGAGGTGACCTCGCCCCTCCTGCTTACATACACTAAAGAGCCAAAACAACTGGTACACCTGCCTAATATCGTGTAGGGCCCCCCGGGCACGCAGAAGTGCCGCAAGACGACGTGGCATGGACTCGACTAATGTCTGAAGGTATGCAGGAGGCAAATCACACCATGAATCCTGCAGAGCAGTCCACAAATCCAATCTGCGCCAAATTGAGAAAGGGTTGCACGTCTATCACGTTTAATGATTCTCGTCAGTCGTCGTTTTTCCCGTTCTTTCATGATTTTTCCCGACTGCAGCGATGTCGAAGATGTGATGTTTTACCGGATTCCCGATATTCACAGTATACTCGTGAAATGGTCGTACACGAACATCCAAATCTTATCGCTACCTCGGAGATGCTATGTCCCATCGCTCGTGCGCCGACTATAACACCACTTTCAAACTCACTTAAATCTTGATAACCTGCCATTGTAGCAGCAGTAACCGATCTAGCTGCCGACCGCATCGGGTTATTCTGATTGGTTCCATACCTCTGTCATTTGCATACGCACGCCTATACCAGTTTTTTTTTGGCTCTTCAGTGTATATATCCACACGCTCACCGCCTCCTATCCGCCGCTGTCCGAACAAAGTTTATTTTTCCGCGGTTCAAATCGCGCGTTTCGAAACGCGCGGATTCCGCCGTGTCTGAACTAGCTCTAAGTATTGAGATGCAAAAACAGCACCAATCTGTTTAAAAATTAAATTGAATATTTAGAATGATTGTTTGGCTTGTGAAGAATGTGAAAGGAGGGTTTTATTATTTGATACGGCACAAGAACAGGACCAGAGTGAGGTAAGAAATAATCCGGAACGCACGCACGAGGTAAACGAATTTCCTTAGTCATGAACCAAGCAAGAGTAAAAAATATATTTACTATATTTTTTTAATATCACATTTTACCGAAGAATTACTAAAGGTACATTTATGCNCAAGAGTAAAAAATATATTTACTATATTTTTTTAATATCACATTTTACCGAAGAATTACTAAAGGTACATTTATGTCTTGCTAACAGAATATTATTTCAATAAATAATTATAAAGAAAGTAATAGTAATTTGTTTTCTAATGTTCTTAGTTTTGTGACCAGGAATGAATTCTTATAACTGAAGAACTTAATGAAATTCTTATAAGTGTTAAAATTATTCAGCNTAGTTTTGTGACCAGGAATGAATTCTTATAACTGAAGAACTTAATGAAATTCTTATAAGTGTTAAAATTATTCAGCCATTACTTGATGAATAAAAATAAAAATAGGGATAATTTAATAATACAGCCTACATATCAACCCCAATCGTATTTCCTCCCTGTATAGTGTCGATCTAGATTCTGTAATAAGAGACATCACAAAATCCTTTTTCGAAAGCAAATCAACTAATAAACTCGTGTTCCAGGACAATATTACTTTTGAACATCTTTGGGGCATTTTCACTTAGAACTCAATAAGTTTGCAGTTATAAAATTATTTTAAAAAGGAATTTAAAAATTGGAGTACTTCAGACACAAAAAGTTGAATTAGTTAACTTTTGTTTCATTGTAAGGAAACCTTACAAATGTATTTTATGAGTATCCACTATTGGAATAGTGCTTGTACTTCCTGCAGTAATTTTCAACACACGCAGGATACGTTCCAAGGATCTGGGTTTCTCTTCGTACAGTAATGCTCTGAGAACTCTCGGAGTCGTACTCACTGCTTGAATTTCGAGTCGCAGCGCGGCTGGGTCGGAAACCGTCTGCACGTTAACGTGACGCCTTCTAACTAGTGCGCAGTTCTCCCTTAGCAGGCAGCGCCCTGGATGCACAGTAATAGACGACGATGCTGCCGGATGCCCATGTCGGAAATTGACCTCTGAACTGTAGCGCCATCTGCTACACGACGCGAGCTGGGGCGCTATTCTCATTCGCTTATCCACTTATCGGGAGCAGATTAACATCACGGAAACAATAAGAGGGGTGGCGTGGAAGTTACTATTGCACGAAGTGTAGTGGTTGCCTGCCTATAGGCTATTCACGGTAAAGTGAGCACTTTTGAAAGCTTTCTCAATAGGAATTATAGTCAATATATATTTTTTATTTTAGCCCTACACGTTAGCTTCCGAGTGCAGTGGAATATATGCACTGTGTTACTTACATGGCAATATTTATTTAAAAAGGTTTTTAAAGGATAATAAATGGCTAAAAGGAAAAAGTAACTATGGCCTATATCAAAATATCGTAAACTCGCTTCACCCGTCTAACAATGCTCATGTAATTGGACTCCCGATAAGCGGGGAAGTGAATGAGAATAGCGCCCCTGGACACAGTGTTCAAGCTAAAGCCGATATTACATGATACCTTCTGCCGTGCATGGTCTTGTACAAGCTTCTACAAGGCTTGGGGCACGAGCCGGTATACCAGCCACTGTAGGAGCCGCCATGGAAGATTCATATTACACGACAGCAGTTTGCGTACTAGCATTTGACATCCTCGGTGAATGCGCAGTGTGTGGTTTGTAGTAAATATGAACCCCATTCGTAGAACTGCTACCAGTTAGTAATTGGCGTAGGCCTATAAAAAACTAGCTAGCACATCTTAATATTGTTACATTACTGTTTGCCCTTTACATAAATTGATTGCTTACTAGTATAGTTTCATTCATTTTCTTGAAAATGATGTGAATTTACTACAGTACGAGTGTGTCATTTTTAATTTTGACGAAAATTATTAACTGTTTGCAAAATATAGTTTATTCTTCACATACCAAGTTAATGTCGGTATGTAACATTTAATGATTAAGGAATTAGGGTCCTGCGGAGATTCGACCTTACGCCTAAATTTCACGTACAGTTCATTGGCGCTGGGCTTTGCCACTGTACCACCTACCAACTCACATNTTCGACCTTACGCCTAAATTTCACGTACAGTTCATTGGCGCTGGGCTTTGCCACTGTACCACCTACCAACTCACATTCCAGATTCATGTTTATACATTGTACATAAGGGAACCAATGAACTAATTTTTTCATTGTGTAGGTAATGTTTTAAATATTTAGAACAGTTTTAAACAGTAATTAAAAGTTGTTATCGCCAATATTATTCGTCGTTGTCGTATTTTTAATCTATTTGAAATTATTTCAACCTCACGGATATATATTCAAAATGGAGGCGTCCATTTTGGTTTCTTCTTCAACTCGTTTCAAGTAGTACCCACCAGGAGCGCCCTACGCTCTGAAACTGCGTTGTAATTGGCCAGGTACGAAACCTGGCATGGAAACTGCCACAAAAAATAGGACGTGTCCTATTACCAAACCTAGTGGCTTATTCTAAGTTATTCGTTAATTTTTCGTATTTGTTAAGTTTCGAAAGCTCTCGAAACAAATGATACCTTCGAGGAAGGTAATTTCGTATTTTAAGTCACTCAATAATTTTCAAGAGAAAGTAATTTGGTTATATACTTCCAAGAATTTTTTACGATTTAGTGCTACTTATCGGTTAATTTACAAACTACATTTTTCAAAAGAGATTTTGAATAAATCAGTTTTTATGTTCTCGTGTTTTATTATAAATAGCTGTAATTAAATAATAAATACCCTCACAATAGCCAGCCTACACTGCTTACATGGTTCACAAATTAAAACAGAAAGGTTAATTAGTCCTTATAAAATTATTTTTTCTGAAATATATTTTTATGTTTCTGCAATGCACAAAGGCACATTACTTCACGATTCTCTTCTTCCACAGTCACAAAAAAAAACCTGTACCACACGCCAGTCAAGTTTTCATAATAAAACTCTGTAACGAAAGCCCGAAGGGCTTCGTTATCGTTTCGAGTTTCTTATCAAACATAGTGATGTCAAACGAACACTAGAATGCGCTTAGAATAGCTCCCTTCGTTAGGAAACGAAAATTCGAGTAGTAACGAATAATTTAGCCGACAGGAAATGAAACGAATAACTTAGAATAAACCCCCCAGCGGTTTTTCCCCATGGTATTCTCCTTTCATCGCGTCCTTGCATTTCGTCGCTTTCCTTGCCCAGAAGTCTGACGTACCTGACCTCCGTGGTGCGGTTCGTTGGACTCCACAGCCACAACACACACAGAAAACTACCTACCCAGCCAGAGTTCAACCCAGAAAAACCACTACAAGCAACCCACCCACCACAACATCAACCAATGCCACAACAGCCCATATTCAACACCAGGCAGCAATACAACCTCCACAGAGAACCAGCACCACAACCCCCCACCGACAGCACACCAGCACAAGAATCACCTCACGAACCNAATACAACCTCCACAGAGAACCAGCACCACAACCCCCCACCGACAGCACACCAGCACAAGAATCACCTCACGAACCAATGCAACAACTCAGTGAACTACAATTCTTCGTGAACGCACTTCTCCCCATTATGCCAAAAATCAGAGCCGCAAACCAAAAACTCCTAACCGCCACTACCCAATCAGAGACATTCGCCATCATGATGGAAACAATGTGTGCCCTCAGCAACACAAACAATTAAATAAAAAACAGTGCATCAGGGTTTTTTACAGGGGCTCTCCTCTTTTTCCCCTATTTAAACCCACCAAAATCCTCCTAAAATGAATAAAGCATATCCAACCAATCCCTATGTTAAGTATAACAATAAAAATAGTTTAGTTAATTAAACAACCTTACGCAGTAACTTTAAAAGTCATGGCCAATTCTAGTGACATTAAAAACTTTGATTCCAAATTAACTTTAATTCTAAAAATAAATGTAGCCAGTGTTTGATCAGAATGGCTTACCAATTAGAATAGTTTAGATGTAAAAAAAAAAAAAACACGCTGGTGTACGGCGCGAGAATTCCCCGGCTTCGAAAACCGAGATAGGTGTTTGTATGTATCTGCATATGTGTGTGTGTGTGTGTGTGTGTGTGTGTGTGTGTGCCGTTTTTATGAATAAGTTGGGACTGACTTCATATGCATGTTCTGCTCCAACCTGGTCAGCATAAATGTAAATAATTAAATACAATAATTTACCGGTATAACTAACGAGCCTACTTTCCTCTACATAGATGTAAATGAGTTTAAGAAGCTTATATGGTAGGTAGGCCTTGTCGTCTTGTTGACATAGATATAATTAGAAATGGAACTATAAACATATTCAACGCTTGTGAAACAATTAAAAATACACGCACGTGTGCCTTACCCGGGACTCGACCCAGAACTCCTCGTACCGTAAGCTGTCATGTAACAAACGGCAATGCGGAGGTAGCGTTAGGAGCAGCGACTTAAATTTATTGTAATTAGTCTAATGTTTATGGTAGACAGGTTTTACTAACCTGAAATATTCGTAGCTCTGCTCATGTGCAAAATTTTATGGAAGTTAGTTGATTGGTTCCCGAGATATGGCATAAATATTACATTTTATCACCTGGTATTAAGTTTGATTGCAAGCGGTTAAATTGTTTGATAAATATTACAATCTTATCTAAATTATTTATATGACTACCATACTGTAAATAAAGCCAGGCACACTTAAAACATGGGCTCTTGCAGCACTACATACATGAAAAGTACAGTGGGAATCGGTCGGTTGGTCCCAGACATATGACATAAACGCCCCAGTTTCTCATGTGATTCTATCTTCATTACTGTATTGGCACATTGTATGTTTGTCATAGATACTGCTACATATTAAAGTCGGTTGAAATTGTTGGGTACATATGGCTTACTAACCTGAAATATTTACGTGACTGTTATTTTGAGAATATGTGGCAACCTCCTTAAGTCATATACATTTTTCATTGACTATAAAAGTGTAACTTGTAGCCTGAATTTGGTGGATATCAGTTCATTGTTTCCCGAGATAGGACACAAAAAGTTAATCTTTTATGGAGTGCTGTAGTTTTCAAAATGGCTGGCAAATGAGATTATATACTAGGTTGTTTGATGCTTGCATATATACTGCCTCCTTACAAAGTTAAGTTTGTATTGGTTATATTGTTTCATATATATATACATATATATAGCTTAATAGTCAATAAGGTTTATGCGGCCATCAATTTGAAAATAATAGACTGACCTACTAAAAAAAACATGTCAGAGTATACATGATCTGTAGTATTACTTGAGTGTCAAATTTAGTAGGAATCGGTTTATTGTTTCCCGAGATATGACATTAAAACTTTATTTTTCACGTGATGCTATCTTACAAAATGACCTAAAAAAAAGGTTATATTTTGACACGTTTTATGGCTGTAAGAGATACTTTCAGTATAACAATTTTGGTCGACACTGGTCAAACGGTATTGTGGATATTGGAAAAAAAAAAACTTAAATTAACTATATTGCACTATTTCAAAAATAAGTGCCATCCATTTAAATAGCACACTATATGAACATGGCCTACAATAGTATTACTTATATGCCAAATATAGTAGAGATTTGTTTGCAGTTAGCGAGACGTGACATAAAAACTTTATTTTTCATGTTGTCTATCTTCCAAAATGGCAGATTTATAGCATTATCACTTTCTAAATTCAATGCTTACATCATGCACTGCCAAAGTACCAAATTAATTTTTAATTGGTTAAATGGTCAAATGGTTCCGGAGATATAATGTAAAAGCTTTATTTTTCAATTTGCACAATTTTAGAAAATAGTGCACTAGTAACATTATCGGGTTATAATTTAAATGTTTTCATCATGAATTGACAATGTACCAAATTTGGTTTAAATCGTTTAAATAATTCCCGATATGTAATGGAAACACTGCCTTTTCTTGAGTTGCACTATCAGCTAAAATGGCTTACTAATAGCGTTATCAGTTTCCAAAGTCAATGCTTACATCCTGCACTCTCAACGTACCAAATTTGGTTTAAATCGGTTAAATAGTTCCCGAGATATAATGGAAAAGCTTTATTTTTTCTATTTGCGCTATATTCCAAAATGCCGGATTAGTATCATCACCNATATTCCAAAATGCCGGATTAGTATCATCACCGCATTCTAGATGCAATGCTTACATCATGCATTGCCAATGTTCCAAAGTTTGTTTAAATCGGGTAATTGGTTCCCGAGATGTAACATAGTGACCTAAATTTTTAACTGTCGCCATTTTGAAAATAAGTACCCGGTGTAGTCAGAAACTTTAAAAGTCTGATTTAATTACTAAATGCTATATGTGGACCTAGTTTGGTTAAATTCGTTTGTCGTGTTTAAGGGGTATTGATCCCTAAATTAACTCTGGCCAAATGGAGCTTATATCTCGTTATAACATCACTGACATATTGTCCGTGCTTTTAAATAATTTTCCAATCGATTACATCTTGTTTTATGTATTTTTGTACATTTTAAACTAAAATTAAAAATCAACATTGCAAATATTTTAGAATGGATCAGGAAATACATTTTATTCAATAAACAAGTTCTGTTTTGGTTTTTGAAGTATGTAGAATGGTTTGTCACCTAAATTTTCTGTAAGATTTCCTTCAAAAACACAAAATATTGCTTTTTATGTACTCCTCATAACGTACTTTTCCAGGTTGAGAAATACGCAAATATAACAATAAAGTTGCACGTCTTACATATCGTAATGTAAGGAAAAAGTTGTGACAGTACATAGTATTATGTTTAAATTAATTTTATCAACAGTAAAATCAAACTTTGTTATGATTTGACTCCACTCATAATAAGAACATGAAAAGGAATGATAGTATTTTGTGGAAGGGTAAGCTAAGAAGAAGATAACTTATAGAAAGAGTAAATAAAGTATTTAATTTCAATCACCAGCAGTTATAAAATTCTTACATAGAATTTAAGACACGAGGCCAACGGAAGAAAGGATGGTAAGGAAGGTTAATTAGGTTCGAGAGAGAGCATGATAAAGAAGGAACTCACCCGGTCTCACACTCTGGCCTCGTCGCCCCGAGGTAGGGCGTCGCCGCACCTGGTCTAGTAGCTGACCTCGCTTCTTGACAATCGCCGACTGCCTCGACGACCTTCCTCGCAGCCCAGTCCACTCTTCGCGCCCCTTCACGTGCGTGTATTGTGATTGGCTCCCGTTGTGCACTAGAGGCGGAGTCTGCTTGTAGTTTGTTATAATTATCCAGGAATGTCCTGATGTATACTGGACCCACATTTTCTGATGTTTCTCTGGTTTGGTTACAGTGTGTTTTTTTCTGAAAATTTTTGAACCTTTGGGGAATGTTTGTTTGCCAATTTATATCTGTATTTAAAAACAGCGGGCATGCCTCAAAATGATGTCCCTCATAGAAACATAACGCACATGTATTTGCGAATACTTTTTGTTGCCCATATTTTCCTTGTACTCTACTCTGTACTTCCTTATTACTTTTATCTTTTTGTTCTGTTTCCTGTAGATTATTNGTACTCTACTCTGTACTTCCTTATTACTTTTATCTTTTTGTTCTGTTTCCTGTAGATTATTTTGTTTCTTAATTTCCTGTGCCCTATTTTTAAATTATAAGCTGTGTGTTGGGTCTCCTTAAAATTTGGTTTGTGTGTATTCCTACTTTTATTTTTATCTCTTTCTTGCTCATTTCTGTGTGTGTTATTTTGTTGGAAATCTCTCGTGTTCCCAAATTGAATGGTACTGTGATTTTGTAGCCTACTACCCGAATTTGCATGGTTGTTATTTGTATTTATTTGTATGCTNCAAATTGAATGGTACTGTGATTTTGTAGCCTACTACCCGAATTTGCATGGTTGTTATTTGTATTTATTTGTATGCTACGCATATGCTGTGGTATGATGGAGTAACAATTTGTACTAGGTGTACAATATCTGCTGGCCATTCGTGCATATGCATACGGTTTGTATTCCCCATTGTTGGGTTCAAGTATGCTGGGTGGACGGGGGACATTTACAAGCTGTACTGCGCGTTTTTCTGTATTCTTGAATTTCTGTGTGTTAGGTGTAGGATAGTATCCATACATAGGTTTGTTGATGAGAGAAGTATGGTCATGGCATTGCTGGGTTGTAGAATGGATAAGGTGGAACTTTGAATAAGGGAGGTGAGTGCATTATGGGTGTTTTGTNCAAATTGAATGGTACTGTGATTTTGTAGCCTACTACCCGAATTTGCATGGTTGTTATTTGTATTTATTTGTATGCCACGCATATGCTGTGGTATGATGGAGTAACAATTTGTACTAGGTGTACAATATCTGCTGGCCATTCGTGCATATGCATACGGTTTGTATTCCCCATTGTTGAGTTCAAGTATGCAGGGTGGACGGGGGACATTTACAAGCTGTACTGCGCGTTTTTCTGTATTCTTGAATTTCTGTGTGTTAGGTGTAGGATAGTATCCATACATAGGTTTGTTGATGAGAGAAGTATGGGCATGGCATTGCTGGGTTGTAGAATGGATAAGGTGGAACTTTGAATAAGGGAGGTGAGTGCATTATGGGTGTTTTGTNCATGGCATTGCTGGGTTGTAGAATGGATAAGGTGGAACTTTGAATAAGGGAGGTGAGTGCATTATGGGTGTTTTGTATGTGTTGAATCTTCTTTTATGTCTAAAATATATTTGTCTCTCTGTCCCTTTTGTTTTAAATAGCGTTTGCTCATTTTTCTGTACTTCATCTACCTTTGTTATATATTTGTGAACTGAAAGTTTATTTATTTCTTCTTTAAGCTGCTTAATTTGATTTCCCATAAAAGTGATTGATGGTTTCGTGTGGTTTTCCATATTATGTTTGTATTTGTGTGTTTCTGATTCAATGTGTTTAATGTTGTTCATCTTGTCCGCTAATGTGTTTTTTTGCATGACAATTAATTTATCCACCACTGAAGGTGCTAAAAAATTCCAAAGTATTTCTTCAATATCTTCCTCTGGCATGTTATGTTTGACCTTATTTGCCAGAAAAATTATTTCCTGATCATGTACAGTGGGTGATTTATTGGGGTCCTGTCACTTGCTGTACATTTGCCTTTTGTATTTTGTGATGTTTTCCTCTGAGGCAAAAATATTAGTTAATTCCTGTGTGATCCTTTGCCATGTGAATAGACGAGGTCCAGTTTTGTTTATTAATTTTTCATAAACTCTTTTAGATGGACCTGTTAGTTGTACTTGTAATATTTTAATTATCGTCTCTTCATTCCACTGATTGATTTCCGTGCCTGTTTCAAATTGTTTTTATAAATTTCAATATGTCTTATTCCTGACTGTCATGAAATTTCTCTAAGGGCACTGGTTGCTGAATTACTATATTAAATTTTGGTGGTGGTTCCATTTTGGTTTGAGTTTGTGTATGTGATATGTCAGTAATTTTATGTAGTTTTGTATTTTCTTTTTCACTAAGCCGTTTCGGTACTAAAACTGCGTCTACATCTTGATAACTTGGCCCTACTGTATTTTCAATAGGGATTTCATAGCCTGCAATGTCCATGTAAAATTGAACTCTACGTGTAACTGATTGTGTGGACTGCAAACTTTGCAAATATTGTCTCGTGTAAGGCCTATGAATTTCTTGTGTGTGTTTTTGTTTGAGTTATTGCTTCAATCAATCAAATTTCCTGTGTGTTCTCCTCTGTATTACTCGGTATTGGGTTAGCAGTTATGTTAACTAAAAAATATTTCCAAAGGACGTTGCTTTTTAGGAGTATGAGCCATTTAATTTTGTTTTATCATGTTGTATTAACTGTGTGTAATAAAACATTGCATTATTAATCTACTCATGCAATAATAAGCAAAATAAGCAAAATAAGCACATTAAAAGCACATGCAGTTATTATACCCTTGTATGTTAGTATTAGTTTCTATGCTTAAATTATTTTATTAATTGAACAATGATCTGTAGTGGGCGGGAAGGTGAGGGTAAATTAGACGGTGATGGAAATGACTCATTGGTTAATCGATAGGTAGGGCTCTTAGAGGGCCTTCAGTAGTGTGAGTGAGCGTTAAACATTCCTGTACAAAGGCGTAAAGAGTGAAGTGAAGAGATTTGGGCGGCTCTTAACATCGAGGTCTTGAGAGCCGATGAGGGTGAAGCAAGGTGGGTATGGAACAGCGCTGGAATTTAAAGGGCGGAGGAAACGGAATATTCCCGAGAAAACCCGTTGACCAGCGGCATCGTCCGGCACGATTCCCACTTGCGAAAATCTCATAGAGAACTGTAAATTATAGCGTGCTGCCAAATTNCAGCGGCATCGTCCGGCACGATTCCCACTTGCGAAAATCTCATAGAGAACTGTAAATTATAGCGTGCTGCCAAATTAATCCGCGAAATTCTTAGGCTCTGCATATCCGTGTTCGTCAGAATGTTTCAGTGTGTTGCGACGATATCTTTCTGTGCGTTATTATGATCTTATCGATTTTTATTGCTACTTATATACGAGAGTTATTCGGAAAGTAAGGTCCGATTTCTTAATAAAACATAAACTTTTTTTATTTAATTCCTTACATGTTTCTCTATTTTTATACATAGTATCCGTATTTGTTTAAACATTTGCCATAACGTTCTACAAGCTTTTGTATGCCTAAGTCATAGACGTCTGCCGCCTGTGAGGGTAACCAGTCTGTAACTGCTTCTTTCTTCTCTAAAAATTGATCACCTTCCTTATGATATCGGTCCAAAAAATCGAGAGCACAAGCCATTCTTTTCATTTGGTGTTCCTCAGTAAGCAGCCTGGGAACCCAACGTGCGCACAATTTATGAAATTGCAAATTTTCAGAGACAATTTTGTGCAAAGTAGTTCTACCCACATCCGGAAATTCCAATGCTAAAGTTGAAATTGTGAATCGCCGGTCTTCACGAATCTTTTCGTCCACGGCTTTGACCAAATCTTCTGTGATCACTGATGGTCGGCCTGATTGCGGTTCATCATGGACATTTTCTCGTCCGTCCTTGAAAGCTCTCACCCACTTACGCACTTTGCTGTCACTCATCGCATTGGGGCCATACACTTGACTTATTTGTCGATGAACTTCCGCTGCTGAAACGTTCCTTGCTGTCAAAAACTGAATCACTGACCGTATTTCACAGTCGGCGGGCTGATCAATTGTTTTAAACATTTTGAACTGACACTGTAAACAGCACACTGCAACAATACCAATGCAAATTGCGTCGTTTGACGAGCAAGGCATGCCGGGAGTCGATGCGCATGCACGTTACAATGTTCGCGCGACATTCGATTAGCTACGGTAATTCGGACCTTACTATCCGAATAACCCTCGTACGTATATATCTGTCTCATACATCGAGCATGTTTACAATTCGCAGTTGTTATTGTGGCTTGGATATGTATGATTGCACTTTTTTTAGGGACGTAGTTGTAGTGTTATCTATACTTTAATAGTTGTCTTCATTGATAGTAGGCCTACAAGTCTTACCGTTAGGTCACATTTATTGTTATGTATCTAACATATATGCATGGATTTTATATATACAAACGACAATTATTTAGCTGTAATTGCTAGAACAACTTCACATATTGTGATCTGTAATTTAGTAAAGGCGAAAGCTTATTTTCTTTGCGTTAAAATTTCTTATTCGCAATCGATACTGACAATATTGATTGGATTTTATGCAATCACAGTTATCAACAATCTTAAATTATTCCGTAGGTAATACAATAAATGCGTGTCACTAACTAAATGTCGGCGTAATCAAAACGCACTTAACTCCCACACGAACTTAGGGTAAGGAGGGAGGAGAGAGTGAGTTATGCTCCTACCTGCGGTGGAGAAAATTTTCGGAAAAATTAACAATCTCTCTCATCTGAAATCTTTGTTGTCCCTTGTTTTCTGTAGCTTGAACGAGGCTGTTTGTACATTTAAAGTTCACGTGCCAAAACTACGAATCCTAGGCAGTGGCTTGTGAGCTGTTGCAAGCTGTACTGGTGTAGTTGCTGAGTGCTGTACACTCGGTGCACGCATGCAGCTCGAATCGGTTACCACCGTGTAGCCGGGGGAATCTGAACGTATTGTGATCATCCTCTAGTAATCTGGGAGGTACCCGTCACACACGTGGTGTGGCGTCAGTTACAGAACTACATTTTACTGGCTGGCGTGTAAACATGAAAACAATCATGTTGTAGCAAACAGCAAACACCAGCACGACTTCCAGCAGTCCACATTCCACCACAATTTCACAGCTTCTCCTTGTAAACTGTCTGTATATGCACTTACTATCACGAAATAAAAAAAAAATTATTTCATCAGAATATGGATTGTTAACTAACGAAATCGGATTATAATTCAGTACCAAGGTAGACAGGTATACCAGTATAATACGTATGTTAATTTCACGTGTGTCACTGGGTCTCCACTGTCAGACTCTCCCTGCAGAACTCAGAACCACTCAGCACTCTGGTAGCTTTTTTTAGTGTGGTCGAGTCAAATAGGAGAACGATCTCTTTCTGTGGCAGCAATCAATGAACAAGTGACTTCTGCTTGAGTATATAAGAGGACTGTNAAATAGGAGAACGATCTCTTTCTGTGGCAGCAATCAATGAACAAGTGACTTCTGCTTGAGTATATAAGAGGACTGTAGAATCTAGCTTAGTGCCACCTTATAACGCTAAATGGTAAGGTCTACAATAATATTTAAGAGACTGGAACGATTCACAAGTTCCATAACCTGTAGGCTATACCTCATATCCGTTTGTAAGACAAGCAAATATTGACCTGTTCATTGGCGCTTTGCTATTATAGTTGCAGGCCGTGACGGAGCCTGTGTTTCTCTGAGCGTTTATTATTGGCTAAAAAGGAGGTGTCACACGAACNTATAGTTGCAGGCCGTGACGGAGCCTGTGTTTCTCTGAGCGTTTATTATTGGCTAAAAAGGAGGTGTCACACGAATCGTTGGCAAATTGTATAAGTGAAAGAAACGTACAAATTGTGTAAGTCTAGCGTGATATCGAATGAATTTGCGAATTTCTCAGACCTCTCTTAGCGAGAGTGGCTATACATTTGTATTATATTTCAGATACTGCTATTTGAAATTATTTTCATTCATCTGATTGTATTTGTGTTCCAGATATTTCAAGAAACATGTCTGGAATGAAGCAGTGATGTTACTACCTCTCCACAACTAGTCTACACCTAGAGGAGAATTTTCAAAATTGTTCTGACATGACAGAAGTAAGTACGATACTTATTTAAGGGCACACAGTCTACTGAAAAATATTTTTTGTTCTACCAGGAGTCGTGAAAACGTGATCTATATTAAAAACTTAAAGAAATTGACAAATTAATAAGTTGCTTTGTTTCGTCAAACAGCAATTCCAAGCATCTTTCTTTGACTCATTGTTTTACTTAATTTCCAAGAGCACTTCATTGGGTGTCAAGTAGTTCGGAGTCCAGTACAATTAGTAGGTCCCATCACCTTTAGAATTTCTGTGCATTTACGTACAACGTATAATTCTAACTTGAAAATTTTCAGTTTTCAAAAGTCCTCAATAATTATTTAAGCACAAGTTTCGTTTCATACATACGAAGATGAATAATCGTTAAAGGCAAGATCATGCTAGAATTATTATTAAATGTTAGGGAGAGTTACAAACATTCTTCCCCTNATGAATAATCGTTAAAGGCAAGATCATGCTAGAATTATTATTAAATGTTAGGGAGAGTTACAAACATTCTTCCCCTGCTCTTTCAGTTGTTCGAAAAGCACATGGATGAGCGTTTCCGTGTTGCAACACTTCCTGCTCTCCCTAGTCATACTTCTCCAACAGTTCTCCAGATTCTCAATATACGGCCGAGAAAAATTTACATTTACTGTGGTGGATAATCTCATCTGTGATAGATCACTTCATTAAATCACCTGCCTTTCCAGCCAAAACTANTTACATTTACTGTGGTGGATAATCTCATCTGTGATAGATCACTTCATTAAATCACCTGCCTTTCCAGCCAAAACTGGTTTTTTTTTTATGTTTATGTGTAGTTTTTAATATCTGATTTTTTACTTACACCTGATATACGATCCCGAGTCTCCTCCTTCAGTCACATCTTCTCACTGTAAATCATTTTCAGTAAACGTCCTCATCTTAGATTGAAGTTTTTAACCTACATAATATGGGAACCTCGCAATACAGACACTCCAAATATAGAAATGNTCCTCATCTTAGATTGAAGTTTTTAACCTACATAATATGGGAACCTCGCAATACAGACACTCCAAATATAGAAATGTCGTGCATCTCTACTCTACAAAATCTGGTGATTTCACTGTGCATTTGACTTTTTTTGAACAAATGTAAGAAAGTTACCAGTATTGAAGAAAACTTTTCCATGCATTCTTTCTGAATACGCGTATACGATGCGGTAAACTTCCGAACAATTTCTTAAGAGTGTATGGCCAAGATGACAGAATCTTTCACGCAGGAAAATTTGGATGCTTTATAATTCCAGCGCTACCAATGACCTTAGTTGTAACCGAAGTCCTCCAAATCTGACAAACTATGAGGAATTTCAACCATTGCCCATTCAACAACNAATGACCTTAGTTGTAACCGAAGTCCTCCAAATCTGACAAACTATGAGGAATTTCAACCATTGCCCATTCAACAACAAACTTACGGTTGTGCGTAATGGTCTGGTTTTCCCTCGGCTCATCGAAACAATCTCTTTGTAGTAGACGACGTGACTGGCTACCTTTCGTTCTTGGCAAGCAAAGATTAACAGGCCATTAAATTACAGCATATACCACGCTAACAGCATTTACGCTGTTCTACAGCTGCTATAACTGCGGTTTTATTGCACTAAATTACTCCAGACTGCACACATTAATTTCACGCATCAGGGAGACTTCGGATACTTTTACTTCATTGTTGCTTTCAAGAATAAATGGGTATGTCTTCGAATGCCAATTTCTGAAAAAGTATCGGCCACCTTCGTGGGTGGGAAGGTATGGCATTTGGTAAGCCACTGACTGCTATCCAAATGATGATCCGACGTGTTGACGCATCCCGTGTCAGTACAAGGATAGAACGCTACGTTTTTATCGTATACCTCACAGGAAAAGAGACGGGAAACATTTTTCAGGCCTGGAAAAGGACACATGAGGGTGACTATCATAAAATGGCAATTCTTTCGGTATAATACATTTGCGGTATCTTCACACTTCGTGAATCAAACCTTTGAAAAATCACCCAATTTATGACGTGTTTGGTTGTTCCCTAAATACGTCATGTATCACAATTGTTTTATATTTGACATAAAAATATCTTATTTTATGTTCAATTTAACTTTTACTTATATTTTATATAATATAAATTATATAATTTTATTTATAATTAATATACATAGAAACAAAGAGAAAATAGTATTAGTAATACTTAGTAAAAACAGTTCTCATGCAAAATTTTATTAAATTGAGTGCACACAGATGCGGTGCGGTGTCCCTTTGGTGTAATTTTCTAGACTTAGTTCATTTTTGTATGCATGAGGTGGAGGAGTAGCCTGGAGTAGAACTTTGGCAGGGCTTCAGAAAACTTGGAAGCAACCATGAATGGACTATATCTGTATAGAGCCACAATGCGTCAACTGTTCACTGCGCTCGTATTAAGCAGGCCAGAATGTCCATACCTGCGTAACAATATATAGGATTCTATCGGTGTAATTTCTGTTCAACAAGATATACTCGTCTCGAATGGTGATATCAGCACGCTATCTCTTTTCAACAATGTGTTGATGTCCATTTCAATGGTGTCTCCAAATTAAAGTGAATCGTGCATAAATTCGTTGACCTGTGGCGAAAATATGGCACAATATTCCATCTCCAAAATGTTACGAAAACGGACCAACATGAAGGCAATGTGTAGTGCTGGTCCAAGGAAACATTTGTATGAATAATCGAACTTTGTGAACGAAATGACGAAACTTCACTGGCAACTCCTAAATGCTCATATATTTTTACGGTCTTCTTTTACGAAGTATTCAAAATGAATTTATATTAATTGCCGATAGTGCCCAAGCCTAAAAGCTTCTCATGTGCAAACGAATACCTGGAAAACGAAACTTTCATTTCATTTATCAGCACGTTCCGAGAGAAGAGTCTCATAGAACATGTCTTGTTCAGAGCAACAGCTTTCTCCAAGACGGCCCGCCGCGTAGCACCATGTTGAAAGTGAGGGGACCATTATCGTAGACGCTGTATATTATCCCTGTGAGATGCAAACAGACGAGCTCTTGATTTTCACGTGTTACTGAAATGCGCATAAATACTAAAGGCATCGGGACCTCCTGATTGTAGTGATCTTAGAACCAATTGCTCATATGCCCGAATTCTGAGTCTCATTTTTGTGATCACGAACCCCGGAAGGTTCGGCTTCCCCACCGTATGAGTGTCGTACTGAAAAAATCTACACGTCATTTTTCTCCATTCAATTTTTTGATGCTATGTATGACGCTAATCTTGTTTCTTTATTTTAAAGAACTAGTGTAATTAAGTGGCTTGTTTAATTATATGTGAACCAAGATTACAAAGTTGCACAAATTATCTTTAAAATAAAAACAAGTCCGGAAGATTTTGGCTCTAGAGAGTTTAAACACCAAAGCTGTAAGAAAATGGAGATAGAATTTGAACCAACATATCTGACTAGGTTTGCCTATACCATCTCTGAATATACATGTTACTGTCACCTTGGTGGTTTGAGCATATGATCTGATGCACCAGACCTCCGCGACTGCTTAGTAAACAGCCTGCAGTAATCAGCAAAATTTCAACGTGTACAAACACTGTTGAGAACTTCCTTTGAGATGGTTTGCAAGCGCCGTACTCGGCAAGACAGTTTGTTCCCTGGAAAAACAAATAATTGAAACTACCGCAATGAGCATCACAAACAAACCGTGTTCCCTTATTTCGAGTTCATAACTTTATGACGATTATGTACTATAACATTTTCTGTGAAATCGTCGTTTGCGCGAGAACGCTTATCTCGGTAAACAAAAGTTCTGGAAATACAATGTTTTGCCGGAAAAGGTAAGAAATAATTTTCTATGTATCTATCTTTTTACTTTTATCATATTAGGTGTATTCACGGAGAAAAAAAATCCTTAAAATGGTTACATATCGCATTTTTAAAGCTTGCCTATGCAGTTTCCTTAAGCAGTAAGAGAAAAATACGTTTATACGCATGCAGTTTGATCTGCGGGCTGCCATCACGTGTAATAAAGTCCCACAGTTACAGATCTAATTTGCATAGTACCGCGTTTCGACAGAAACACTNTATAGTTGCAGGCCGTGACGGAGCCTGTGTTTCTCTGAGCGTTTATTATTGGCTAAAAAGGAGGTGTCACACGAACCGTTGGCAAATTGTATAAGTGAAAGAAACGTACAAATTTTGTAAGTCTAGCGTGATATCGAATGAATTTGCGAATTTCTCAGACCTCTCTTAGCGAGAGTGGCTATATATTTGTATTATATTTCAGATACTGCTATTTGAAATTATTTTCATTAATCTGATTGTATTTGTGTTCCAGATATTTCAAGAAACATGTCTGGAATGAAGCAGTGATGTTACTACCTCTCCACAACTAGTCTACACCTAGAGGAGAATTTTCAAAATTGTTCTGACATGACAGAAGTAAGTACGATACTTATTTAAGGGCACACAGTCTACTGAAAAATATTTTTTGTTCTACCAGGAGTCGTGAAAACGTGATCTATATTAAAAACTTAAAGAAATTGACAAATTAATAAGTTGCTTTGATTCGTCAAACAGCAATTCCAAGCATCTTTCTTTGACTCATTGTTTTACTTAATTTCCAAGAGCACTTCGTTGGGTGTCAAGTAGTTCGGAGTCCAGTACAATTAGTAGGTCCCATCACCTTTAGAATTTCTGTGCATTTACGTACAACGTATAATTCTAACTTGAAAATTTTCAGTTTTCAAAAGTCCTCAATAATTATTTAAGCACAAGTTTCGTTTCATACATACGAATATGAATAATCGTTAAAGGCAAGATCATGCTAGAATTATTATTAAATGTTAGGGAGAGTTACAAACATTCTTCCCCTGCTCTTTCAGTTGTTCGAAAAGCACATGGATGAGCGTTTCCGTGTTGCAACACTTCCTGCTCTCCCTAGTCATACTTCTCCAACAGTTCTCCAGATTCTCAATATACGGCCGAGAAAAATTTACATTTACTGTGGTGGATAATCTCATCTGTGATAGATCACTTCATTAAATCACCTGCCTTTCCAGCCAAAACTATTTTTTTTTTTTATGTTTATGTGTAGTTTTTAATATCTGATTTTTTACTTACACCTGATATACGATCCCGAGTCTCCTCCTTCAGTCACATCTTCTCACTGTAAATCATTTTCAGTAAACTTCCTCATCTTAGATTGAAGTTTTTAACCTACATAATATGGGAACCTCGCAATACAGACACTCCAAATATAGAAATGTCGTGCATCTCTACTCTACAAAATCTGGTGATTTCACTGTGCATTTGACTTTTTTTGAACAAATGTAAGAAAGTTACCAGTATTGAAGAAAACTTTTCCATGCATTCTTTCTGAATACGCGTATACGATGCGGTAAACTTCCGAACAATTTCTTAAGAGTGTATGGCCAAGATGACAGAATCTTTCACGCAGGAAAATTTGGATGCTTTATAATTCCAGCGCTACCAATGACCTTAGTTGTAACCGAAGTCCTCCAAATCTGACAAACTATGAGGAATTTCAACCATTGCCCATTCAACAACTAACTTACTGTTGTGCGTAATGGCCTGGTTTTCCCTCGGCTCATCGAAACAATCTCTTTGTACTAGACGACGTGACTGGCTACCTTTCGTTCTTGACAAGCAAAGATTAACAGGCCATTAAATTACAGCATATACCACGCTAAAATAATTTACACTATTCTACAGCTACTATAACTGCGGTTTCATTGCACGAAATTACTCCAGACTGCACGCATTAATTTCACGCATCAGGGAGACTTCGGATACTTTTACTTCATTGTTGCTTTCAAGAATAAATGGGTATGTCTACGAATGCCAATTTCTGAAAAAGTATCGGCCACTTTCGTGGGTGGGAGGGTATGGCATTTGGTAATCCATTGACTGCTATCCAAATGATGATCCGACGTGTTGACACATCCCGTGTCAGTACAAGCATAGAATGCCACGTTTTTATCGAATACCTCACAGGAAAAGAGACGGGAAACATTTTTCAGGGCTGGAAAAGGACACACGAGGGTGACTATCATAAAATGGCAATTCTTTCGGTATAATCCATTTGCACTATCTTCACACTTCGTGAATCAAACCTTTGAAAAACACCCCATTTATGACGTGTTTGGTTGTTCCTTAAATACGCCATGTATCACAATTGTTTTATATTTGACATAAAAGTATATTATTTTCTGTTAAATTGAACTTTTACTTATATTTTATATATAAATTATATAATTTTATTTATAATTAATATACATAGAAATAAAGAGAAAATAGAATTAGTAATATCTAGTAAAAACAGTTATAATGCAAAATGTTATTAAATTGAGTGCACTTAGGTGCGGTGCGGTCTGATTTTCTAGACTTAGTTCAGTTTTGTTTGCATGAGGCGGAGGAGTAGCCTAGAGTACAACTTTGACAGGGCTTCAGAAAACTTGGAAGCAACCATGAATGGACTATATCTGTATAGTGCCACAATGCGTCAACTGTTCACTGCGCTCGTATTAAGCAGGCCAGAATGTCCATACCTGCGTAAGAATATATAGGATTTCATCGGTGTAATTTCTGTTCAACAAGATATACTCGTTTCGAGTGGTGATATCAGCACGCTATCTCTTTTCAACAATGTGTTGATGTCCATTTCAATGGTGTCTCCAAATTAAAGTGAANTGGTGATATCAGCACGCTATCTCTTTTCAACAATGTGTTGATGTCCATTTCAATGGTGTCTCCAAATTAAAGTGAATCGTGCATAAATTCGTTGACCTGTGGCGAAAATATGGCACAATATTCCATCTCCAAAATGTTACGAAAACGGACCAACATGAAGGCAATGTNTTGACCTGTGGCGAAAATATGGCACAATATTCCATCTCCAAAATGTTACGAAAACGGACCAACATGAAGGCAATGATTAGTGCTGGTCCAAGGAAACATTTCTGTGAATAATCGAACTTTGTGAACGAAATGACGAAACTTCACTGACAACTCCTAAATGCTCATATATTTTTACGGACTTCTTTTACGAAATATTCAAAATTAATTTATATTAATTGCCGATAGTGCCCAAGCCTAAAAGCTTCTCAGGTGCAAACGAATATCTGGAAAACTAAACTTTCACTTGATTTATCAGCACGTTCCGAGAGAAGAGTCTCATAGAACATGCCTTGTTCAGAGCAACAGCTTTCTCCAAGACGGCCCACCGCGTAGCACCATGTTGAAAGTGAGGGGACCATTCTCGTAGACGCTGTGTATTATCCCTGTGAGATGCGAACAGACGAGCTCTTGATTTTTACGTGTTACTGTAATGCGCAGAAATACTAAAGACATCGGGACCTCCTGATTGTAGTGATCTTTGAACCAATTGCTCAAATGCCCGAATTCTGAGTCGCATTGTTGGGATCACGAACCACGGAATGTTCGGCCTCCCCGCCGTATGAGTGTCGTACTGAAAAAAATCTACACGTAATTTTTCTCCATTCAATTTTCTGATGCTATGTATAACGCTAATCTTGTTTTTTTTTTAGTTTAAAGAACTAGTGTAATTAAGTGGTTTGTTTAATAATATGTGAACCAAGATTACAAAGTTGCACAAACTATCTTTAAAATAAAAACAAGTCCGGAAGATTTTGGCTCTAGAGAGTTTAAACACCAAAGCTGTAAGAAAATGGAGATAGAATTTGAACCAACATATCTGACTAGGTTTGCCTATACCATCTCTGAATATACATGTTACTGTCACCTTGGTGGTTTAAGCATATGATCTGATGCACCAGACCTCCGCGACTGCTTAGTAAACAGCCTGCAGTAATCAGCAAAATTTCAACGTGTACAAACACTGTTGAGAACTTCCTCTGAGATGGTTTGCAAGCGCCGTACTCGGCAAGACAGTTTGTTCCCTGGAAAAACAAATAATTGAAACTACCGCAATGAGCATCACAAACAAACCGTGTTCCCTTATTTTGAGTTCATAACTTTATGACGATTATGTACTATAACATTTTCTGTGAAATCGTCGTTTGCGCGAGAACGCTTATCTCGGTAAACAAAAGTTCTGGAAATACAATGTTTTGCCGGAAAAGGTAAGAAATAATTTTCTATGTATCTATCTTTTTACTTTTATCATATTAGGTGTATTCACGGAGAAAAAAAATCCTTAAAATGGTTACATATCGCATTTTTAAAGCTTGCCTATGCAGTTTCCTTAAGCAGTAAGAGAAAAATACGTTTATACGCATGCAGTTTGATCTGCGGGCTGCCATCACGTGTAATAAAGTCCCACAGTTACAGATCTAATTTGCATAGTACCGCGTTTCGACAGAAACACTGCAGGCCTTGCGCGTAGGAGCGACGAGGCACTAGGGATGCGTGTTAGTGACGCCCGTATCGCCCCCTCGCTTCTTGACATTGAACGCGCAGCTGCATTGTCCTCTCGACTCCCATACAGAAACCGACGTACAAT
>NQII01004124.1:124370-176451 GCA_002778355.1 Clitarchus hookeri
AGAAAGGGTTGCACGTCTGTCACGTTTAATGATTCTCGTCAGTCGTCGTTTGTCCCGTTCTTCCGCGATCTTTTTCCGGCCGCAGCGATGTCGAAGATGTGATGTTTTGATGTTTTACCGGATTCCCGATATTCACGGTACACTCGTGAAATGGTCGTACGCGAACATCCAAATGTTATCGCTACCTCGGAGATGCTATGCCCCATCTCTCGTGCGCCGACTATAACACCACGTTAAAACTCATTTAAATCTTGATAACCTGCCATTGTAGCAGCAGTAACCGATTTAGCTGCCGACCGCATCGCGTTACTCTGATTGGTTCCATACCTCTGTCATTTGCATACGCACGCCTATACCAGTTNTTTTTTTTTTTTTTTTTTTTGCTCTTCAGTGTATATATTTGTATTGTGCATGCGCGTTCCCTCATGAAACACTCCGGGTAATTAGTTTCCTCAGAAATTAATTACTTAACTGTAGGTTTGCTTTATTTAGCAATGAGTTGTATTTTTCTTTTTGATACGACACGAAACTTCCCGGAAGGAAAAAGAGAGAGAGAGAAAGAGAGAGAGAGAGCGGCATACAGAGTGAAAGGTAGAAACTAATGGGATAGATGATGCATTTTTTTCCAAGCATATAACATGCTTGAATTCTAGTCGAGCTACCGAGTTCCTTTGTCGTAACAGTTTCCTGGGGTAGATTAAGCTGTATTTAGTTCACATGTTTACTGTCAAGATAGTTTATTTGTTAGTCGAATTAATACGTTCAAGTTTCTATCAAACGTTTATATGCCACAATATTTTCCAAAAATCACTGTGTTAGTTTCCTTTTCTGATAAATCCGTTATCTAATTGTAATTTCGAGGTTAATATTGTTATATCGTATATTTACTTTAAAAAATTAATTTGTTAAAACGAATTGTTAATTTTTCAGGGAACTACGTGGATGATCAGAACCCAAGAGGAACAGGACCAAATTCTAAATGAATTCAAAGAGAGATGCCAAGGTGCAGATAGAAATGGTAAGTAAACTTTTGAATTAACGTTTATTTTTCATATTTGTGGTTTACGTGACTGATACTAGTTTTAGTTCAGCCTACATCTATATAAATTACACAAAATAACTGATAGATTTATATTTGTCTTTGGCTCAAATGTATCATATCGTATACACCTTTCATGTTAATTTCACTCTGTTGCGTATTTTCAGATCACTTCTTAAGCAAAAAGCTGAATAAATATTACAGTAGATTTTGCAGTAACTTGTAAACTGCTTCATAAGTACACAGTCAAACAAAACTGACGTCAAATCTGTATACAGATGGGCGCATGCACACAAAGAGAATTTTACGTCAAACGATGTCAGAAAATATTGATATTACCTACGTGACTCCGGAATACTTGTTAGCTGGCTGCTTATGTTGATTTTATAAAGTCCCCCACTTAACGTTCAAAAGGGCTAGGAAGAATTTGCCTGTTGATTGTTAACAGGTCCTCAACACACATGCTACATCTCAGGCCTCCCATATTCATACAAACCTTTCTTTTTTCAATCTCAATAGACTTCGGTAGCATCTGTTTCTTTTTATGACAGCATACCGACGTTCAAGAACGGCCACTTATATTAGGAAATTGGCAACTTGGCGTGAGTTGTCTCCCGCAAGATCGCTCGAGCCTTTCATTTCAGAGAGCAGTAACGTGACAGTCAGTTATCACCGTAACAGCAAAAGGACAGCTAATGCCTGACACATTTAAGTCCAGTCGTGGATAATGCCAGACATTTAAGGATAATTCTCAAGGTATTGGATTTGACGGCGCTACCGCATATTTATAGTCCATTCACGGTTACTTCCAACTTTTCTGAAGCGCCGATAAAGTTCTACTTCCAGAATAGTTCTCCGCCTCATGCAAAGAAAGCATAATCGAGTCTAGAAAATTACACCAAAGAGAAAAAGGACCGCATACGTGCGCACTCTGTGTAATCATATTTTGCATAAGAACTATTTCTTACTAGGTATTGCCAACACACCTGTTTTCTCGCTGTTTTAATTCATATTAATTATACATGAAATATTACAAAACATAGAATAACTAAAAGTTCAATGTAACCAAAAATAAGATAGTTTTATGCTAACAGAAGTATAAAACGCTAGTGTTACATGATGTAATTAGGAAACGGCCAAGCGCGTCATAAATAAGGTGATTTTTAAAAGTTTTGATTAAAAAGTATGAAGAATCCGCGAATACACTAGTTTTACGGCACACTTTTTTCTCAGCATTTCCATTTCAAATGTTGGGAAGTTGGGATAACCATAAAATATTTTATATATTTTGCTTTCGTTATTACCTTTGATTCTGCAATCTTGATGAGAATAAATGTGTGTACGCACTTGTTATTACGATGAAATAGATTTAAAAAGTAACAGCCGTCAAACGTTATCGAGATAAAAGTATAACTTATTCTCTGACAAGCTGCGAATTTAAGTATACAATCTCAAATGTAAGGTAACATAGTAAGTTATAAATCCCAGATGAATTTAGTTTTTGTTCTTGCATTTTAACTGTATGGTCATCTGTTGTCTTCCTTTTTATCCTGTAAACCTCACGAGTAAAACCTGAATTTGTCTCATCCACTGCGAAATGTAGTTTTAAAAAAATTCTTTCGTAGGAATTTTTGCACTTGACATTGGTATTTAATAACGCTATGTACCTTGTGTCGTTTTATCAATTCCGAGAAAAACGAATGTGGGCACAGAACACTTGACAATTTTATCTTATGTTCCGCAATAAATACAGATTAGATATACATTTTTAATGTACACATTTAATGGATTCTTGTCTGAAGGAAAACTTTGATAGACGGCTTTTACTGCGGTTTTCAAAAAGACAGTGACACAAATATCAACTCGTCATTTTTAAAATAGTTCTGTATACGCAGGCTTGTCACGATCAGTAGGCTACTTAAAGCTATAGAAGTTCTGTAATTTAACGCAACTGAGACTTTCTAACTTCACCGTATATAATTCAAAAAATTATTTTGAATAATAAGTTGTCAAACTCACGTCAACTGTAAGAATTGTTGCCAAATTAAATTTACAAGGTGATTTTGTAATTTTTGCTGTTTATTAGGAAAATTTTAAATGATCTATTTAAACTGAACAACAATTTAACATATGAAATTTTAAATAGTTAGATAGCCTTTTGGAAAGAAACTACTCACTAGCAAAACAAAAAACCGAAGACATAATAAACTGTTTCGAAACAAGATTCTCTTCAGATTCACAGCAAATTTAATGTCCTTGTAAACTGATGCTCACGTATTCCTATGTACATCTCTTGCTGGGTCAATTCCTGAGAAAAACTGAAGCAATCTGCGCGAAAACATTCCGGTATTTGTGGACGAGTTCAAAATCTAATATGACGACGCGTTCAAGCGTGAGTTGAACATCAGCCGCCACTTGTCGTAATGGCGTATATCTTGTTCCGTGACTAGGTCAAAGGAGTCGCCAAAGTTGATATCGAATGTCGAAATGTTCACTAACTTTCTCGGACGGTAACTGGCGAAGGCAATCATTCGAGGAAACAACACCGGCGCAGAGTTATTGATTTGTCTGAAGCAACGAAATACTTGTTTCGGTATGGTCAGAAAAAAACGTCTTGCTGGCAAAAAAAAATATCAAGAGTAACAAAATTACTTTTGTACAGTTAACAAAATTTGCACTTGAGTTGACTCTTTTCTTGGGTTAATAAATTATCCCCAAATACAATATTTGCCCAAATCTACTATACACATTCGAATAGCAGAAGGGTTCTTGAGATAAAGGGAATTTTTGGTTGTCTCAAGACTTTTGTAGTGTGTATATATGCCATGACAGATGATTGAAAACAAAAATACAACTATTATTGAAACGTTATTTGCCAAAAAATATATTTGTCTTAAAGGCAGAATAAGACAGCTAATTTAGTAATACCTTGGAATATTCAACATTTTTAAAATATTCACATGCAACATTATAAATCAAAAGTGTAAATTTTTTTCGCGTAGCAATGTAATTAACTATAGTCAAGGTTGATGAAAAAACAGTCATACTGATATTAATGTACTATGACTTATTATGACCTACAAACATTACACACAAGAGTTAATCAACCACTTTGAAAACGAATGATATAAATGGCAGTGGTTGAAACTTAATGAACATTTATTTTCAGCAGAAAATAAATAATTTGCAAAAGTGTTTTCTGTTAACAAGGGGAATTTGTATGAAAAATAAAGCTTGGAAAAAACCTAATTAAAGGAATTATGAAATGTAAATAAATATTTAACAATAATTTCTTAGGGAGGGAAAATAATTTTCCCGTCCAGGAAATTAATTTTCCTTGCATGAGCCAGGAAAACATTTATATCTCTGAGGGATATGCCTGCCTTATCCCTTCCTTTTTTTTCTCCATTAACTCGCACGTTGACTGGCGGCGTACAAGTACATACTTCTTTGAGATAAAGAAAATTTCGCTCAGTGTATGCGTTGTTCTTGATACGACGTGAAGTGTTACGCAGACACGTTCAGCTGCCTACTTCAGATGAACATGCCCCGCCCCCTATTTCCTGGTGATGACTGGAAGAAAAGTGAAGGTCTCATTTATTAAGCTGTTTATTTGTGAATGGCCACCTGGTTAACGTTAGATCAGGAAACATTTAGTGCTGTCCAGTAAATGCCTTGAGGTTTTGTATAAATAAATTCAGTAGGTCGCCAATTTTAGCTATCCTATTTAAGAACGATAACAGTTTGTACTACTTTTGTTGGTCAAGGTTGTTAACAGTTAACTGAACACTTTTGAAAGCCCTGATAGAGATATATTTTCCTAATTTTGTAACCTTCCGCTATATGTAAATTTTGTATTGCCGTGGGCCTAATGACTTTATACATGCATCAGTCTAGTGAAAACGTGAATTCGTGGGGGACCTAAATGTATTACTAATATGGGACAGCGTATATTTAACGCTATAAGGACAATGTTGGGTGTGTGGAGCACGTGTAGCCATTCTGCTGTTGTCAGTTCTGTTTACAGCCACGAGCGGCAGCACTACAATTATAGAGGAAATGGCGGAGGTGGAAAGGTATTCTTTCGAACAATGTACGTGGATTTTAAAGTGTTATTGTAAATGTGAGAACGTGATTGAGGTGCAGAGAATATGGAGGGAATAATTCGATACTGCACTACCGTCACGTGTAATAATGACACAATTACGTGACAATTTTGGGAAGGTCGGAACTGTGTGTGATGCAAAGAAAGGACGGTGTGTCGAAAACAGAACAGCAACGGACGATAGAAATGTGGGACTGTGTTGCACACTTCCACACGTTCCCCGGGAAGTCGAATACTGTACGGTAAGCTGCATGAGAGTCAGGTGTAAGTCAATAAAGTATCCATCGCATTTTAAAGCAAGTAAAGTGTTCGTTGTCGTTGCACATACTCACAACCCACTCACAAAATTCGAAACACCTATATGGGTCGTCTCCATTCATGGTATGAGATAATGTGGGTATGTAGAAACAATAGGCTACATATATCAAAATTCAGTACATGTATACAGCGAAAAAAAATTGACAAACGAGACAAAGAACAAAGAACGCAACAAATATTATGAAAAACAACCAAGAAACAAGTAAGTAGTCAAGACGTTTCCGGAACTGCAATCTGCCCCGTATTAATTGCTCTAGCCAGTGGCTTTGCGCTAAGAATTGCTATCAAACTATTAACAACTAAATTCAGGCATAATTAAGATTTATGTACAAAATAAAACTATTTATTTTTCAAATAGAAAGAAATATCTTAGCAATTCATTAAGGAAAGAATCTGTAGCAATCCTGAGACTTACAACATTGTTTCAATGGTCATTGTTTCAATGTCCTCAATATAATACCTTAAAGATGTCTAGGGTAACATTTGCGGACTAATTGCCCCTTATATAAATAAAATCCATTCTGAGGCAGGAGTCGAAGCAGCGCGGACCAGTTGTGTCGAGTTGGCGTGATGACCGGGCACATCGAGAGATATCAGCAGTAAATGGCTGCTTGAACATACTATACCTGCGCGAGAAAAGCCACGACGCCCTCCAAGTGGTCGAGAAGACTGAGGATTGAGTGTTGGTAAGCTGGAGCTGCAGCCAGCCAACACCGAGGTCCTGCTTCTAGACGAATGAGCTGAGATGTTGTACTTAACAAGGCACTGATACTCCTACCTCATACAGCACCGAAGGCCTTTGCTGACCACGTCGGAGCACGGATTCCGGTGCACGCCATTCATAATCCTCTATACTTAATTAAGTATTTTTGCTGTGTTGTAATTTTAATGACGGAATTCAGTGAAAAAAACAAAGACAGCATGTATGCGTATTATAAGTTGCCCTATACTTATTTTACAAAGTAGAAACCATGTTTGTTGTATCGTTATGCAAAGTGACGAACAGGAGTTTCTTGTCCAAGCGATAGTGACAGCTATCCATTATTTTGTTCGTACAGAAGCGACAGAAAAAAAAAACGACAGGTTCTATCCGTAGGCCGAATGTGAGGTGGAATGATCTTTGTCTTCTGAGCACGTCCGCGACAATGGCTGACCTATCGGCAGCAGAACTGTCAAATCATCTTTTCATATAGTGAGAATGCCAATCGAATGGAGGAACTGGGTCTTCGGGCAGAAGACCCGAAAAAACGAGGCCCCAAGGTCATCATTTTCGATGTTCCGAGGGAATACGATAACCCAGAGATCTTGGAAACAGTGCGAGAACACAACTTCTCAAGCGAGCAGATTGGCAAGGAAGACTTCTACAAGAATGCTTCCATTCGCTTTCGCACGGGCCCTCGTAATGTAAAGGATAAAGTTAACGTAGTACTGGAAACGACCCCTGCACTGAGAAGGTTACTGATTCAAACGGACTATTTGTATGTGGGCTTCCAACGGTGCAAGGTGAGGGATTACCTAGTACCGGTGCGATGCTTCAAGTGTCAAGGATATGGACACATCAAAGAAAAATGCGAGTCCCCGCTGGTCTGTTCTGGTTGTGNATGCGAGTCCCCGCTGGTCTGTTCTGGTTGTGGAGAGCCTGGACATAAGTATTCGGAGTGCACCAAAAAGGAAAATGGATTTAAATGTTTTAACTGCATCCGAGATAAACGCAAAGACACCAATCACAGAGTTGGGTTTTCTGATTGTCCAATACATCAGAGACAGTTAGCTCTGGAACTCGACAGGACCCAGTATGTCTAGAGGACATGCGCTGCTACGCGTCGGGCAAATCAACCTGCAGAAGGCAGCAGTTCCAACCATGGAACTGCATACAATTGGACAGGAGCAACAACTGGACCTGGTATTGATGCAGGAACTCTACCTGCTTCATGGGAAAATACCGACTCTTCAAGGCCGTTTCGTTTTGACTGGGGAAAAGTCGATGGCGGGAATATGGGTACGGAACCCCGAGATTAACTATATCCCACTGGAAGCTCTGTCAAACAAGCATCATGCGTGTTTGAAGGTGTAAATGAGAGGCGGGAGTGTGACGATGGTTTCGTCATACTTCCAGCCTCAAGACCCGATTGAACGTCATCTTTCCCAGTGGAATGTGATCGTTCAAAGAGCGAAAGAAAAGCGCATCATATTCGGTGTGGATATTAACGCCAAGTCCGAACTATGGAATTCCCCGGTGACGGGTGGACGAGGAGATGAAGTCAATAAGTATAATATCGAGAATAACCTGCAGGTTGCAAATACACCAGAACATCAGTTACGAGAGCGTACAGAACAACATCAAATGATGCCCTGCAAGTGATTGCATGAGAGATCCCACTCGATCTGCTAATCAGAGAAATAGGTGAATTGAGCAGAAGAAGATGGGTGGACTCTGTCTCGCCCGAGGAAGCCAGATTTGTAAAAGAAAGAACTTTGAATGACTGGCAGAATCGGTGGGATGTGTCCGACAAGGGCAGGCTGACTCACGAGATCTTCCCTGATGTCCGGCTGAGACTATGGGCTGGGTGACTTTCCATAGGTCACTACGGGGCGTAGTTCTTGACAGGACACGGGAATTTCAAGGCTAATGTTTTCTTTATTACTCTCGTTGACGACCCGGACTGTGTGGTGTGTGGGGTGCCTGACACCTCCACTCACCTGCTCTTTGACTGCCCGAAGATTGAGGACTTACGGTCCTCTTTCGAGGGTAGGAATGAACCTCTCACCCTACATAACATGCTGGCGTCAAGGGTTCTGGCTCCAAGGGTGCTGGAATACCTGACGGCAGTGGGGAAAAGGAATGAAATCTTCGACGAGTGTGTGGTGGCTGAGCCACAGTCTGAGTAGAACTCTGTATCTGGAAAACTCGGATGAGTCTGAAAACCAATATGTCTGAACACCTCTTTCCTGGAGTGATACTGGAGGAAGGGTTGTCAGCTCAAGACTACCCAACACCTGAAATAACTCCTGAAATGGATAAGAAAACACCTATAGTGACTGAAGCTCAAGTCCCTCAGATAGTAGGATCAATCCTACATCTGATTTACCCGGATGAACAAGAACCAGTACAAGAGAAGGAGACAAAAACAGAGAAGAGAGATTAGCCGTGTTCGTGGGACCCGGTCCTCTTCGTGAGAGAGGGATTCAATAACCTGTAACCTGGGAAGAAATGTCAGCAAAATGCTGAGAGACCAGCGGAGAAGAGCCGTTTGCACACTGAACAGAGAGAGAGAGAGTTGCGGAGACACTGAACCTACCTGAAAGAAAGCAGAGTGAAGAAGGAAAGTTTGATGGAGAAAAAGAAAGAGAGGTCTCCATTCTGCAGAAATTAGTGAGGCAAAGTGAATCCGTCGCATCATCTCACTATTCAGTGGCCGTCGAACAGGAGCACCATCGACGCAGCTGTGCAAACATAGCCCATGGGGGCTAATCCCAAGGAACCCTGGGAGCTGTACGACCAAATGGTTCGTGGATCCCAACTCTCGTGACTCGAGGATCCGGCAACACTGATGGAAGATGTTACCCTCTTAGTTAGATCAATGGACGGGGGAGATAAGGTTCTCTTCCCCCGCATGGAATGTGTGGACAGACTTGTCGTGGCCCAGGCAGGCCTGCCCACGGATCTGGAGGCACTCGTCAGCTTGCTGAAGGAGTGCTGCTGGAGGAGGGGGGGAAAGTTTGACCCATCCATGACCTATAAGGATGCTGTCCGTACATACAGGAGGCTTACCTTCGACTACAGTAAGCTCTTCACTGGGTACATTGTGGCGAGGTATTAGTCCTTCACCTCGGGCAGTATTCCTAAACCACCGGATTTGACAAACACCTGATTGACACCACTTCCTGGAAAATACTCCTGTATGTTCCAGGAAACCTGACGACAACGCCAGCTAATGAAACCGGAAAATGAAATGGATAATAGAAGGATAAAATGACCCCTGGGGTCGGAAGTGTAAGTGTGTATGTGTGTGATGTCGGTAGGAGGGGTCTGACTGGCCAGACTGGGATCCCGACGAGGCCTTGGCATGCGTGTGATTGGCGCGATGCTGTACATGCCCTTGGAAACTCTCCCTTTCTCTACCACGAGGACCGCACCTTCTGGAGAAAAGAAAATCAAGATCAGGAAAGATTTAGGAAAGAAGACGGAAGTGACTAGTGGGCGGTGGCAGAGAATCGCGACGAGGTCCTCGGCATGTTCGCTCTTGGTGCTATAGCTGTGCAACCCAGGGAAACTCTTCTCGCCCGTGTGGATACTAGTCACGATCTGCTTCCTACCGACATCCATGAAAGTGACGGTTCGGAAAGTTTGCAGTGTGGAACAGAATTATGCTCCTTGCGTTCGTAGGGCAAGGAGGTGGGGAACAATTCTGGTTTACCGGTTGCCCCCCAAATCTTAGCCCAGTCCTCACTCGAGCGCACTGAGCTGTGTTTTGTGTTAAGGGTATGCCGCCATGCTTAATTTCTCGTGAAAGAAGGACTCGCGCTGTTCGCGTTAGGTATGTATGCTTAAATGCTTAGGTTTTAAAATTATATCCTGTTCGGCCCAGCATGGCGGATTTCAAAAACGCAAGTTCCCGGTGTTACCCTGCGATACAAAAAGAGTCGATTTAGCTATTTGTTTGTGGGAGTTTAAAGTAAAAGTAGAAAGTCAGTACTCCTGGTATAACCTTTTAATAGGTATCGGCCACCAGGAGGGGAGATTTGGTGAGGAAAGCGCCGGTTCCACCGGGAACTTGTTCATATAGTGACGAAGACGTTTGTTTACATTAATTTTTCCAAAAGACCCGTGCCTAAAAAAATACTATTCAGTGTAAACTTGAATACTTCCTCGTTGCATTTAAACTTGGTATAGCAAGTGTAGTAATTATTTCCCTAAACTGTGAGTTAACCTTAGAAATAGCCAGGTGATTCAGACATTTATAGTGGCAGAAAAAAAACCTTTATTATGACTCGGAGGTTGGTCACTACGCAGCTGGTACGTGGTCACTCTACGGTTTTATCTATTAGAGTAAGTGTCGAATTATCGCTGTCATCCATTCGCGGTTACTTCACAATTTTCTGAAGCCCTGCTGAAGTTCTACTTCTGGCATATTCTTTCGCCTCATCCAAACAAAGCTCAACCAAGTGTAGAAAATTACACTTAAGAGACAACGCACGGCATTCGTGCGCACTCGGTTTAATAATATTTTGCATAAGAACTATTTTTTACTAAACATTACCAACACACCTATTTTATTCCAGTTTTTATTAATATTAATTACATATTAAATGTTTTAATATACAGATACCATGTAAGTAAAACATTAATTTAATAAATAATAAGGCATTTTCATGTTACCACAAGTATAAAACACTTGTGATACATGACATATTCAGGAGACAACCAAGCACATCATTCATTGGGTGATTTTTTTAAAGGTTTGATTAAAAAAGTGTGAAGAAATTGCGAATAGACTATATTTGGTGTTAACACGGCCTCAGCAGCACTTGTAAAAGTGATAGTAAGTGGTGTATTGCACGCGATGTTTACGGGAAATTAGTTCCGACAAGCAGTGGCGCCTTGTTGGCACACCGCGGCGCTCATCAGCCGAGTCGTGTACAGAGGAGCGACGTGTGGGCGCCGGACGTCGTCCGTCAGGTGCAGAGCATGTTTGTGACTCCCGCCACCTGAGAGCGTGCAAATATCTGCCGCCCCCGCGCGGGTNCGTCCGTCAGGTGCAGAGCATGTTTGTGACTCCCGCCACCTGAGAGCGTGCAAATATCTGCCGCCCCCGCGCGGGCATCTCCTGGACCCGCCCAGGCTGTCGTAGTAATTGCGCCTGCTTCGTGGCACCCCGTCCACCTCGTGCGTGGCGAGACGTGCGCGTCACCTCCCAGCAACCATCCACGTCACGAAAAACGTGTATAGTCCATTCGCGGTATCTTCACATTTTTTAAATCGAACCTTTGATAAATCACCCCATCTATGACGAGTCTGGTTGTTTACTCAATATGCCATGTATCACAAGCGGTTTATACTTGTTTTAACATACAAGTATCTTATTTTTGGTTAAATTGAACTATTGCTCTTATTATACCTATAAATTATGATATTTCATTTATAAATAATGCTAATAAAAACAGGGAGTAAATACGTGTTTGGTAGTGCCTAGTAAGAAATAGTTCTTATACGAAATATTATTAAACCGAGTGCGCACGAATGCNAAAATATTATTAAACCGAGTGCGCACGAATGCGGTGCGTTGTCTCTTAAGTGTAATTTTCTACACTTGGTTGAGCTTTGTTTGGATGATGCGGAGGAATAGCCTGAAAGTAGAACTTCAGCAGTGCTTCAGAAGAGATTGAAGTAACCGTGATTGGACTATAGCAGAACTGTAAACANCCTGAAAGTAGAACTTCAGCAGTGCTTCAGAAGAGATTGAAGTAACCGTGATTGGACTATAGCAGAACTGTAAACATTATTTCTAGTTAACTTCCTACATGGTAATGGAGTTTGTAGGCCATGCTTAGTATGGAACATTTGCCATCAGGCTGCAAGTATATAAATGCTAGTGAACAACGTTGGGGACTTCAGCGCGCATTTCACTCTTTCCCCAACAAGTGTAGGAAAGATACATTGGCTGTCAATACGCGTATTCAATGGTATGGTCAATTTGCGAACACTTTCTAAGAGTGAAAGTAGAGTTCATGTAGAACAATAAATTTAATTTCAAAACTTTACAGCTGGTCCGCGGAAAATTAAAACTTTGAAATCACACATTTTAGACAAGCCCACATCCATGACTGCATATACTTTAACGTAAATACTGGCATTATTACAGTCATGTTGTCAACGAACAATGCCGAATTTTATTAAAAGTGTAGGGTGGCCAACGAAATTAGTTTCTTTGTGATTTATACATATTACAATAAGACTTTTCATTTAAGTATCCATTAACTTAATGTAACGTGATACACGTATTAGGTTCATTCCAATGTCAACTTCTACATGTGGCAGAAAGATACGCAATTATCAGGCCAGAAAGAAGAAACTTGAAAGACCTTTAAAAGTGTTCTATTGCCGTGAGTAATCCACAACTGCCGCTTTGAACTTCGAATCAACCACATACTCCTAGTCACGAGAAGCTTCAAAAAAATTTAGATTTTCTATTTAATTTACTTTTTTATTTTTGTTGGGCTTAATAACGCTCATCCTTTCATCCCGAAAGACTAATCTGGGAGTGGAAAGGGGTAGATAGTATCTTCCGTGTCACAACAAACTGAACTTCTTTCTAAAAGCGAAAAACACATCCATCGCTGCTCGGGATTCAAACCCGAAACCTCACGGTCCAAAGATATCACTTTTGCGACCCCGGTCACGGGAATCAGCATATTTCCACTGAAGTTTCCCGTCGAACGGTGGAGCTCGTGTTGAATTCTATGCAAGGGGACACAAATCTATGAATAACTTTACAAACTACACGTTTCCGCCTATGTGCAGTTGTACGTCTTAAATTGTGCAATTTTACAGTGGTCATGTATGTGTAAATTTACTTTACATTCTGGAGTATCTGTGATTGTATAGTTACACATACAAATTTTCGGTATTTTTACATTTTCATGGGCAATTTGTAAAAACGAGTACAGTATTAGTAATTTTACACTAGGCCTAATGTCCCTAGGAATTCAAACCAGACCTACAAGTATTAGCNCTAGGCCTAATGTCCCTAGGAATTCAAACCAGACCTACAAGTATTAGCATTCCAGGTCATGGAGCGGTAGGGAGTAGAACTGCTTCGAACCTAATTTGTGTGTTTAAACAGAAACTAAACCCCCTCTGATGGAATATGCTTGCTGTTGCATATAACTCTTGTACATAAAGTTTATTATTATCCACACTTTGGAGATAATTTTTTACTACTCTGTAACTATACGAAGTTACAGAACTTTGTACAATAAAGTGAAAACTAAAATTACATATAGGTCCTAGGCCTACATTGTATATAGGAATTAACATGACGAAATTGTAAAAGAGTTGATATTTATTGTAAAGTTACTCGGTGAAATAGCGAAGAATGTATAGTGTATTTACAACTACAATGAATCTGAGATTTTAATTTTGTATTAGTTCAAAAAGACGCATGCATTGTGGTAAAATTACAATTGCGATGTGTGTGTGAATTTTCTTGTCGTGGAGAAAAAACTACACAAGTGTTACAGTTTATTTTCTGCCACATAGTAATAGTAATTTTAACACTATTCAGTGTATAACTACTAGTACAGTGTACATTTTATCATACTAATTTTTTAGGATAAATTTTCTTAGACGCAGAGTAAAAAAACATTGACATCTGAATGTGTAAAATTATACCGACTTCAATGAAGACTCTGCTGCCACGTATATTTGTGTAAAATGACACCATTTTTACAGTAATGTTTTTCACGTTTACTGCTTCCCCAATATTTTATTATAGTTACTTTTGCCAAATAATGTCATATGAACTGAGTTACTAAATAAACTAACATGGGTGTTACTATATATTTTGAAGCAAACTTTTTGACGTTATTATCTGCAATGTTTATGCCTTCATCAGATGTTTATATTTTTTCACATACCTAATAAAGTAGATCGTTGTTTTAATTTGTTTGAAAAATATGTTTGCTAAATACCATTTTAAAACTCTTCCCCGGTTAAAAAAAAAATATATATATAATATGTGTAGACCCTAGCCATACTTGTAAGTAGAAATACTAAATAAGTACAGGTACTAACCATAATTGTTTCAGAAAACTTTGAAATAATGTCTTAACTTTGATAACATATCTGGAGTTTAACATTCGTCCTTGCAAGCAGAACTCGCTTTGGGACGATGGAGAACACGATAAAACGACAGGTTTATCTGTCTGAACTGATATATTTATGTCTTTGTATCACCAAACTGTTTCTAATAATAGCATATATAAGAACTCTTGTGTAATCTTTTCAAAAACGTGGGGATACTCTTTGAGCAAACGATTTCACATATCACTTTGCAGTGTGACTGTAGACTTACATTAGGACTTTTACTTAGTCCGTAATACTTGTGTTATCCTTCTCTCCCGCCCCCTTGCCATCCCCCAAAAAAATGTGGGTGCGGGAACGCGCGTTAGAAGTTATACTTCTTTGGCGTGACTAAAATAAAATTTTATTATGTATGTAAATAATTTATGTCAGTAGGAAAAACGATAAAATGACCGAAGAAAGACATTAAATACAATTAATAAAGGTTTGATTAAAGAACATAATTANGAAAAACGATAAAATGACCGAAGAAAGACATTAAATACAATTAATAAAGGTTTGATTAAAGAACATAATTAAATTTAAAAAAGAATTATAACTTAATAAAAAATAATACTTACAAAAAATAACCTGAAGTATTTGAAAACACTTTCAAAATTGTATTATACAATTGTTGTCACTAACTAATTTTTCACGGCACAATGCAAGTAAAATTAATTAATAAGATATATATATCACCATATATATCGCTATACTGCTGTTCTTGAGCACACCCACCATGTCCTGACTCATGAGGTCCAGGTTCTTCTCCCTCATCTCTCACCTGGTACATGACCTTTCCAGAGTAATGCCGCACTATAAACGCCGCCTCCCTGCGCTGCGGGATTTCATAGAAGTTGTTGTCCTTATGGACAGAGTTGAACTGCTGCAGCAAAGTCTCATTGGTCGCACCAGGGAAGTTGCACTGATCGTCAAGAAGGCAAAGCAGGCCACTGGGTTTGCCCTCAATGAGCTGCAGGCACTGTGTGTTGTCCAGGAAGGCGATGTCCGTCCAGCTGATACCCCCCTTACGGTACTCCTCTTGCTCGTACTTGAACACATGCTGGCTGAAGCAGTACTGCAGGTGTTCGTTGGCGTAGTTCATGCAGAACTGCTCAAAGCTGTTACATAGACCAAAGTCCTCGAAGCCGCAGATGTCAAGGACACCGATGGAGTTGCCTTGATGGTCTCGCATAGTGTCCTTTTTGGACGGGAGAGCATGGTTGACTTGCAGCACAATCCAGTCAAACAATGCCCCATACAGACATTTGGCCATTGCATCTCGTGCTGCCACCACCTCAGACAATCCATATTAATTAATTTTACTTACATTGTGCCGTGAAAAATTTGTTAGTGACAGAAATTGTATAATACAATTTTGTAAGTGTTTTCAAGTATTTGAGGTTAATTTTTGTAAGTATTATTGTATTAAATTATACTAATTTTTTTNCAATTTTGTAAGTGTTTTCAAGTATTTGAGGTTAATTTTTGTAAGTATTATTGTATTAAATTATACTAATTTTTTTAATTTAATTATGTTCTTTAATCGAACCTTTATTAATTGTATTTCATGTCTTTCTTCGATCATTTTATATTTTCATTCGATCATTTTACATAAACTATTTGCATACGTAATAAAAAAAATATATATTCACAATGAATTACTAATATAAATGAAATGTTTTTAAATTTGCTTATTACATGAACTGATTTTCTGTNCAATTTTGTAAGTGTTTTCAAGTATTTGAGGTTAATTTTTGTAAGTATTATTGTATTAAATTATACTAATTTTTTAAATTTAATTATGTTCTTTAATCGAACCTTTATTAATTGTATTTCATGTCTTTCTTCGATCATTTTATATTTTCATTCGATCATTTTACATAAACTATTTGCATACGTAATAAAAAAAATATATATTCACAATGAATTACTTGAATATATATTCACAATGAATTACTAATATAAATGAAATGTTTTTAAATTTGCTTATTACATGAACTGATTTTCTGTCTGTTTTTAATAATAACCTCGTGCTATGCTGTGTACCTTGCGTTTGTATATAGCCAGACGATACCCGCATGCGCGTTGGGTCATACCCCTACCACGTTCACTGTCGTGCGCGCGCAACTATACGCGCATGCGCGTTGGGCCATACCCTTGCCACGTTCACAGTCGAATTTCGTTACACTGTGCGCGCGCAATTTTCGTTGCACATTAAACTTTTACCCTCAACGCTCCAAAAGAAGTATAACTTAAAAATTTCTAAAAATACTTGACATTTGTGTTAACCCACAGAAACTAATGCGACTCATTACAACTTTTGATTCCGATTCCTCTTGCGATTTGATTTATGATATCATTCTTTGTAAAATATTATTTTCTGAAAATTATCTGAGTTGATAATGCAGAACCTAAACACAAGGATTTAGACTCAGCCACCAGAGTTCTTCACGATAAATCTGTCATTTCCAAATTCTCCATCAAGATGGGTTTTTACTAGACAAGAGTGCGAGTTACAAGTTAAAAACAATAATGATAGTAATAACGTGAAAGGGAAACTGCATCGCCTAGAAACCCGTAACAAATACACCTTAGTAGATGTCTATGTAAGCTTTGCGTACTTCAAAAGCGTGAAGCACTTACGTAATGGTTTTATACTTGCGGTACAGTATATACTAGCCGTCCTACAATACAGTCCACCAGTCAGCACACTTGACTAGCGCTAGAAGTACTGGGTTCGGTTCTGGCCACGTCGAGAGTTTTACGATGTGGAACATTTCCTCCCCGGGTTCAGGACCTGTGCTGTCCTTACACCTGCTGAAGGTGGTGGCTAATCAGTGCAGTGTCTCCTCGACTCAAAACAGTCTCTCCACCGAGACTTGAAGGCCTTACAACCTCGTATAGACTAGCCAGTGACGTCACATAGAGGCTACAAGGTCTTGTAATCTCAGTGGTAACGTAACAGTTAGGTGCGCCGGGGATTTCACACGTCTTTCCTACGGTCACCACACCCAGAGACAAGTACGCTGATTAAATATTGGAAGTGGATGACCCTGGGCTTATCAGCATATTATGATCAAACCATCAAGGTTAAGACTGTCTTAGCTCAACGGTGTCGAAATAATATTTATATGGTGGAGGGCATTAATATTGGTTGGATTTTAAGTTTTACGGCTGTACACAGAAAGGATAAATACAACGGAACTTCATCGTCATAGTGAGCTCCGGGCGTGTTTTACTACTCGAGTGTATGACGATAGGTTAAATTATGTTTGTAATTTAATTTAGCTCTGCCCTTTGCTTAAACCGGCTCCAAAACAGAAAAAAAAAAAAAAAAAAAAACCCCTACAAGAAAAGGAGAAAACTGCTTCGACCAATCTAACCATGCAAAAGAGAAAGTAAAAATATTGAAACAACTAATGTTGTTGCTTATTTAACAATGGTAAAGTAAGTAAAATTATTTCCTGTGTTGTTTTGTAAAATTAGGTTTTGAATATAATTCGCTTAAATTTTTGCCTTTTTTAATTTAAATAGATAACACCATAAACTGAGTTATAGCGAAATGTGGTGTTGGTTCCAGCTATTACTAAGAGTCCGTGAATTTCGCAGATTTAATTCGGTGCGGGTTAGACATCTTTATTGAGCAACAGTGTTTTTTTTTTTTTTTTTACATATTCTGAACAAGTTTTTAGCTATTAATTAACTGGAAGAAATAGGATGTACAATTATGCCGCGAGTATGTAATGTACTGAGAAGTCTACGCTGCAGCCAAATGATTTCGCGAAATTTATATACTTCTAGATATCACCGTTCCGGCCTCCATGCCACATGATATTGACGTCTTAAGAGTTGTATATAGACACCCAAGCTCATCGTTGAGCTCTCAGTGCTGGAAATACGGCGCGGCTGGGTTGAGTTCCAGGGCCGGGGCGTTGTCAACTCAGGGCACGTGGCGCCGTGCGTCATTCATCACGCGAGTCAAGCTCAGGAAGACAATTTTATGGTTGCGGCGGGAGGGAGGGGGTGCCTCTCTTTTCCACCGCATTTCAAATGAAAGACAACTGGGTGGACAAGAGCCCTCCCCAGGGCTTGTACTACCCCCGCGCTGAGGAGCTTGCTCCGGTGATGCAAAGCGGCGGCGTGCGTCATTCGCTCAGAGCGAGGGGCCGGGGTAGCATGCGGACAACTCCAGACTACCTGTTCCAAGTCCCGCGCTTGCGGTCCGACCTTTCAACGTAACTGTTCGCGGTTTCTTCACACTTTTTGAATTAAACCTTTGAAAAACCACTCAATGTATGACGTGATTGGTTGTTTCCGAAATAATGCCACGTATCAGACTTTTTTTAACTTTTGTTAACATAAAAATATCTTATTTTTGTTTAACAAAACATTTAATTATATTTTATATATAAACTATATTATTTATCGTTTCTAATCAATATGCATAAATACAGGGAGCATCTAAGTGCGTTGGTAATGCCTAGTAAGAAGACTTTCTTATGCAAATTATTATATTAAACTGAGTGCACACGAACGTGGTGCGCTGTCCTNTAAACTATATTATTTATCGTTTCTAATCAATATGCATAAATACAGGGAGCATCTAAGTGCGTTGGTAATGCCTAGTGAGAAGTCGTTCTTAGGCAAATTATTATATTAAACTGATTGCACACGAACGTGGTGCACTGTTCTTTTGGTGTCATTTTCTAGACTGGGTTAAGCTGTGTTCGCATGAGGCGGAGGAATATCCTGGAAGTATACCTTTAGCAGGGCTTACATTCAAGTTTAAAGTAACATAGTATGTCAGTAACATAATATGTTCGTCAGTTTTATGACTATTTTCGAATTTCTTACAATTTTTTCTTAATTATTTGTTTTCAAGGTTACCGTGGTCCAGGTTAAGCCACTGGTATCCACCATGGGTCTCGGAGTCATTGATGTAATATTATCGTAAACTTTTATTGGTTTCTTTCGATTTTTTACAATATTTTCTTGTTTTCGAGTCCTGGTTTTTTGAGGTAAAACTTAATGCCACCGGCATCCAACATGGGTGTCGGAGTGAGTAATGTAATATGTTCCTAAACTGTTATCACTTTCTTTACATGTTTTTGAAATTTTTTCTAGATTTCATTTCTATGGTCATTGAGGTCAACATGAACGCTACTGGCATACAACATCGGTGTTTGAGTTGTAATATGTTTCTAAACTTGTATTAGTTTTTTCGATTTTTTTTTTCGGGTAGGCCCTATGTTTATAATTTGGAAGAGGGTGGGGGAGAGGGGACGAGGTTAGGGTGGTGTGGTGAGTGTGAGGTTAACGTCATATGTTCCTCAATTTTTAATTTTTTCTATTTTTTTCTATTTTTTACGATTTTTATTATTGGGGGTGGTTTATGCGGAGGAGGTGAGGTGAGGGTGGTGGGATGAGTGTAAGGTTAATGTAATAAGTTTCTCGATTATTTATAATTTTTTTCGATTTGTTGCATTTTTTATAACAATTGCTGGGGGTAGGGTGTGGAGTGAGGTCGATGATGGGTATGGTTAGGGGGAGGGTTGGAGGTAGTGGGGTGTGGACATGCTAGTCGCAGGGTGTAGGTCGGGGGAAGGGGTTAAGTTCACTGATCCTCCCCGTCTGCTGGACCTGGCTCGGAGTCTCGAATCCTCCTCTCCTTCTCTGAGGATTAAGTGACTCATTCTGCTAAGAGCCTCTAATCATCTATCTAGACTGAAGATTTTTTGGCTCTTCCTTCGAGAGCATCAAATCCGCTTTCCTCATTTTTCCATTTTTCTGGATTTTTTTTTTGGTGAAAAATGTGATTTTTGAGCAAAATAATTAATTAGGAAGTGATTTATGGGTTAAAAGAAGCAATTTTTGTCAATAGCATGGCCGCCTCCACAAGCGAGGTGGCAGGCGAATCCTGAATCCTGTACCTCGATACATGCGCCCGAACCGGCTTTACCGTACTACTTTTGTAACATTAAGCTGTAAACGATGTGTTAAGACAAAATAATTACCACGTCAAGACTAACAGAAAAGGTGGCCTTGTCGGAACACTCTCAGGTGAAAAGTTTTCGAGAAATCCATGCAGAAATTTCAAACAGAAGGTGAGTGGACTGACAGGTAGGCAACGCACCATTCACACGAAGTGTGACTAAACGATACACAAGTGAAAAACTAATAGCGTTCACTGTACTTTAAACGTGCAGAGTCATGTGCTAGGTGTAAGTCTGGGTGAGTTGCATTAAGAAATGATGACGACACGTTTATATATTGTGCATAACTAAAGANGATGTGTTAAGACAAAATAATTACCACGTCAAGACTAACAGAAAAGGTGGCCTTGTCGGAACACTCTCAGGTGAATAGTTTTCGAGAAATCCATGCAGAAATTTCAAACAGAAGGTGAGTGGACTGACAGGTAGGCAACGCACCATTCACACGAAGTGTGACTAAACGATACACAAGTGAAAAACTAATAGCGTTCACTGTACTTTAAACGTGCAGAGTCGTGTGCTAGGTGTAAGTCTGGGTGAGTTGCATTAAGAAATGATGACGACACGTTTATATATTGTGCATAACTAAAGAGCACACTAGTAAATTCTTTAAGTAGTAATGTTCTGTTACTGCAAAATGAATACGAGGCAGATAATTCTGTAGTAAACGAATGCGTTGAAACAGTACAAACTTATAAATTTGTAAAAAATAGTTACACTAATCAATCAATTCAGCCACACGCCTTGCACCCAACCGATTGCGCGCCGTATTTACGGTGACTGCTTTCAGGGCGTCATTGCCGTATCGTGCAGTCATGTGCCAAGTGGCCATCCAGTTCGCAGGCCACTGTAAGTCACAAAGTCCAGCCGTCAAGAACATTCCTGTGCATAACTGTGTGACGTGAAACCATGTTCGACTAACGTCCGGTATGCCATAGGTTCAATCTCAATATTCTGAAATCGGCATAGTTATTTTCCAGCGTCACATTCCACCTATATTTTAGGCAAATGCCGGCGTATTTTCTAGGTACTTAGCTCAATTCATTTTCTAATTGGTTAGTATATTTGCTACCATAAGTGCACATGTTAATACATTATGGCACACGTGATTATCTGACAGTGTATTTATTTTTCAAACGAGTGAATTGGAAGGGGAATAGTTGATATGCATGAATTCATCATGTTCCAATAATCGTAAAAAACATTTACTAGTATCCACTCTTGTATTTAAAAAATCTTGGTTTTGCTCTTGGAGTGAAAATAATGCAAAATAACTATTATCTTGGACACATGTTTGAATCTTAGTGTATTAATTTGATTGTATAATAAACAATTAAAAATAATGTAGCTTGCTGCTATTGAAGCTTAACGCCATAACATTCTGGAACTGTGATGAAATAACCAAAAATTATAAAGATACGCCATATATAGCTCCTGTCAATCGAATCATAAATAAAGATTCAACGTTGATATATGCTATTCACGGTTTAAAGATCTTAGGATCTACATTTTTACTAATTTTGTATCCTTCTGCCATTATCATCAACCTGATCACTTCTCGTGCGTAATACTATTGAAATTGCGGAATTGTTAGGAAAGTAAATCCATTGCTTATAATTTATGCACATTCGTACTCTAATGTGTATAAAAAGAGAAACAATAACATTACATTCAAAATACAATGTCAAGTCTTAGAACAATTTTTACTAATTCGCTGCAAATTAAACAGTGAACATGCATGCCAAAGTGAATTGTGTCAATATTTAAAAAAAAAAAACATATTTAATACAAGCCTGCCCATGGGAACTTACACCACACTGTGAAAACGTGCAATTCTAGTACCAGTATTTGAAGATGGCAATAAATATTAAATAACCAAATACAAAATCAACTCTGCGTTGTGTGGGTTTTCAAAGATATTTGGAAACAAAAAGCCCGTAAACACATCATTTCTCACCCTAAAAATATTGTCGTCAGAAAACAAAGTCGATTTTATTTCAGGTAGTCTTAAGCATAACTACAAATCTTTTCAAATGTGTTAAATTCTCATATGGGTGGAATAAGAAAATTATATGCAGCTTATTTTAGCAAAGCGCTTTTGACACCTGTAATCACAATAAGATATTGGTTAACTAGCTCATATCGGTTTAAGTCAGAAATACAAGGACTGGTTTGCAAGTTAACATAGTAGAGTAAATTTTCAAGTCAAAATAGATTATACTTTATCATTGCCATTTCAAGTATTAAGAGGTGCGTTCAAGGTTGCCACTTCTAATCAACGTTTTATTGATAGCCATCCGAAACTTAGGTACTCGAGAGCACTGCCGTATGAATAAGATTTTAAACTCTATCAAATAATGCGAAATACAACTGGTTGTGAACAGTTGCAAATTTATGCCATATCGTCCTCAAATTAGTGCATTCATAATGTAATAAAATTTTATTTCGAGAAAATACTAACTATAATCGTTTCTNTTTTATTTCGAGAAAATACTAACTAAAATCGTTTCTAGGAAAACACGTTGTGTAACTTTCAGTTATACACCAAATTCATTGTGTGAAGCTTAAGCGAACAAATAAAACCCGTTAATAAAATATTTGGCCATATTAAGCATTTGACATGCCACACATCAATTCATGATTCCCTTCTCTGACTTAATTTTTTATTTATACGATCGAAACTGGAATCATAAATTATCTAAAACTTAATAATAGCTTCTAATACATACAACTAGAATTGAAAATGGGCAAAAGAAAGTTTTTTAAGAATACACACAATTCATTTGAGTAAGACAATTTTTTCTGGGTTCTAAACATACAAAATCTCCACAAAGAACCTTGCTGATGCATTCTTATGTACTGCAACAAAGAAAACTGAGCATAACATACCTCAGCACATCTAATGATCAAAAAACCTTTTCACTATAAATCAAAAGATAAATTCTTTAACCAAATTCTTAAGTAACTATTTTAACAAATATTTAAAATTACTTTTTTACCAATTTTTTATACAATTTTTTGGTTACTTAAAAAGGCATTTGATAAAAAGTATGGTTTTTGGTAAAGTAACAATGTATTTTCAATTTTAACTTGGTGTTCCTCATTTAATAAACAAGTTAATTGTTTTCTTGTAACTATGTGGTTGCTTTTATTTCTGTAGAAAAAAGCCATAATCTTAAAACAAAAAATTTATAAACCACTTATAAAAATGAAAACTAATTGACTAAAAAATATACAGGAAAGAAAAATAAACCGTACCCTTGAACTCCTCATTTTGATTTAATTATCTACATTATTTTCCTACTTTCATTTTTTTATTTAGTTTGTATGTTTCTGGTTTAACTTTTTTTTAAATTATTTGGTAAACAGTAATTGAAATGGTATAATGTGCAGATGTATTTATATTTGCTAAAAAATGTAGAATTAAAACATTTGTATAAAAAAGTTGTAACATGCTGGACACTAGTTATTAGTGTCATTAGAATATGTTTTTACTGAAACTGAAAATGTTGAAAAAGATAGCTATAATTAAAACATTATAATACGTGGTACAAAGTAGTTAAACATATTTAACATATAATAACGCATTTTAATATCAATTTTTATACAAAAACATTAATATCCCAACACATCATACAAAAAGTTTTGAAATTTATTTTAACACCAAAACATAAGATCCGAAAACATTTCTAGAAATGTAACAATGAAATGGTTTCAGAATGTATAATAACTTTTGATATAAGGTAGTAAAGTGTGAATGTAGTGAATAAATGAAATACATTTTCATTTAATTTTAATATACTGTACAAATTACAAAAAACTGCAGTAAATGTAAATGTAAAAATTCAGCATCTCGTATGTTTTAAGATAAAGAATTCTACATACTGTAAAAACTTAACTACTTTGTTTAAACCACAATACTTAATGAAAATAGCATATATTTAAAGGCCTTAAAAAAATATAAAAAGTTCAGTATTGGTTAATACCAAAACATTATCGTATGCAAATATCCCGTGCCTTATTATATATTTTATATATGTATTTATTTTAGTACTATTTTAGTGTATAGAGTTGCAGTAATTTAACAGCAATTTAATTTTCACTTTTTTAAAGTCTGACATCGATGATACAAATATTGTTGTGTTTGTAATTGTTTCTAGTTAGTTCATATACCATGTATTTGTAATTTTGTGTGAGTTATTAAATCCTACCTATTCATTCTTCAAATATTTCTAATACTTTATAAGAGTTTAATATTGTTCAGTTTTCTCTGCTGATTTGGTACTTTTAAATAATTGGCTTTGATAAATGCATTCTTTGTTATTAACAGTTTCACAAATATTACAAATTTCAAATTTTCTATAATAAACTATACGCGATTTTATTTAAAAGTTTTATCAATAAAACAAATCTCATAAAACATAAATTATGAAATGTAAAGTGACAAAACTATTAGACATAAAATTTAGGTAACGAAATGTAATAAAAGTAAATGATGAGATGTTCAAGCCTTCTGGGTGGTTTAAAACACTAAAACTGGTTTAATTATTCGAATTATTAATTGTTAGCTTAAAAATATTAGATAAAATTATTGAAGTTATTAAAACAGGCAATGTCAGAAAATATACGTTTTTAATTGTTTTGTTTTTAGGATATTAAATATTTAAATAACATTTATTAAATTTTAAAACATTTATTACAGATAATTATGCAGATGAGTGTTTAAATATCTTAAAAAAGATTACTAAATATATTTATTTTAAAAATATCAGATTACATAACTTAACATATCTGTGAATATTAAAGATTTGATCCATTTTCTTTAATATTAAAAAGATGAATTCAATTAGATATTCCATTTAGATATGCCTTCAAACATGCAACTAACCACAGAATTTATGGAGATGGGTTTAGTCAGACACACCAATTATCAAAAAAGTAATTAAAACTTTATTGACTCAAACTATTTTTAATAGATCACTTTTATTATTTATAAATAAATTTTAATTTCTTAAATTTTATTAGCTTCAACATTTTTAAATTTTTTTGTTTTTAAAACATTTTNACACTTTTATTATTTATAAATAAATTTTAATTTCTTAAATTTTATTAGCTTCAACATTTTTTAATTTTTTTGTTTTTAAAACATTTTTGTTTATTTTGATTGTTGCTTTTTTCTGATATTTCACAATTATGTTTCAAATGCTTTTATGAGATTTCGATATTTGTAAAAAAAATTTAATTATATTTGTTTGTGTTTTGGGANAGATGGGTTTAGTCAGACACACCAATTATCAAAAAAGTAATTAAAACTTTATTGACTCAAACTATTTTTAATAGATCACTTTTATTATTTATAAATAAATTTTAATTTCTTAAATTTTATTAGCTTCAACATTTTTAAATTTTTTTGTTTTTAAAACATTTTTGTTTATTTTGATTGTTGCTTTTTTCTGATATTTCAAAATTATGTTTCAAATGCTTTTATGAGATTTCGATATTTGTAAAAAAAATTTAATTATATTTGTTTGTGTTTTGGGANAATTATGTTTCAAATGCTTTTATGAGATTTCGATATTTGTAAAAAAAATTTAATTATATTTGTTTGTGTTTTGGGATTTTTTAAATGTTCAAATGTTTTTTAACTTGGTTATGAGATAAAAATGGTTTTATTCTATATGACATTTGGAATTTTTTGTGTTTCTTAACCAGTTAACTTTCATGTCATAAATGTAATATTCTTTAATTTATTTTATTCTTTTCAAATTTTGAGATAGTTGCTTTTCATTACTTTTGTACTTATAAAAAGTTTTTCCATTAGATTTAAAAATGTCTAATTTTTTGTTTAAATTTTTTACATGTTTAATAAACTATTTTTCATGCTGCTATGAATTTTTAATTTGTTCTTAACTTTTTTGTGTTGTGTTAGAATTTAATTTTTTTCTCGTGTGTTTTTTTTTTGTGCTATGGGATTTTTTAAATTTATGCTAACCATCTGGCAAACCCTTTATATATAATTTCCTTTCTTTGAACTTTTAACTTTTTTTTNTTTTTTAAATTTATGCTAACCATCTGGCAAACCCTTTATATATAATTTCCTTTCTTTGAACTTTTAACTTTTTTTTCAGAATATATGTTATTTTCAATATTTTTGTAGTTTTAAATGTTTGGTTTTTTGTGCTATTTAAAATAATNTTTTTTTCAGAATATATGTTATTTTCAATATTTTTGTAGTTTTAAATGTTTGGTTTTTTGTGCTATTTAAAATAATTTTTTTTATTGGGCTTTGTACTTTTTTAATTAAAACATTTTTCTTGCTGTGTTGGGTCTGGCTTAGCTCTCTCATGTTATGCCTACTAAATATTATTTTGTCTTTGAGCGACCATTGCTGCAAGGTCAGCCTACTTGTGAGCCTCCACTTCCAGGACAACTGCAGTTTATATATAATGTACCAATTCCTAATTATTCTTTTCGTTGTTATTTACTGAACATTTTTAATTCTTATAGATATACTTGTAACGGTTTTTTCTTATTTTGCCAATTTCAGAAAAATATATTTAATTTTGGGTAGGTGCTTATATAGTAGTCATGTGGAGTTTGTTTCCGGATTTATTCATTCTTAAACATTCTCGATATCATAAATGAATTTTAAACGTGTTTTTTGCATTCATGCAGTTTGTAGAAACCAAAATATAGATAAGAAAATACAATCTTATATAACACAATTTACCAACATCGTAAACAAATATTTTGCGAACGTGGTTTGTTTCTGTTGAGCCATTTTTTAGGCCNTATAACACAATTTACCAACATCGTAAACAAATATTTTGCGAACGTGGTTTGTTTCTGTTGAGCCATTTTTTAGGCCCATGTGTGTATATTTCATTTATGCAAAACGATGTAATGTTTAGAAGCCAAGACTTGTACAGACACAAGTAAACATAACAGTATTCTTTAAATATTGTGTGTTGTTGAACAATCCTGTAAATCTTTCCGTCGGTGGCGCGTGCTAGCTGCGACGATAAAACATGTCGGGCGTTTTTTCTTCACAGTCTGGCTGACACACTAAATGTTGTATGCGNTATAACACAATTTACCAACATCGTAAACAAATATTTTGCGAACGTGGTTTGTTTCTGTTGAGCCATTTTTTAGGCTCATGTGTGTATATTTCATTTATGCAAAACGATATAATGTTTAGAAGCCAAGACTTGTACAGACACAAGTAAACATAACAGTATTCTTTAAATATTGTGTGTTGTTGAACAATCCTGTAAATCTTTCCGTCGGTGGCACNACAATCCTGTAAATCTTTCCGTCGGTGGCACGTGCTAGCTGCGACGATAAAACATGTCGGGCGTTTTTTCTTCACAGTCTGGCTGACACACTAAATGTTGTATGCGAAGTAAAGCTGATCACTTAACGGCAGGGTGTGTTTGTCTGTTGTGGAGCAGAGCCAGTGAGCAACGCGAGCGGGTTGTTCTGCCCGACGCTGTGGGACAACGTTACGTGCTGGCATGCCACGAGGGCGGGGGAGATGGTCGTGCAACCCTGCCCGGGATACGTGGTCGGAGTCAACCCCGNACGTGCTGGCATGCCACGAGGGCGGGGGAGATGGTCGTGCAACCCTGCCCGGGATACGTGGTCGGAGTCAACCCCGAGGTGAGCCACTGCCGTTGCTTCTTTGCCAGTCTGCGGCAGGCTGTTACGCGGTAAGTCCAGCATTTGCATGGCCCTGCTCATCTACTTCTCTCGTTCCGGATACTACTGCCATGAAAGGATATCCTTTGTCGTTTTGTGTATCATTCCGCTATCAACTCTTTGAGTGCTGACGACGTCATGTGACGTCCCCTGCATTGAATTAACGTGTATGTGGTTTGCCGGAACATTACGACATCCGCAGTCTTTGAAGACACTGGCGACGAAATATTACTTCGCTAGCAGTTTTTATAAGGTTCTCTGCAACGTAGTATTACGCCAGCAACTCAAAATGTAAATTACTAAAATGAACAGGGTTAATTGTATATAATTCTACGTAAGACAAAGCATTTGATTGGTGCACAGTCAATTTGGCATTATATTGGCTGACAGCTGGCCAGTAATAAACGTTGTGCAGTATAGTAAACGTGTCTGGTGTCGTGTGATCCTATATGACGGTTGTAAATTAGATTTGAGTCCAACAGAAATGATGGGCATGTAGTCGTGAATTTAGGCGACTCACTACTAACTTGTCTTAATTTATTGCCAGTAAACCTAATCTGTACTCAAAGTTTAAACTGTTTAGGGTGGATATATGCCAATATGGTGCCAATCATTGCCACTTATTTCTTCTATTGTTATTATAGAGTAAAATAAAATGAAATAAATTCAGCGTCCACAAATTTTATTAACACCATTTTAATATGACTATAAAATGTCTGACTACTTTCCTATATAACTGCCAGCTTTATTGGGAGTCTGCAAGTCAGCGCGTCAGATAATATGTGTATGGTAACATGCATGCATTTGACAGGCAGTTTTTTTTTCACAGGTTGGTTACAAAAGAGTTTACTTTACCGTGAACAGCCTATATCACAAGACACAACTGTAATTTTTTTTTGTGCTTTTACAAGAAAAATCCTTGGTAACTCAGTTGCCAAGAAAATCCTTCGTACAACTAAAAACAGTTTTCTTGTAAAATCTGCAAAACAAATATTTGTAATATTACAAATGATAAGCTTGTAATAATTTACAACTTACATTATTCAGAAATTGATATAAATGCATTTATTTTATTCTGGAAAACAAATGTAATGAATTAATAATAGAGAATAGGGGGAAAAAATTATTTAAAAATATAATTCTTAAAAAAAAAAATCAGACATTGCCAGCACAGGGACTTTAACTCACGCCCTTGCGTTATTAGCTCATTCCCAGCTTAACTTACGAGTTTTACAATTTTCACGCAATAAATAAACCAGTAAATACCTACAAAATATTAGTAAAGTTATTAGGTTAAAAAGAACGGATTTATTTAGCTTTAAGAGTTATGTGTAAATATGAACCATTAAAATTAACAGTTAATGAATAATAGCAATACGTGTTTTTAAAATCGTCGTTTTTTTTATGATTATTTGAGCTCTTTAAGTGTTTTATGTTATTCAAACTTGCAATATATTTCTTTTTGAACGCAACTACACTTTACATCACCCCTAGTTTTTGCACAAACACGTACGGTTTTACGTTGTTGAGCGTCCTCCATTTTGCTTGAACTCGTTGATACGGGTCAGTATAGTAGAAACATTTATTGAGGTATTTTAAAAAAANAGCGTCCTCCATTTTGCTTGAACTCGTTGATACGGGTCAGTATAGTAGAAACATTTATTGAGGTATTTTAAAAAAACGGCCGTTGTAGTTTTACAAACGAGTAATTTTACAAGAAAAAGTTTTGTACTGTCACAAACGTTCATAANAAAAAAACGGCCGTTGTAGTTTTACAAACGAGTAATTTTACAAGAAAAAGTTTTGTACTGTCACAAACGTTCATAAAATTACAAACAATTTATCAGTAAAAATTACAAATAATTTTTACAGTGCTTCGCTCCGTCGGTTTTTAGGACATTCAAACACGAATCTTCTCCTCCTCATCGCGTTTTCACCACCAGACAATGGCGACACAGTTCTTTGGCTGTAAGCCCCGGTACAATTCTCCACTTCATTTCGTAGTCACAAACAGCTTCGTCACTTGCGCATGCGCAATACGCTTCACGAGGGTGCTACCACTAATGCTTTGAAAGTAACGAAAATGTTTGTTGTTACCTTGTCTTGATATTCCACCAAGGGGAACCGGGTTCAATCCCCGGCCGGGCCACTCCCTGATTTTGGCATGTGGGAATCGTGCCGGACGATGCCGCTGGTTGGAGGATTTTCTCTGGGATATCCCGATTCCCCCGCCCTTTCATTCTGGCACTGCTCCATACTCACCTCAATCACCCTCATTAGCTCTCAAAACCTCGCTGTCAAGAGCAGCCCAAATCTCTTCACTCACTCATTCTATAATTTACTCTAATTAATATCCTTCTTAATGTCTCTGTTTAGATGTAGTCATCTAACTCATACTCATTATTAACACACTTTAAGTCGGTCTGTTGCCATCATTTGTAATGTCTTTTACTCACGCATCCAGTCAAATAGTCCAGCCTTCCCGTCGTACTCTTCACTGCCCCGATGCTAGCAGTAGCAGATTTTCCTGCCGCTGGTCACCTCTCTCGCCGCTCGTTTCTCTCTTTCGTCGTATATCGCCAAAACTCCAGCCACTCATCCAATCATCAACTGCTGGCTCGGAGGCCCGGCGTGCTTTTTATAGTCTCTGACCTTGACCTGGAAGGTTCGCCGCACCCCGAATCACGCTGAGAGAAACGAGGTCAGTAATCAAGAGAATTCTTCAGATGTCTCAAAGACACCCGATACCCAATGTCGGGAGCAGCACGCGCCTTGATAGGCATAACAGGCACGCTTTGTAAGCATTCCTTTGTAAAGCCGTTGCGTCTCCGGTTGCAACTGATAGCGCGCGTCAATCAATAATCCGTGCCTCGCACGCTAGCAGAGTGGCCAGCTGTAACAGTATAGTTGCATAACAGTTTGTCTTAGCATTACATATAGCCCTGTAATAAATTGTAGTGTGATACGACTATCATAACTTCGCCCCTGTGCTATGTTATGTGCAAATGGGGAGCCGTAAGGAAGGGCTATCCTGCGCCCTGTTTAGCATCTGCACGCGCTTCAGTCAGTAACTGCAAGTAAGTACATTCAAATAAGTGACGGCATCTGAATTATTATGCTGCTTGCCCATGGTATTGGTATATCATTGTACGCTGTTNGTACATTCAAATAAGTGACGGCATCTGAATTATTATGCTGCTTGCCCATGGTATTGGTATATCATTGTACGCTGTTAAAGTATTAATTTTTATACTTGTTAAGTGTTGGTGTTAAAAAAAATTTTAAACAACATTATTAGTTGCTCATTTATAACAGAATTCTGATTGATTTAAAAATAGTAAAATGTTAATTTAATTCAAATAATCAGAAGTTAAAAGACGTTCGATTATTTTAATATAAATAAGTACTGATGAATAACTTAAATATGGACAAGGCGTTTTTATAAAAATAACATTCGTGGGAAACGAATTATTATAATTATAATTATACAAACAGTAATAAAACAATATGAAGACAAGTNAAATTATAATTATACAAACAGTAATAAAACAATATGAAGACAAGTGAATATAGGCTATTCACGGTAAAGTGAGCACTTTTTGAAGCCCTCTCATTTGTAATATAGTCAATATATATATTTGACGTTAGCCGTTATCTTTCGAGTCCCGTGAAACATATACACCGTTACATATATATTACTTACATAGCAATATATATTTTAAAAAGTGATGGAAGGATTAAAAAAATGGCTGGTAGGAAAAAAGTAACTAGGGCCTCAAAACTGCTCACTTTGCCGTGAACAAACGACGACCTAGTNGTACATTCAAATAAGTGACGGCATCTGAATTATTATGCTGCTTGCCCATGGTATTGGTATATCATTGTACGCTGTCAAAGTATTAATTTTTATACTTGTTAAGTGTTGGTGTTAAAAAAAAATTTAAACAACATTATTAGTTGCTCATTTATAACAGAATTCTGATTGATTTAAAAATAGGAAAATGTTAATTTAATTCAAATAATCAGAAGTTAAAAGACGTTCGATTATTTTAATATAAATAAGTACTGATGAATAACTTAAATATGGACAAGGCGTTTTTATAAAAATAACATTCGTGGGAAACGAATTATTATAATTATAATTATACAAACAGTAATAAAACAATATGAAGACAAGTGAATATAGGCTATTCACGGTAAAGTGAGCACTTTTTGAAGCCCTCTCATTTGGAATATAGTCAATATATATATTTGACGTTAGCCGTTATCTTTCGAGTCCCGTGAAACATATACACCGTTACATATATATTACTTACATAGCAATATATATTTTAAAAAGTGATGGAAGGATTTAAAAAATGGCTGGTAGGAAAAAAGTAACTAGGGCCTCAAAACTGCTCACTTTGCCGTGAACAAACGACGACCTAGTTGCAGAAGTAAAAACGTTTATGCGAGTGTTGCACCCATTGGCAGTGGAAGTGAGGAGGGGTGCATCAGNTTGCAGAAGTAAAAACGTTTATGCGAGTGTTGCACCCATTGGCAGTGGAAGTGAGGAGGGGTGCATCAGCACCCCTAACAAGAATATGGATGCCATCCAAAGATGGTGGCGTCTACTACGATGCTCTTTTAAGGGGTGTCTCAGCAAAGTAATCCGTGAGAGGAGTATTCGGAACGAAGGGTGCTGCGTTATGTTGCAGGGACACGCGAGCAAGCAGTGCATGCAGGACGGCCGGTGGTACGTCAGCCCTCGCTGGCAGAGGCACTGGACCAACTTGACAGACTGCTTCCATGGCCGCACCGCGTCCATCCTCTCCAGCTTCGACGGCACGCCTAACGTATCATACATCGAGGTAAACGCCGCTTCACGTTCAACCTAACAGTCTACTTTGCGTCGACCCTGCGTCCAATTATCTTTAATAAAATCGTAGCTGTGTTCACACTGAAGTTAATAAATGCTCGTCTACGAGAAGTTGCAATTCAGTTTCCCCAAATATGCTACATTTAGGATCTGAGAAAGGCTGGTCTAAATATGTGTGTATAAGCTGTTCACGATAAACTGAGCACTTTTGAAAGCCCAGCGTAAAATCTATTTGTATGTACATTGTGTGTTCTTCCGCCATATGTAAAATTAACATTGCCATGGGCCCGCTCACTGTATTCGTGAGTCGGTCAAGTGAAACCGTGAAATTGTTAGAAAAGTAAATATTTTACCAATGTGCTACTTATAACATTTAAACGCATTAAATAAAAAAGTAAAACACGCCTAAAAGAAATAATTTTAGTATTCACAAATATTTATCTAGCACTTTTAATTCAACTTTACGACACGGGACTACTTTCCATCCGTCGTTACCAACTTTACTAGGCGCATGCCAGTCAGTGTGCCCGTTAAAATATATCAGGTTGGAGCAGTGACATTTTTCAAAGGTTGATTACAAAAGTGCTTAATTAACTCTGAACAGTTTATACTTGCAAGTAAATGTATATATGAGCAGTTATAATATTTGAGACGTTTGCATTTGTAAGCCAATGATCCCATTTCTCGTCTAAATTAACACCAGTTTGCACCCGTAGATTTTTTTTTTAGTCCAAAGTTTTTCAGATCCTTAAATTGTTTATCATTAAAATATACATTAATGAAATTAAAACTTCAACATATGTTGCAATCGTGGCACAACATAATTTATACAGTCCAAACGGAAGTTCGTAGGAATAAACGTGATTACAGAAAATTATAAGTTACTGATACAACTAATGAGCCTACTATCCCCTACATGTGTGCCAATAATTTTTTCATGGAGTTCTTAAAATCTTAGAAGCCTTAAAGTCTTGGTGACAGCAATATCACTAAGAGATGAAACCAGAAACATATGCATCAGTAGCGAGACTATTACAAGTACACACGTGCCTTACCCGGGACTCTAACCCAGGAAACCTCGTACTATAAGCTAGCGCGTAATCAACTGCATTACGGAGGTCGGATTTAGAGCATCAGCTTCGGATGCAATCAGCCTAACGTTTTTATAGGTAAGGTTTATTTCCCTAATATATTTACATGGCCGTCATTTTGAAAATAGGGTGCTGAACCACTTAAAACACGAAAGTTTACATTGCCTACCGTAGCACCTCTTGTCTGAAGAAATTGGTGGAAATAGGTTCGTTGGTTCTCGATATATGACGTATAAACTTTATTTTTTATTTGGTGTTATCTTTCAAAGTTGCATTTAAAAAAAAGAGGTCCTGCATGCGATGCTTCTAACAAATACTATCAGCATGCAAAGTTTGGTTGAATTTGGTTAAATAGTTTAATAGATGTAAAAAACTTATTAAAATTTTATTTGGTCGCCATTTTTAAAATCAATGTCTTATCCCACTTAAATCATTTAAGTTTACGTGGCCTTCTGTTGCACTAACGATGTGCAAAATTTGGTGGAAATTAGTTGAATTGTTCCGGAAATATGGCAAAAGGTTACATGGTCTCGCCTGGCACAATTTTGCAAAAAGGCTGGCAAAAGAAGACCTCCGTATGTATAAATGATGCTTTTAATGAATACTGTTAGTGTACAAAATTTGCTAAAATTTTGTTTAATTGTTTAATATAATACATACTAACCTTAATTATTTATACTATCGCCATTAAAAAAAGAAGGCCTACCGCACCTAAAAAAATCAATTTTACTTACCCTACTGCAGCACTACTTGCGTGTAAAATTGGCTGGGAATTGGTTGATTTGTACTCGAGATATGGCATAAAATTCCATTTTTTCAAGTGACAAACTTTATAAATGGAGGACGAAATATTATGTATTAGTAAATTCGATGGTTGTCATAGATTACAGAACAAAAAGTTAAATTAAAATCGGTAACATAGTTTCGTAGTTCTAGTTCACCAAGATATAAAGTTTAAGTATAGCCTCCATTCTGAAAATAAGTTTCTGGCACATTTCAAAACATACAAATTAATATGACCTATCACAGTACAACTTCTACACCAACTTTTGTGGGAATCGGTAGATTGTTTTCTGAAATATGACATAAAAACTTTTTTATATTGGGCTATCTTACAAAATGGCGGAAAGATGAGGCTTTATATGGACGAATGTGATTTTTATAACAGTTTATGCGAACATATAAAGGTAAGTTTAAAATATTTATATTGCAGTCATTCTGAATATTAGTGTTTGGCCCACTCAAATCGTATCAGTTTATATAGACTGCCGTAGTGCTATTTTTTTGACAAATTTGGTGAGAATATTTTGCTTTTTTCCGGAGATATGAAATAAAAATGTTAATTTGTTATGTGAAGGTATCTGACAAAAGAGACTTCGTGTGGGCACATTCGATGGTTGTAATATATACTGACAGCATACAAAGTTAAGTTGAAATTAATTAGGGCCTACATGGTTTCGACGATGTCGTCACATACTAAGCTAAAATTAATATATAACCACCATTTCGAAAATTTTGAAAATAAGATTTTGACACACTTAAAACATACCATTTTATATCACCTGTCGCAGTAATACTTGTTTGCAAAATTTGGTAGGAATCGGTGGATTTTTTCTATATATGACATAGAAACGTTCTTTATTCGTGTGGCACTATCTTACAAAATGGTGGACGAAAGTGGCTACGTGTTAGCATGTGTGATACTTGTAATAAATATTCCCAGCATACTAAATTTGGTACAAATTGGTCGAAGGGTTTGTTAGATACACCNTGTGTGATACTTGTAATAAATATTCCCAGCATACTAAATTTGGTACAAATTGGTCGAAGGGTTTGTTAGATACACAAAATAAACACAAAATCTTTGTATGACCACCATTTTAAAAATAAGTGTCACATCAATTGAAATCATATACATTTACATGGCCTACAATGGCATTACTCACCTGCCAAGTTTGGCGAGAATTAGTTGAGAAGAATTCAAGATATAATGCAAAAGTTTAATTTTTTACTGCGGTACTATCTTCCAAAAAGGATAACCAAAAACTATATATTTTTCTAAATTCAATGCTTACATGATGCATTGTCAACATACAAAATTTGATTTAAATCTGTTGAATGGTCCCTGAGATATGTTATGACACCTTAATTTTTTAATTGCCACAGTTTCGAACGTAAGCGCCCGACGTGGTCGAAAGTTATAAAAGTCAGATTTTTACTGAGTACCATATGTGTACTGAGTTTGGTGAAATTCGGTTTACGCGTTCGAAAGTTGTTACGGCGGGACACACACACACATACACAGGCACACATACATACACATACACACACATACACATACACCCAGATAGGAAAGTGATCTCATTAGCCTTTCTTTCCTTCGGAAAGTAATAAAATAAGGGAAAAGTATGGTCACTTCATTCTAATTGGCTGTAACTACGTTACCTTTGTTGAAGTTGGGTCAACTTCTCGCATGGAAATTTTAAATTAACGTCTCTCAGTCTCTCTTAATTCTATGTGAATACACTGCTGCACGAACTACACCGGAACATAACAACAATGCAAAGTTGACGCAATTAGCTCCACGCTAACTTCAATGTGAATAGGCCTTAACTGTCCCTACCTGGGGGCCCGAAAAGGTCGAGGCACGTTGACGCCGGCTGTTCGAATCCACGCCGCGGGCGTGATTCCCAGAGTGACCTCAGCCTGTGTCAGCTGTGACTGGCTGGAGCCAAGCTAACTCACGCTCTTCATACAGCGAAATGGAATAGAGCGCGCATTCCAGCTACGCAGTAACCAAGTTTTGAACGCCAATACTAAACGGATAAATTTTTTGCCAATAGAACAGACAAACAAACCTCAAAAATGTTTTGCACCGCCTGTAATTGTTTGCACGTGAAGGATGTTTGCTGGGACAGTAAAGTCTGACGTGATATTCTGTACAGACAGTGTATATTTTCGTTCCATACTTTTGCTTAGGCCGTGAGAAACCTAGTAACTCTTATAGAAATACGAGTGGTGCAAACCATTTTTTTTTTTTAGGTGTGTTTACAGAATGGGGCGGAATTCAACCAACAAACTTCATGAGGCGATTCCTTATACAAAANTGTGTGATACTTGTAATAAATATTCCCAGCATACTAAATTTGGTACAAATTGGTCGAAGGGTTTGTTAGATACACCAAATAAACACAAAATCTTTGTATGACCACCATTTTAAAAATAAGTGTCAAATCAATTGAAATCATATACATTTACATGGCCTACAATGGCATTACTCACCTGCCAAGTTTGGCGAGAATTAGTTGAGAAGAATTCAAGATATAATGCAAAAGTTTAATTTTTTACTGCGGTACTATCTTCCAAAAAGGATAACCAAAAACTGTATATTTTTCTAAATTCAATGCTTACATGATGCATTGTCAACATACAAAATTTGATTTAAATCTGTTGAATGGTCCCTGAGATATGTTATGACACCTTAATTTTTTAATTGCCACAGTTTCGAACGTAACCGCCCGACGTGGTCGAAAGTTATAAAAGTCAGATTTTTACTGAGTACCATATGTGTACTGAGTTTGGTGAAATTCGGTTTACGCGTTCGAAAGTTGTTACGGCGGGACACACACACACATACACAGGCACACATACATACACATACACACATATACACATACACCCAGATAGGAAAGTGATCTCATTAGCCTTTCTTTCCTTCGGAAAGTAATAAAATAAGGGAAAAGTATGGTCACTTCATTCTAATTGGCTGTAACTACGTTACCTTTGTTGAAGTTGGGTCAACTTCTCGCATGGAAATTTTAAACTAACGTCTCTCAGTCTCTCTTAATTCTATGTGAATACACTGCTGCACGAACTACACCAGAACATAACAACAATGCAAAGTTGACGCAATTAGCTCCACGCTAACTTCAATGTGAATAGGCCTTAACTGTCCCTACCTGGCGGCCCGAAAAGGTCGAGGCACGTTGACGCCGGCTGTTCGAATCCACGCCGCGGGCGTGATTCCCAGAGTGACCTCAGCCTGTGTCAGCTGTGACTGGCTGGAGCCAAGCTAACTCACGCTCTTCATACAGCGAAATGGAATAGAGCGCGCATTCCAGCTACGCAGTAACCAAGTTTTGAACGCCAATACTAAACGGACAAATTTTTTGCCAATAGAACAGACAAACAAACCTCAAAAATGTTTTGCACCGCCTGTAATTGTTTGCACGTGAAGGATGTTTGCTGGGACAGTAAAGTCTGACGTGATATTCTGTACAGACAGTATATATTTTCGTTCCATACTTTTTTTTTTAGGTGTGTTTACAGAATGGGGCGGAATTCAACCAACAAACTTCATGAGGCGATTCCTTATACAAAANTTTTTTTTTTAGGTGTGTTTACAGAATGGGGCGGAATTCAACCAACAAACTTCATGAGGCGATTCCTTATACAAAATAACGTGGCAAATATATGTGATACTTTATACCTAAAATGAATATTAACAATAAGTTGCATATATAACTAATGAGCCTACTTTCCTCAACATGGGTGCAATTTATTAAGTTCTTAAAAGCTGAGTTGGTAGGTAGGACTTAACTTCTCTTTGAAAGCAATATAATTAAAATTGAAACCAGAAACTTATCAACAGTAGTGAGGCAATTACAAGTACACACTTGCCTTACCCGGTACCTGAACACAGAAAACCTCATGCAATAAGCTAGCGTGCAATCAACTGCATTAAGGAGGTCGGATTCGAGCATCAACTTCGGATTTAATCAGGCTAATGTTTCAAATGATATGGTTTAATAATCTAAAATATTTACAATGCCGTCATTTTGAAAATAAGTGATTGAGCCACTTAAAACTTGCAAGTTTACATTTCCTACCGTAAGGCTATCTTTGTGAAGAATTTGGCGGAAGTAGGTTGATTTGCCTATGAGATATGGCATAAAAACTTTATTTTCTTGTTTCGTGCTATCTTACAAATCTGGAAAATAAGAATTGTCTCTGTATACAATGCTTCTAATATATAATGTCAACATTCAAATTTTGGCTGTATTTGGTTAAATTGTTTAATATATTTGGCAAACTTACCTTATTTCTTGATGAATCCGCCATTTTGAACATCGTTGTCTGACCCACTTAAATCGTGAAAGTTTANGCAAACTTACCTTATTTCTTGATGAATCCGCCATTTTGAACATCGTTGTCTGACCCACTTAAATCGTGAAAGTTTACATGGCCTTCTATAGCATTTATGGTGTGCACAATTTGGTGAAAATATATTAACTGTTCCAGAAATTTGGCAAAATTTTCGATTTTTTCAACTGGCACTATTTTGCAAACAGATTGGAAAAATTTTATCTCTGTGTGTATAATATATGCCTCTAATGAATAATGTCAGTGCACAAAATTTGGCTGAATTTTGTTAAAAATTTTAATAGAAGCTATACTCTAAATTAATTAATTACATATATTAACACCATTAAAAAAAGAACTACCGCACCTCAAACATTGCAGTGTACGTACCATAATGTAGCACTACTTGCGTATAACATTTTAACATTTGGTGGGAATCGGTTGATTGGTCCTCGATATACGGCATTAAACCTCCATAGTTTTAATGTGACGATCTTCATAAAATGAGGACAAAAAAGTTATGTATTAGCACATTCTATGAGTGTATACTTCCAATCTACAAAGTTAAGTTAAAATAGATTACATAGTTTCGTAGATAAATCACACAAAACTAAAATGATTTTATAACCGCCATTCCGAAAATGAGTGTGTCATACTTAAAAAAATACATATATTAATATCGCCTACCACAGGACAACTTTTTCGCCAAAATTTTTAAGTATGGGTTGATTTTTTCCCGAGATATGAGATAAAAACTTTATTTTTTATTTGTTGGGCTATCTTACAAAATTTTGGTAGGAATCTGTCAATTGTTTGCCGGGAAAGAAAAACTTTATTTATTTGCATGATGCTACCTTAAAAAATGGAGGGCAAAAGATGCTCAGTGTAGATACTTTTGTAAGTTGTAATATCTACTGCCAGCATACTGTGTTAAGTTGAAATATATTACATGGTTTCGATGGTATGGCATTCTATGCTAAAATATCAATATTGCCGCCATTTTGAGAATAACTTACTTACATGCTAAAAACATACCACTTAACATCATCTTCTGCAGTACTACTTGTTTGCCAAATTTAATAGGAATCGGTCAATTTTTTTCAAGATATGACATAAATAGTTTTTTTTTCAAGTGGCGCCATCTTACAAAATGCCGGACAAAATATGTTTCGTGTAGATAGAGTTGATAGTTGTGATATCTTCTGCCAGTATACAAAGTTAAGTTGGAATTGATTACATGGTTTCGACGATATAGCATTCTAAGCAAAAAAGCCATATGATCGTCATTTTTAAAATAAATGTGTGACATGCTTAAAACATATCAGTTAACATCATTTTCGTCAGTACTACTGGTTTTCGAAATTCTATTGGAATCGGTTAATTAATTTCCAAGATATGACATAAAAACGTTATTTTTCGTATGGTGCTATCTTAAAAAATGGCCGACAAAAGTATTTATGTGTTGGTGTATATGATGCTTGTAATATATACGTTCAGCATACAAAATTTGGCCGAAATCAGTTAAATGTTATGGTAGATATACCAAATAAACCTCAAATATGTGTATGAATGCAGTTTTTGAAAATAAGTGCCTTATCAAGTTCAATCACTTACGTTTACTTACTCTATAAAAAATATTACTTACATGCCTAATTAGGAGAGAATTGGTGTGGTAGTTTTCGAGATATAATGTAAAATATTAGTTTTTTTATTTTATGCTATCTTACAAAATGGCGGAAAAAATCAAACATGTCCATCTCAAAAATTAATGATTACTAGATACTCTGCCAGCATACAAAATTTGTTTTAAATCGGTGTAATGGTTCCCGAAATATAACATATCACCCACAGTTTTTAAATGGCCGCCATTTTGAAAGTAAGTTCCCAGCATTGTCAAAAACTTTAAAAATCAAGTGGATTTGCCAAGTACTATATGTGTACAGAGTTTGGTGAAATTAGGTTGACGCATTAAAAATTGAAAATAAGGGCATACACACGCACAGACACACACACAGCCACACATACAGGAAAGTGATCTCATAAGTCTTTCTTCCCTTCGGAAAGTNATACACACGCACAGACACACACACAGCCACACATACAGGAAAGTGATCTCATAAGTCTTTCTTCCCTTCGGAAAGTAGGCTAAAAACAATGTGAGCCCAAGATAATTAAGATTTTAATAGATTTTGTAAAATATTGTTAAAAAAGAGAAATTAAATTATAATTCTTCGAACATTGTTTTATGATATCGGGATCATTAACACAATAGCAAACTCTCATTAATACATCCCACCGTGATGAAAATAACATGAGTGGGCACCCTCTTATTGCAGAAAACTATTTTACAGCCAGGATTTATGAACATGTAATGCTGGTTTATTAACCAATAGGGCCTAATTAACAAAAAAAAAACGTCTCTCTTGTTGCAACTGCCTACGATTCACAGTTTTCTTGTAAAACTCACAGAAATATTTCGGCGGCAGCAATACACTTGCAAGCGCGTGGACAACGCCAATGCTTCCTGCAGGAAATCACACTTCGACTGTCGCCAGAAACAAGCAGGCAGCTTCAGAGCTTAAAGCTTATTTATGTATGGTACATGTTGTTTTCAGTAAGAGTTAAAAATATTCTCCACCATCGTCTGTGGAGTGGGCGGGCACAGCAGCGTATCATAGACATGCATGTAGGTAATATTGCTGAAGTGCTAAACACTGTATCACCGTAATACACGAAAACGGTGGGTCCTAGGCAGTTGCAACACGAGGACAATTTCTGTTAGTTAAGCCATACTGCTCAATAATGCAGCATCAAACNGTGGGTCCTAGGCAGTTGCAACACGAGGACAATTTCTGTTAGTTAAGCCATACTGCTCAATAATGCAGCATCAAACATTCATAAACCCTGACGCTAAAAATGCTGTGTGCAATTATTTTCATTTCGGTGGGAGGTATTAATGAGAGTTGCTCTTAGTTTGAAGATCCTGACAACATAAAANAGAATTGGTGTGGTAGTTTTCGAGATATAATGTAAAATATTAGTTTTTTTATTTTATGCTATCTTACAAAATGGCCGGAAAAAATCAAAAATTTCCATCTCAAAAATTAATGATTACTAGATACTCTGCCAGCATACAAAATTTGTTTTAAATCGGTGTAATAGTTCCCGAAATATAACATATCACCCACAGTTTTAAAATGGCCGCCATTTTGAAAGTAAGTTCCCAGCATTGTCAAAAACTTTAAAAATCAAGTGGATTTGCCAATTACTATATGTGTAGAGAGTTTGGTGAAATTAGGTTGACGCATTAAAAATTGAAAATAAGGGGATACACACGCACAGACACACACACAGCCACACATACAGGAAAGTGATCTCATAAGTCTTTCTTCCCTTCGGAAAGTAGGCTAAAAACAATGTGAGCCCAAGATAATTAAGATTTTAATAGATTTTGTAAAATATTGTTAAAAAAGAGAAATTAAATTATAATTCTTCGAACATTGTTTTATGATATCGGGATCATTAACACAATAGCAAACTCTCATTAATACATCCCACCGTGATGAAAATAACATGAGTGGGCACCCTCTTATTGCAGAAAACTATTTTACAGCCAGGATTTATGAACATGTAATGCTGGTTTATTAACCAATAGGGCCTAATTAACAAAAAAAAAACGGCTCTCTTGTTGCAACTGCCTACGATTCACAGTTTTCTTGTAAAACTCACAGAAATATTTCGGCGGCAGCAATACACTTGCAAGCGCGTGGACAACGCCAATGCTTCCTGCAGGAAATCACACTTCGACTGTCGCCAGAAACAAGCAGGCAGCTTCAGAGCTTAAAGCTTATTTATGTATGGTACATGTTGTTTTCAGTAAAAGTTAAAAAATATTCTCCACCATCGTCTGTGGAGTGGGCGGGCACAGCAGCGTATCATAGACATGCATGTAGGTAATATTGCTGAAGTGCTAAACACTGTATCACCGTAATACACGAAAACGCTGGGTCCTAGGCAGTTGCAACACGAGGACAATTTCTGTTAGTTAAGCCATACTGCTCAATAATGCAGCATCAAAAATGCATAAACCCTGACGCTAAAAATGCCGTGTGCAATTATTTTCATTTCGGTGGGAGGTATTAATGAGAGTTGCTCTTAGTTTGAAGATCCTGACAACATAAAANGTGTGCAATTATTTTCATTTCGGTGGGAGGTATTAATGAGAGTTGCTCTTAGTTTGAAGATCCTGACAACATAAAATAATGTTCGGAGAATTGTAGTTTAATTCCACTTCTTTTCCGATATTTTGAAAAAATACTGTTTAATAATTCGATTTTCAGGGACTCATATCTCCCTTAATATTAAGTTAGGGTATAAAGTGCCCCATATATTTCCCACTTGATTTTGCAAAAGGGATTATCGCACGAAGTTTATCGGTGGGATTCTGCCCCATTCTGTATAGTTTGTACTAGATGTTAAAAACTGTTCACGCAAACATGTCTTTTTTAATGTCAGTGCTCTTCGTTTGGCCGAATTGTAACACAATATCTATATACCGAGCGAGGCGGTGCATTGGTAAACCTTTGTGCTGGCTTTAGGGGGGACCTGGGTTCGATACCAGGTTTGGCATACAGGTTTCGATTTATCATGATTTCGCGAAGATGAGTGTTGGGTAGGTTCCTGACTACGAAGTCAAGGCCGATTCCGTACCCGCTATGAGGCCACGGTGGCTGAGCGGTTAGCGTGCTCGTCTCCCACCAAGGCGAACCGGGTTCAATCCCCGGCCGGGTCACTCCCGGAATTTTCACATGTGGGAATCGTGCCGGACGATGCCGCTGGTCTGCGAGTTTTCTCGGTGGTCTCCCGTTTTCCCGCCCCCACATTTCGGTGCTGCTCCATACTCACATAAGTCGCCTCCATCGGCTCTCAAGACTTCGCTGTTAAGAGCCGCCCAAATCTCTTCACTCACTCACTTCTTACCCACTCCTGCTACTCTGAGAGCGTTGCTCCGTCTCTAACGACCTCGCTGTCGACAAGACAACCAAACTACCTACCACGGTAATATATTCAAGTTTCACATAATATTTATTATAGAAGCTCGGGTTTTGTTGGAAAATAGTCTGATTGCAGTTCTTGTACTAATGCTGGGGAAATGCGCAGAGGATGAAAATTGCCCTACAATACGATTGGTCTACAGGCTTCACAGCCGTATTTTACCATTTAATAAAGCTATTGAACGTAACTAATCCCAAAAATATCAGCAGTTGTTCAGGATATACCTAGAATTTTTTGAGTGACTGACGAGTGTCCGTCGTAATCATGCTGANAAAAATATCAGCAGTTGTTCAGGATATACCTAGAATTTTTTGAGTGACTGACGAGTGTCCGTCGTAATCATGCTGACCTACGTGTTAGTCCGTCTCTGCCCAACTAATAACGGTGAATTGGCCAATAACAGCAGTCCCGTTCGCACATAGACTGCAGGTTGAAATGTGTCGGACTGGGACTCCTTGGGATTAAATATATCCCAGTCCACTTGGAATATTAGTCACCTTTTTGACATTCAAAATTGCAGTTGGGGCAGAATCAGTACCAACATGTTTTATTTATAATTATTGATTTACGGATTTATACTAGTTCACATTTTGTAGCGCTTATTGTTAGATATAAAAATATTTAGCACAGTGTTACTTCAGTTTTTAGGTTTTAATTAATGAATAATTTTCCTGAGGTTGGAAAGTGTTAGAGTAAGAAAACACAAATTATATTATGTATCCACGGATCAATTAGTGTGTTTGGTGAGAGGAGGGAGTACATTGTTGTATCTACGCCACTGTTCCTACCAAGTATATGGTAAGAAAAAGCCGCTCAAATCGCTCTAATCTTACAAAAGTGAAACCATTTGGTTTGTCATCTAAAATGCCTAATAATTAACGCGTCAAATAAACAAGAGGTAATATTGTATCTTTGCCAGAACGCAAATGGCTATGCAAATCTGAGAGAAAATCAGAAATTAGTGGTTTCTGAGGGCTTTACTGATAAATCTTATTTTTCCAAACCGTAAAGTCAAATGTTTGCAAACTAAGGCAAAACAGTAAAGAAGCGGCGTGGGTTTACGTCCAAAAAATAATTTTTCACTGCTCGAACATATACATACTCGCCCTTAAATATTATTGTTCTTGTTTTAATCTTTGATTAAAAATAACATCTAAACTTTGTCGAAAACTGAGTTGCCACTTAGTGCCAAACTCGTTAGACATAGAATCTTCCCGTGTGTTATTTAGCTGTCAATAAATGTTACTAGCTGTTACTCTATAAAAAAATATCTAAAATAATTCTGCCTGAAAATAGTGGATGTGGGCGCTGTGTCACTTGGTTATGTGCCTACCCGGCTCTATAAGGGAGCGGGGGTGCCTCACTTCGACCTTCCCCTCCCACCAGGCAGACCCGCTCACCAGGTGGCCGGGAATGATTTACAGCTGTCCTGGCTGGCATCACAACCCTTCCTCCTCCCCTGCCGGAGGAGCCGACGACTTAGGAGGTTGAGCAAGGATATTCTAGTAACTAGGACCCTCGGCGCAACCCGGAATTTTGAGAAATTTATTGGCTATGGCCGATGACACTATAAATACCGACGCTGGACCTTCGGGAGTCATTGCGGAAGCCATCTGGCTGAAGTTAGGTCGATCAGGATCAGTCTGGTGCCGCGTGGGACATCGACGAAGAGGATGGACGACAGCGAAAGGTACGAGACGATGGCAGNCTGGCTGGCATCACAACCCTTCCTCCTCCCCTGCCGGAGGAGCCGACGACTTAGGAGGTTGAGCAAGGATATTCTAGTAACTAGGACCCTCGGCGCAACCCGGAATTTTGAGAAATTTATTGGCTATGGCCGATGACACTATAAATACCGACGCTGGACCTTCGGGAGTCATTGCGGAAGCCATCTGGCTGAAGTTAGGCAAATCAGGATCAGTCTGGTGCCGCGTGGGACATCGACGAAGAGGATGGACGACAGCGAAAGGTACGAGACGATGGCAGACGATGTGTCTGTGGTGTGAACGGACGAGAGGGCGTGATACCCGACGAGTAGAGGGACAACTGTGCATGGGGCGCTCAGAGATCTCTAAAACATTTCGGACCGGTGAAATCTGAGTTTAACTAAGGTGGGACTGCACGAACATGTGATATGGACTTTATTGTAAATACTGGAACTGTCGCATATGGACATGTAATATCTAAAATAATTCAATAGGTTTTGACATACTGTTTATTAGGACTGATTTTAGTTATTTCATTGCATTTATTTCTTTGATGTGATTATAAATTGTATTTATTGAATTTATTAATTGTAAATAGCAAGCGATAGAAATTTTTGTAATATACTGAGTCCAGGGTATTTTCTTTGTAGTTATCGTAGATAAATTACGAATTTATAATTAACTCTTTTATTTAATTATTATATTCAACCCTCAAATAATCTGACTAATCCCACTGACTTTGAAAAATTGTAACACTGGTGTCAAAAGTGGGATGGAGGCATTTTATAAAAATATTGTATTTAAGATTATTGCAGGATATCAACTTGTAGGATAATTTTGTAAATATAATAATAGTCGTAGTAATAGGCATAGGAATTATTAAGAAATGTGTGAATGCTAACTAGGAAAATGACGGCAGATATGGAAGCACTCCGCTCTTTAATTGAGAGACTAAGTGGCCAAATAAATAGCAAAATCAATAATGTTAGTGAGTGAATGAAGAGATTTGGGCGGCTCTTAACAGCGAAGTCTTGAGAGCCGATGAGGGTAAAGCGAGATGAGTATGGAGCAGCGCCGGAATAAAAGAGCGGAGGAAATGGGATATCCCCGAGAAAACCCGCCAACCAGTGGCATCGTCCGGCACGATTGCAACATGCGAAAATCCAGTAGCAACCCCTCCGGGAATCGAGCCAGATTCGCCTAGGTGGGAGGCGAGTAGTCTAACCACTACACCACCAACCAAAAAAATAGATAACAGTCAAATTAGTACTGTTGGTGAATATGTAAATACCCATATTAGTAGTGTTAGTGAACTGGTAGATAAGAAAGTAGACGACAGAATGAAAGGAAGTGTGGATGGTAAAATAGATAGTGCAAACGAAAATGTGGATAGAAAGATAGACAATGTGGACCGAAAGACAGGAGGTATTAATGAGTTAGTAAATAATAAAATAAACTGTGTGGATAAGAAAATGAAAGTGTAAGCGAGATAGTGGACAGTGTTGAAAAGTAAATAAAACAAGAAGTAAGCACCCTCGAAAAGTAATTTGCAAGAATAATCTTACAACAGCAGGGAATAATACATCCAGTGGCTGAGGAAAAGCTGCGATTGACCACCTCCGAAACGACGAGTGCAAGCAGCGAGGAGAAGATAGAGGTCGCCACCAATACATCCGCCGCAGGAGAGGCCTTGCAGTTTTGCAGTGTGAGTATACCTCAGCCAGGGGTGGATAAATGCATCACTATTAAGCTTATCCCCTACGATGGACAGACACCCTGGCGCGAATACCGGCACCAGTTCGAGAGTCGCCGCCCTGAATGGTTGGACTAACGAGCAGCGAGCGTACTACCTCGCTGCTTTACCGAGGGGACCTGCACTGAGCATACTGCCATTCTGCCAGAACGACATCGACTAAGTACTTCACACTTGTGTTGACCTTGGAGCTACGATTCGGCGACCGATACATGTGACACACCCACCATGTCTAACTGCGTAGCTGCACCCAGCGACAAGAGGAACCACTACAGGAGCTGTGGCAGGACATCGTGAGGCTGTCACACCTGTCTCTGGAGGGGTGCTCTGAGGAGACACGAGATGGCATCGCAGTCGGATTCTTCGTCGATGCTATCGCTGACACCGAGGTGCGGCAAGCTGTACCTCTGGCTGCGCCTTACACCATGCAGGATGCCTTGGCCCGAGCACTGTAGGTGGAGTCAGCAAGACAGGCATCAGTGCCCCGATGTCCAGTACGGAAACTGTTGCTGAACGAAGACGAGGACGACAGCATCAAGAGGGCGCTGAAGGAACTGCAGACGACCATGTGGTACATCGTTTTCAGGGTCCACGCTACAAATATTTGCCATCCCCCCATTCAAATGGCCTGAATGTTGGTCATGTAGACAGCCGAGGAACCTGAGAGCCAACTTTCCCCAACAGCAGCAACAGCAGCAGCATCCAGGAAGCAGGCAGCGAGGGGCAGGTGAGAGAGCAACATCCTCGGGAAACTTGTAAGCACCGATCTTGAGGGACAACGGTCGGTGATTCCTAGAGGGAGGCTCCAATGTTTTGCAGGTGCATTCGGTGAAACAGGAATTGGATGCCATATTGGAGGGGAGCCTGGATGATGTTTCTCGTCAGATGGTAATTGACACTACAGTAATGGACGATACCATGCCAGTCAGAGGCAAGAGAAGGGACTCTTAAAGCTCGGTAGCCTTAAAATAGAGCACGATATTTGCATACCAGAAATAGAGGACGAATTATTTTTGGGTCTTAATGTGTTATGTAAGCTGCGGTGTTTTATAGATACTCGATTGGAGGTACTATGGGCAGGCAATACCGAGTTGGTAGTGTTAACACGACAAGATTTATCTTTGCCGANGGTACTATGGGCAGGCAATACCGAGTTGGTAGTGTTAACACGACAAGATTTATCTTTGCCGATGAGCTGCCAATAATGTGTGATCAGTCAACTGTGCTTCCTGCTTCTAGTGAAATTGTTATTCCAGGCTGATACCAGGGAAAATTTGTCAGGTGGTTGGCATTATTGAACCAGCACAGAAGGGTGCATGTACCAGATTGTATCATTGTAGCAAGGACTTTGGTATTTTCAAACTAGGACAGTTTGTCAATGAGGATGCTTAATTTATCTGGCAGTGCTATCTGTTTTGAGGAGGGGGCCACGATAGGGGCTTGCAAGCAGGTCTCACAGGTACATACTTCCAAATGTTCCTGAAGTTTCGATAACACAAAATACCGAATGTCCTCTACCAGATGGTCTGGGGGAACTGTTAACAACAACTAGAGAAAACCTCAACCGGCGACAATAGAAGGCTATCTAAGAATTACTACAGATAAATAGGGATTTTTTTCCTCCGAGCCAAATGGCCTTGCCAGGACTGATGTTGCATGCCATAATACCGACACAGAGGATGCCAGGCCCATAAAGCAGTCACTAAGTAACTGCCGCTGGCTTCACATGAAGTGGTTGACTGTATTTTGAAAGAGATTAAGGATTTACATGCGATAGAGCCATCAGTCAGTCCAAGGTCTTCTCCCATTGTGTTAGTTAAAAATAAAGATGGTTCTACGAGATTTTGTGTTGATTACCACCAACTTAATAGCGTGATCAAGAAAGATTCTTATCCACTCCCAAGGATGGACGACACACTGAACAGACTAGCAGGTTCACAGTGGTCTTCTACTTTGGACATGAAGATCAGGTACTGGCAAGGTGAGGTTTCGCCAGAAGACGAAGAAAAAACAGTTTTTCGTGTGCAGGGGAAAGAAACATGGCAATTCATAGGTTATGTCTTTTGGGCTATGCAATGTTCCTGTCACATTTTAACGACTGATGGAAAAAGTTCTGCTCTTGGACATTTGCCATGTGTACCGAGACAATATCTTGGTTACAGGAAGAACATTTAAATAGCACCTTGACAAGCCTAGACTCTGTGTTTCGGAAAGTAGCTGCAGCCAACCTGAAATTAGTTCCAAAGAAAAANCTGTGTTTCGGAAAGTAGCTGCAGTCAACCTGAAATTAGTTCCAATGAAATACTACCTTTTGTAGAAGAATATTAATTTATTGGGCAATGTTGTGTCGGCCCATGGGATTGAAACAGACCATCAGATGACCAAAGCAATAAGACATTGGCCTCCACCAAATTACAAAACTGAAGTGGGAAGTTTCCTGGGTTTGTGTGCTTACTACCATCGATTTATGCTCGGGTTCGCCATGATCGCTAAGCTTCTGCATGAATTGGTTGAGGCAAAAATAAAATTTTATTGTACTCCTGAGTGCGAAATTTCTTTTAATAGATTAAAGGAAATTCTGATATCTGCCAGAATGTTGGGCTTCCCCAGAACATAGGGTGAATTCATTCTGGGCACTGATGCTAGTCATGTAGGCATCGACGCTGTGTTATCTCAGATCCAGGATGGAATGGAGAGGCCACTAGAATATTTCAGTAAGATACTACACAAGCCTGAGATAAATTACTGTGTGACACGCATTGAGCTCCTGGCAATGGCAATTGCACACATTTTCACCCATACCTTTATGGCAGACACTTCGTTCTATGAACTGGCCATGTTTCATTATGCTGGCTACTAAATTTCAAAAACCCCCGAAGGTCAAATAGCCCGGTGGATACAGCACCTGTATGAATACGACTTTGAAATACATCACACATCTGGACGCCTTCGCAGCAATGCGGATGCACTTTCCAGCAGACCATGCGAACCATTCTGTCGTCATTGTTGATGCTAAGAAGAAAAGTATGGTGAATCGTGGAAGGCAAGAAGGACAAGAATTCAAGGCTCTGTATCTTGCGATGGTCCACCTACCTGGGACGATTAGGACATTAGAAATTATCAGCTAACTGGCCCCACCTTGTGTCCAGCATTGGAGTGGAAAGAAGCAGGGCATCGACCAAGATGGGAGAATATATCAAGTCTAGGCTCGACAGTCAAGGTATACTGGGCACTGTAGAATTCCCTTGTACTGAAGAATGATGTGCTTTACAGGAACTGGGAAAGTAATGGTGGGAAACACAGTCGTTTGCATTTGGTCTTATCAGAGTGCCGAATCCTAGAAGTGCTAAGAGAACTGCACAACACAGCAGCATGTGGTCACTTCTGTGTAAATAAAACCCTCGACAGAGTACGGCTCATATTCTATTGGCCGCACTGTCTGGAAGATGTTCAGAAGTGGTGCCAGCTGTGTAATGCCTGTCCCACGAGGAATGTCCGAGGATTAAGAGACGATGTCCACATCAAAAATACAATTTTGATGCCCTATTTGAAAGGATGGCCGAGGCCATTCTCGGGCCATAACCAGGCACTAAGCGAGGAATCCGTACCTTCTGGTAGCACAAGACTACTTCACAAATTAGGCTGAGGTCATACCTGTTCCTAACCATGAGGCTGGTACTATTTCTGGTGCACTTGTAGAGAATATTTTCTCCAGGTTTGGAGTGCCACTTTACCTTCATTGTGATGAAGGACGAAATATTGGAGCAACCCTTTTCCAAGACGTAATGAGGATTTTAGAGATGAAGAAAACTAGTACCACAGCATTACACCATCATTCGGATGTGATGGTCGAGAGGCTAAATTGTACCCTGGAACAGTACCTGGCGATCTTCGTGGAAGACAACCAGAAGGATTGGGACACTAAGGAAATCTTATTTCTCCTGGCATATCGTTTGACAGCCCAAGAGTCAACAAGAGTAACACCCTCATGGATGCTGTTTGAGAGAGAGCTCCATCTCCCTGGTAAACTGCTGTTTGGATGTCCAGTGGAAGAAGAAGCGTCCACTCCAGAATATGCCATTAGACAACATCAATAATTAGTCGACATCCATGAATTTACCAAGAGGCAACTTAAAATTAACAGTGACAGAATGAAAACACGATATGTCCGATTAATGCCTAAGAGACTTTTCAAGGACTGCTGATGTGGTTGTACAAGTCCCAAAGATGGAAGGGATATTGCTCGAAGCTACAAAAAATATTGGGAAGGCCCGTTCAGGATCCTGAAACAAATAAATCATGTGGTCTACTGAATTTGTCGACAGGGCTCTCGAGCGAAGTCTAAGGTTGTCCACATCGACCGACTGGCATTGTACGAAGGTCCAGATTTTGGAGAGTCTGTTCGGGACGAAAAGACTAAAGGAGAGGGCAGTGTTGCACGCGGACTCTCGCACTGGACGCGGGAGCTGCATTAC
>NQII01004124.1:178764-223952 GCA_002778355.1 Clitarchus hookeri
CTCTCTCTCTCTCTCTCTCTCTCTCTCTCTCTCTCTCTATATATATATATATATATATAATATCACAATTTTAAACACTGAAAGTAACTCAGAAATCAACGAAATTTAATTCCACACCGGAAGGAACTGCAGTAGACCCTTTTTGGAATCCCTGTAAATCTCTATTAATCAAAAACACCGCCGATTTTTTCAGCGATTTATAGTATTTATATATATATATATATATATATATATATATATATATATATGTGTGTGTGTGTGTGTGTGTGTGTGTATGTGTGTGTGTGTGTGTGTGTGCGTGTGTGTGTGTAGAGAGAGAGAGAGAATTTTTTTGTGATGAACACAGAATTATTCGTCTCCACTAAACCATTGTGGCCAGTAAAAAATTATTTACTGGTGACTACGAAAATACTACCAGAGTAAGTTCGTGGACTGACTGGTGCCTCGTGTGTAGGCAGCCACGCACCACAGAGTCTACAAACGTACTGACTGTACTGGATATTTTGCAAAGTGACTTCCACGCATAATATTTTCCTCAGTGTGGGTTACTTGCAAACAAGCGGCCTGCCATGTATAGCCTCCAGAGGAAAATGTCGAGTGACGTCAGATCCTGTGAGCGCGGCGGCCTGATCCTTGTGGTTCCTACACTTCCTGCCGGTCAAGGAACTAGGAAACCCTCTCGTAACGGATGTCGCGTGCAGCGACGCCATAGAGGAGGAGCGTGAAATGTTGAAACCACGTGGCTCCCAGTGGGACGTATTTCATGCGGTTACGGGAAATGTAGCCTTCGACTAAATGCAATATGTTACCATTTCAAGCTAGGAGATGAAATGAACATTAGGCCCGGTACAACATAATCGTCGTGCGAGTACTTAGTTACAACGGAATTTTTACCACGAGATTCTGTTCAAGAACAATTATCGCCCGTACACTTAAACTCCAACTGTCTGAAAGTTTCAGTGCAGAAACGAGAAAAGTATGTTTGTAGTGGTGACTGTCCTTTAAACTTATGTAAGTTTGTTGATATCAAAAACGGGCAATTTGTACGGAAATATGAAACGAATTATAACTTCATAGCAGCTTTACGCACTGTGGCTGCCAGCTATAAGAAATGTTTATTAAAAAAAAAAAAAAGAAGAAAATATTTTTATTTCTTTTATGATCAGTAGTAATTAGTCTTTCCAGTGTGAAGCGCATGCGCAAGTAAAAAGAAATTGAGATAGAGTGAGTGAAGAGATTTTTGCGGCTCTTAACAGCGAGATCTTAGGAGCCGATGATGGTGATTGGGATGAATATGGAGCAGCGCCGGAATGAAAGGGCGGGAGGAACGGGAGATTCCCGAGAAAACCCGCTGACCCGCGGCATCGTCCGGCACGATTCCCACGTGTGAAATTCTGGGCTGCAAAGTTGAGATAGAAAATATGGCAGGTCCTGTACGTAAAATTACGCACGGAATCATTACAACATCCGTACACACTGCCGTAGTGTCAAATGCACACGTTTCAAGTAAGAAGTTGAACAGAGAAATGGACGAAACGTGTACCGGGCTAAAATAGTCCCCGCCCATGCACCGGGTTTTTGAACACGCGTGGCAGTAAGCGCCCCATTATTTTGAACCGAATTCAATGCAAGCCATTTCGCTGTTTTAAATTCTGTGGTTGTGCTAACGTAGCGATGATGCGGAACAGGTGTTAGTTGTAACGGATCACCTGATGTGACTCGTAATTTATAACTACCCAGTGGTCCGTAGCACACTCTAATCAGGAAGTCCTGCGGTCTTTNTCACCTGATGTGACTCGTAATTTATAACTACCCAGTGGTCCGTAGCACACTCTAATCAGGAAGTCCTGCGGTCTTCGGCAATTTTTGCAAAGCCGTACGACGTAATAACCAAGCTGATGTGTAACTTGTAATTTAACTAACTTCCTTTCTCGATACAGTGTTCGATCCTATGATAAGTCTGTACTCTCGCATAACCAACACTATAATTCACCCCTGCATCATACTAAATTACTTCTAATAGTGTGTTAGATTGGCTACATAAGCCTAAGTTTTTTAACTTGGCGGGAAATATGAAGGACGTTCCTGACTCTCGGCCGTTTACTGTTTTCATCGTGTGCGGATTGCTTAGTATNACTTGGCGGGAAATATGAAGGACGTTCCTGACTCTCGGCCGTTTACTGTTTTCATCGTGTGCGGATTGCTTAGTATAGTCCATTTATGGTTACTTCATACTTTTCTGTAGCATTGATAGAGATCTACTTTCAATCTATTCCCCGCCTCGCGCAAACAAAGCTAAAATTACACCGAAAGAAAAACGCACCGTATTTGTGCGCACTTTATTTAATGATATTTTGCATGAGAACTATTTCTTACTACGCATTACCAACACATATATATTTTTTTCCTTGGTTTTTATTTGTATTAATTATGAATTAAGTATTATGATGTATATGTAAAATATAAGTAATTGTCCAATTTAATCAAAAATAAAATACTATTATGTTAAGCAACGCTCGTGATACGTGACATATTCAGGANAAGTAATTGTCCAATTTAATCAAAAATAAAATACTATTATGTTAAGCAACGCTCGTGATACGTGACATATTCAGGAGACAATCGAACACGCCATACGTAGGGTAGTTTTTCAAAGGTTTAGTTAAAAAAGCGTGAATTAGAATATAACTTTGTGCGTACCGCGACCGCCCTAACCTTGGTGTAGAGGTTGTAATTCCCTTNAAAAAGCGTGAATTAGAATATAACTTTGTGCGTACCGCGACCGCCCTAACCTTGGTGTAGAGGTTGTAATTCCCTTGACAACTCAGCTGTATTACAAATATAAAAGATACACTTAACGTACGTAGCGTTGATGCAATAAATCAAGTGTGTCGCATTTTAGGTATAAGTTGGAAGTTTAAGTTTACTCTCTCCCGAATATGTTGTTAAAAACTGCGGCCAAAATAAAACACCGAAATATTTTTGGACGTCGTACAGTATGGGTAAGTCGCTAGTTTTCATATAGCCCACCCATTATTCACGGAAAAGACAGTTCAATTATGAAATTTGAAATGTGTATGAGAAGTACTTACGGGACAACCTTAGTCGAGACATTAGCATTTCTCTGGGCGACTCTGAAGAGTCGATGGTGCATAAAAATCTCAAAGGGTGGCGACACGTTTATCTCATCCGAGAATTTGGCAGTTCTCCGGGTGACTCTTAACCGTCGATGTTGTATTAGAGCCCTCACTAACTAGGCAAAACATAATTATTCTTAATGAATAAACTTGCAGCTCTCCGGATGATTATGCATTTTCTAAGAATTACCATAATTACCTAGAAGATAAACTCTGAAGCACTGAATGTGTACTAGAAACACGCGCAAAGTACGTAACCCGTTACGTAACCATGGGCAACTTTAGCCCGAAGTAATGGGAGATTTCCAGGCGCCGGAAACGTGTCGAAAATCCACCTACGAGGTAGGCAACCCATCGATTTCCTTGGTTGCCAAGTTTGCAGTTTACCGGGTTAAACACGCATAGCACTATGTGGAATTGCTTACTAGCGCGCTTGACGACACCCCCCATTCCTGAGCGAAGATGTGACACTCCATTATTTCAAAATTCCGACTATGTGGGAACAAAACATGATCTCCATTTTTGACACTGCGACTGACCAGAAAGCTGCGAACCACTACTCAACTGCATTTGGGAGTTTTGACTCNATTTCCAGGCGCCGGGAACGTGTCGAAAAACCACCTACGAGGTAGGCAACCCATCGATTTCCTTGGTTGCCAAGTTTGCAGTTTACCGGGTTAAACACTGCATAGCACTATGTGGAATTGCTTACTAGCGCGCTTGACAAAACCCCCCATTCCTGAGCGAAGATGTGACACTCCATTATTTCAAAATTCCGACTATGTGGGAACAAAACGTGATCTCCATTTTTGACACTGCGACTGACCAGAAAGCTGCGAACCACTACTCAACTGCATTTGGGAGTTTTGACTCACAGCTAAATTGCTTTAATCCGTCGTCGTGTGACTGGCTCTCTTGAAGTAGAGCTTGAGGCAGGTTCACGAGAAAAGGTTGGTCCTAATCGAAGCCGGCTCCCCTACCTGAGGGACAAAACTGTCATTCCGAGGAATGTATGAGACGATATGGGCGTGTAGAAGCAGTGGAATTAAAACGAGGGGGGAAACGGGAGAGCCACGAGAAAACCCCTATATCAGGGCAGTGTCCACCATACTCCCCACATGAGAAACCCCATTCCGAAAATTTCCGTCGGGGCCTGGGATCGAACAGGGCACCTCAGATTGACTAACCAACAGATCCAACCGTGGGCCCAGCTAAGTCCACATACTTGTTTTAATCTTATTCCTGTGTTTTGCAAGTAATTTACATGGTGAAATGTTGTGTGATGATGGTAACATCATCATTCCCAAAATTGTAATTACTCCACCGAGACATGCACAATAACCACCGTTTCAAACACAACTGATTATTTTCATACGCAACGTAGCTTTTGGCGCGTCTGCATTGTGTAGGGAACATTGTAAACAAAGCATACATAATATACTTAGCTTGGCGNCAACGTAGCTTTTGGCGCGTCTGCATTGTGTAGGGAACATTGTAAACAAAGCATACATAATATACTTAGCTTGGCGTTCTAAGCGGTCAGGCTTACATGGTCCTCTCCTACGAGCTAAGTTCTTCAGTGTCCGTGAAAATGGGCTATAGCCCTTTAGGATTGACTTTTCTACGTAGCTTTCGCCTTCCCATCTGCATTTGGCAGTTAACGTAAAGCCGTTAAGAAAATTAGTAACTACTACTTTTATGCAGGTTTTCATGCGGTGATGTAATAAAATAAAAATTTAATCAATGTTTCTGTGGTGGTAATTGATTAGTGCACGAACGTAATTTTCATAAAAACATTTGTTTGCAAAAACTTCCTTATTTAGTTGTTTTAAAGCAGATTTTCGCGTGCAAAAATTTATATAAAGCCGCGATGTTTAAAAGCCCACGCAGCTAGGCACGTGCTTGATGCGCACCTAGAATTCTATCTTGTACTTGCAGAGCTTACTGGTTTATAACGACCCAGACTTAGACTTCTGCGTGGTCACGCATTTTGTGATTGGCTGTTGTGGTAAAAAATCAAGGTAAGGCTATTTTGGAAGCATTTTTTACATTCTCTTTACAATTTTGAGGAAATATTGCATTCTTTATTGGCTCTCAAGACCTCGATGTTAATAGCCTCCTAAATATCTCCACTCACTTTCTCACCAAATTTGGCATGTAAGTGATACTATAGTACACCATGTAAACGTTTGCTTCAAAATGGCGGTTATACTACAACATTGTTTAACCAATTTCGATTAATCTTGNTAGTACACCATGTAAACGTTTGCTTCAAAATGGCGGTTATACTACAACATTGTTTAACCAATTTCGATTAATCTTGGTATGCTGTATGTCTCTAGTACAAACATCAAATATGCCGATAAATATCATTCTTTTCTTTGCTATTTTGTAAAACAGCGTCGCATTTAATAAAATTAAGTTTTTATATATCTTGGGAATAAATCAACCAATTACTTCCAAGTTTGGTAAACAATTAGTACTACAGGAGGTCATGTAAATGTGTATCTTCTAAGTAAGTCAGAAACTTTTTTTTCAAAATGGCTGCATTATAAATATTTTAGTTAAGTATGCTATATCTACGAAACCATTCAACCAATTTCGACCAATGGCATTCCAAAATGACGAAATGAAATCATCTTCCTCTTTTTCGTGAACAAGGAAACCGCAAGATCGTTCCTGCCTTTTAAAACATTGAAGTGAAATGCTTTTTGAAAAACCATATCTCCTGTGTGTTATTGTGTGCCACTGCTGTGTGCGGGACACGCACGCGCCTAACTGCGTGGGTTCTTAAACACCATACTTTAAGGACTTGTAACCCCTACATTACAAACGGCACACTTATTAATTACATTTTGCTTCACGTACTCAAAAAAATGTGAAGTCACTGTACGTAAACCTCAGACACATGAACTGTACGCAGTATTTATTACGGCGGCAGAGCGTTTAAAGGGACTTCCTAGTTATCATTGTAAGCAGTCGTGTCTATTCTAATTTTTTTTTTAAAGCTATGTAATATGTCAATGTAAATACTTTTTCAGGATAGAAATGAACGTCGACATTTTGTTGCCAATTTATAAATTTGGTTATTGAAACATGAACGTGGTCTTTGAAAAGTGCCAAAATGAACAAAAATCGCTGTGAGTAGCCCTATGTTTGCGATATTTATTCTTCTGTTAAACAGTATTTTCTAAATGTAGCTACAATTCCGTATATTTTCTGAACAGATTGCTGTGTTAAAACCTAACAGCCACTGCTCGAAATGCCGAGGAAAAAGAACACACGCGTATCTTGTTTACGGTAGTTTCCGTCGCCGTCGCAATGCTTCCTTACATGACGTGAGTCGTAAATTTTTTTTTTTGCTAGGGAAGCCCTTTAAAGCGCGTATCAGTGTGAACCCTGACACTTTTCCACACTCGTGAAACAAAGCTCGACGTTACGACGCGATGCCCACCTGCGTACAGCACAAACCTGCCAAGTGTTTTTAAAACTGAAACAATCCCTTCAGCATCGCTAAAAAATTCATTTTCATTATGCGATATCTGAAAATGTAGATATTTCATATTCTTACACAAAACTTGTATAGATAGTTGCATTTAATTTTGCCGGTAATATCATGAAATAGCGAAAAAACTACACGTCAGTTTTACCAACACCAGCCCCAAACATTGTCGAGATTGATAGTAATGATTCTATAAATGCCATTTCATCAATAATTTCATATAAGTTAAGTCGTGCCCAAATTACGTTTAACATTTAACCCCCCTTACGGTAGGCAATTTTTTCCAATTGTCTTTTAGTATTTTAATATCTGCGCTTATTAGACCTGTATACGTAAAAAAATGGTTGCGTCTTTAAGATACGGAAGTGAGACGGCTAGAACGGTTGACATTAACAACGTATCAGTTCTCTCATCGCTCCCATGCGCGTAGCAATGGATTGGTGTTCATTCTTGTTTCCATGTAGTGTGAAGCCACAACATTTTACAACCAAATTCTTGCCATTTTTTTAATCTAAAGGTTGCACTTAAAATTATTTCCTCATAATAGCAAACTTAACGTTTCACATGTCGCGGGTATAATAACTACCCCCTAGGAAAAAATAATTTACAAAACAATTGCCGTGATCGATATCCTTCCCAGTTACTTTTTAAAGAATAAAATTATTGTTTAGCATACATCATTTTTTTTTCCCCAGGTGCCAAATAAATACAAATTTTACATTTCCTGAAACAGAATGGTTTATCAAAGAGTTAGGAGGTGATGTAAAAATTGACGGCACGAAGAATGTTGAAGAGTTATTGAATTAAAGTTACATAAGGATGGATATCTGTGCACATATTTTGGCGACTTGGGTAGGCTGGCCACTTCATGCCTTTTATGACTAGTAGAATGAAAGGCTCGCGGCGTGCCCGTGGTTAGTGCACCTACATCTCACCGCTACGATCCGCGCTCGATTCCTGGCAGGGCTTCGAGGAAACGTGGTGGACATTGCTGTTGGGTGGCAGTTTTCTCCGACTACCGTTGTCCTTGTCGTTATTCGCGTTTTCGAGCAAAATGACTGATATCTAGCAGCGGAAATATGTGCTTGTATAGAGGGTATAAACTGCCTTTGCTGACATGGCCGACTGCAGTAAAATAAAATGTAATATTTATTAAAACGTAAGATTTATAGCTAAAACTTTGTAAATATTTTTCTCATGCAAATTAAATAACTTACTTGAACAAATATAATTCAGTTCCGCTGTGTAAAATTAAGCATATGCCTTATAAAGTATTTGTATCAAGGCAGGATATTATGTATTTGTACTCAAATTTTCTAAGTAAAAAGCGATCCTTGTTTAAACAATAATGTTAGTGGTTATACAACAAGGCAATACTGCGGTATACAAATGCAATAATAAAGTAAAATTTAACATAAGTGAGCTAACAAAAAAGTTTTTAAAAATCTTGATAGTAAACGAGTAAAAATAAATGGAAATATTTGCTCGCCTACTCTCACAGCCGACTAAAAAGTTAATTAATCATCAACTTCCTAAAAAATCATATAAATGATACTTCAACAGAATAATTAAGCCAAAAATGCAGTTATCAGATATTTATTCCGAAAATATGCGATCTCTATAATCACCGAGCTGTTTATGCATCTGCAAATTAAGCATGTATTTTTTAATATGCTTTGATGAATACTAGCGTAACTATACTCAGTGCAGAGCCTTATTAATGTTAATTTTTTTACTCTCAATAGCAATGCCGCGCTCCATCAAATGTGATATTATTAATTTCAAAAAATTCAACAAATGTGCATACAAAATCCCCGACATAAACTATTAGTTCACACAGTTAAACTACAGTCTAAAACATACGCATTTCCTGGCCAAATATATATGCAAACAAATTCAACATCCATGTTTTACTGGAACATTCATGTTTCACTGGAAAATTGTTTCATCATGTTATACCCTCCCTAACATCCATTTTTCTCGATAGAGTGCTGCGTTCTGGAGGCACCGAAAACGCGAATAATCTGTCGCTGCTCCATCTTTGAGGATTTTTGTCCATGTCATATTTCAGAGACGAAAGGAGCATAGACTAAAGATGAGGTAAGCCGATTTTCGTCTTCTACGAGTCTCTCTTAAGCCCGTCACACTGTCAAATTTTCGTTTTCAATTATATTTGACAGTAAAATTTGAAGACAAAATACGGCCATCAAATTTTATCTAATAATCTTGAATGTGTTTGAAAATGTGTCTCACTGTCAAATTTTTTACTGGGAGAATCTAATTAAAATTATTACTTAAAAATTATTTTGATAGTGAAATATTGCTTTTGTTTTCCATTCATTTCATTGCAGGAAGAAATGTAAGGAATGTTGTAATTTATTTTCGCTTCTCTACTACATTCCAATTGTATTTATCAGAGATGTTTCCTGCACAACGAAATTTAATCCATCCGAGTTCGTAATATTATGTGCAATATTCACTTAAAATAACATTCATGCTCAGACAGCTTCTAAATAAATTAATTATCTTCATAATCTACTTCGTTTCCAGCAATTAGTNTGGGAGAATCTAATTAAAATTATTACTTAAAAATTATTTTGATAGTGAAATATTGCTTTTGTTTTCCATTCATTTGATTGCAGGAAGAAATGTAAGGAATGTTGTGATTTATTTTCGCTTCTCTACTACATTCCAATTGTATTTATCAGAGATGTTTCCTGCACAACGAAATTTAATCCATCCGAGTTCGTAATATTATGTGCAATATTCACTAAAAATAACATTCATGCTCAGACAGCTTCTAAATAAATTAATTATCTTCATAATCTACTTCGTTTCCAGCAATTAGTNAAAATAACATTCATGCTCAGACAGCTTCTAAATAAATTAATTATCTTCATAATCTACTTCGTTTCCAGCAATTAGTTTCTTGACGTCCATTTTTCTCGTGCGCGATTCTAATTGGCTGAGACCGTCAAACATCAAAACAATTTAAGAACGGGCCCAAATGTTGGATGGAAGCTGAAGGCATCCAACTTTCTAACCAATATGGCGGCGTTTATGAAGTTTCGGTGACATCATAACTGTCCTACTATATTTGACCAAACTTATTGGAAGCAGTTTGACGAAAAAATTTGACAGTGTGACAGGGGCTTTGCATTGTCTCGCCCATCGCCAGTAGGCCTTCAACTTCAAAGTCACATGGTCAACCATGATGAACGTGTTTGTTTAGATTTGAATTATCAACAGATCCTCGCTTGTATATTAATAAATTACTAGCTGTATGACTAACTTGAATTTATGTCGATATATTTAAACTAGGTTAAAGGAAATGTACAAACATCTCAAAGACTTACTTACATAAACAGTTTTCTAACCTCAAATCCTATCAACGTTATTTTCATAGTTCTATTGACATTCCAATGGTGGAACACGGAGAGTGGTTATGCACACCTCACATGCGCACTCTACGCCAATTTTCCTGTACGTGACTGGCACATAAGGGTCCCACCTCGAAAGCCCGTCATTCGGCGGGTGCTACCCTTGCCCTAAGGCGCATCTTTCAATATGCGTTGTTATTATTATTACTACTACATAACGTAACTAATCGGAAAAAATACCCTACTCAACGGGATTCAAATTATCATCTGTATGCTCTGTGTCCACTTGCCTTGGCTCGCCCTTACCCCACATGTTATGTTTAGATATTAAAACAGTACCTAATAAATAAAATGGAGTTTATAGGTGTGTGTGACTAGTTTTTTCATTGTTTCTCCTCGCAGGAATACATTCCAGCGGTGAAGACGATCTACAGAGTGGGCTTCTCATTGTCCCTAGTCACTCTGATCATCGCACTCGTTATTCTTGCCACCAACAAGTGAGTATCCTGCCAGTGCACTTCGTGTCTGGGCTGCAATTTTAAGCTCTTGTCTAAACTTCAATTCTGTGAAGCCAATACATCAATAGAACCTTTCATTTCCGAAATATCTGCGGCGAAGTATCGGGTGATTCACCTTGTCCTGTGTATATATACATATATACACACACAAACATACATATACAGAATGTTCGGGAACTGTTTGGCTAATCTTGAATGGGCTGTAGGGGACCCTAAGACAAGACGTTTTTGTCAAGGAACATGTGCCCGAAAACATCCCCCTGCGACGTCACAGGCGCGAAAAGAAGCGCGTAAATTTGAATTTCGCGGCACGGGCCAGCACAGCCCCGTGGCTTTCGCGTTTTCGGAAATTCACCAATAGATCCACCAGTGGTGAATGTTTTGGTGTTCGCCGGTGTACACAGGTTGAGGGAATTTTCGAACATCAGGTTGTTAAATATTTTTGTTACGAATGCAAATGAATAAATTCATACATGCAAAATAACTTTATAATACAGGAAACCCATATAAAACACTGTGATGACGTATTTTCTAATAAACATACTCTTTATTTATAAAATAAAAATTACGTTTAACCTCTTTTTGCGATGTTTGTTCACATTTAAAGGCACAAAAGTTTTCCGTTGCATTAAAATGTTGCCATTAGCCTTTCTTTGACTTTACCTTTCACACGTGCTTTATTTATTTACATATGTGTTTGCGAGGTTGTGTTCGAAAATTAATCGGTCGATGTTCCGGTGCACATCCACCAGATCCACTGACGTTTCAGGCCAGTTGAACCGGTGGATACATCGGTTCAACCGAACTCGACCAAAACATAAGTTTCCGAACGTTCGGTGTACATCGGTGGATGCACCGGTGAATTCCCGAAAACGCGGTTTGAATCTAGTCACTGCAGTCTGAGCACGGCCAGCATGGTGTAGGGGGGAGGGGATGGAGGGGGAAAGGGATTTTGCAGATGAACAGCCTAGAGGCAGTAATCGACAGTGGCTGTTCAATTGCGTTCGGTGTTGACGTTACGAAGGACACGTCTCCAGTGCATTCACACTCGTGCGGAAACCAGTTTGTACCAAGCAGTGCCATGCTATCACTCCACTACTCGTCCCACCTTCCCCTGAACAACGTTCCTGTGAACAGCCCACCCAGCCAATTGATTGCGCCGGCCCATGCGCGAAATTCAAATTTGTATGCTTCTTTTCGCTCCTGTAACGCTGCAGGGGGACGTTTGCAGGCACATGTTCCTTGACAAAAACGTTTTGTCTTAGTATCCTCTACAGCCCATTAAAGTTTGGCCAAACAATTCACAGACAGCCGGTATATACATTACATACCTATACATACAAACATATATAGACACATAAATACATAAACATATATAACCATACACACATATACATATACAAATACATACATATACATTTATACATACACTAGCTTACCCGGCCACGCGTTGCTGTGGCATAACAGATTTTGGTTCTATTCATTTTTGTGAAATTAATTGAAATAAGTATATGTATTTTCAAAATATTTATTATTGAAGTACTTGTTTGTATACAATGTTATTAGTTTTACCATCTTCCGCGCGTATGAATAAGTTGGATGGTTTTCCTACTCTAGAACACGACACATACAATTGGCCGTGCGAAAAATATTCTGTTTCTAAATCTATTCGCACATTTGCAATGACTGCCCTTGAGGCTTTTCAATGGCTCTGGTGAGTCAGCAACTTTAGGCAGTTGAACTTTCCCGCTGGCGTAGATGAATTTCAATGCTTTGCAATGAGGACATTCTTCATCTATAGCACCGATGACAACATGAGATTTTGTACTGTAATCTTGANTAGCACCGATGACAACATGAGATTTTGTACTGTAATCTTGATTCGGGTCGTACCGGAAAGCTAGGCGACTATAGTAACGGACTTCCCTTGATGATGTATCTTGGCGTCGTTCAGCTCTGCTGATTGTTACTTGATATCTTAATTCTTTATGACATTCTTCTGAAGCAGTGGCACGCGCTCGCCTTGCTCGCAAACGTTGATCACAGATTCTGGCTTCATGTTGCTCCAGCGATTCCTGCGCATGTCTCTCAACCATTCTGAGCCGATCTAGTTCGTTTGCTTCCAAACGCTGCTCCTCAGTTTGGCTCGCAACTTCACGTCGTCGTGCTACAGCTTGGCGATTGCGACGGCCGATGTTTGGTCTTGCGCGTGGCATTCTGAAAACAATCGAAAAAACATTGGGAACAACCAACTGAAATGTTCAAACAGACAGCTGTCAACAAAGGCGCGTCCTGACGCGAAAGCATGGTAAAAATGAGCTTTTTGCATATTTTAGTACATTTGCAGGTAATACAGATAAAAATTAAAGGTGTACAAACACTCGTGGGAACGAAAGGAAGGTTTATAAAAAAAACAGAATAAAAATTGGTCAGTTTTTTCGGAAGTTATACGCGTCCGAACAAACGGACACAACATATATATATATATATATATATATTCACATTTATACATATATATACGTATACAAATACATATATATACAATTAGAAATATATACACATATACATACACATGCATATACATATTCACATATACATATACATACACATTCATACACATATATACACTGAGGCGACAAAAGTCATAGGATACCTCCTAACATCGTGTCGAATCTCCTTTTTCCCAGCGAAGTGCAGCAACTCGACGTGGCATGGACTCAACAAGTCGTTGGAAGTCCCCGGCAGAAATATTGAGCCATGCTGCCTCTATAGACGTCCATAATTGCGAAAGTGTTGCCGGTGCAGGAGTTTGTGCACGAACTGACTTCTCGATTATGTCCCATAAATATTCGATGGGATTCAAGTCGGGCGATCTTGGTGGCCACATCATTCGCTGGAATTGTCCAGAATGTTCTTCAAACCAATCGCGAACAGTTGTGGCCCGGTGACATGGCGCATTGTCATCCATAAAAATTCCATCGTTGTTTGGGTACATGAAGTCCATGAATGGCTGCAAGTGGTCTCCAAGTAGCTGAACATAACCCTTTCCAGTCAATGATGGGCTCAGTTGGACCAGAGGTGACAGTCCATTCCATGCAAAAACAGCCCACACCATTATGGAGCCACCACCAGCTTGCACAGTTCCTTTTTGACAACTTGGGTCCATGGATTCGTGGGGTCTGCGCCACACTCGAACCCTACCGTCAGCTCTTACCAACTGAAATCGGGACTCATCTGACCAAGCCACGGTTTTCCAGTCGTCTAGGGTCCAACCGATATGGTCACGAGCCCAGGAGAGGCGCTGAAGGCGATGTCGTGCTGTTAATAAAGGCACTTGAGTCGGTCTTCTGCTGGCATAGCCCAGTAAGCCAAAGTTAGCCGCACTGTCCTAACGGACACGTCCGTCGTACGTCCCACATTGATTCCTGCGGTTTTTTCACGTAGTGTTGCTTGTCTGTTAACACTGGCCATTCTGCGCACACGTCGTTGGTTTCGGTCATTATGTGCAGGCGGTGGGCCACTGCGTTGTCCATGGTGGGAGGTTATGCCTGCAATTAGGTATTCTCGGCACACTCTTGACACTGTGGATCTCGGAATGTTGAATTCCCTATCCATTTCCAAAATGGAATGTCCCATGCGTCTAGCTCCAACTACCATTCCGCGTTCAAAATCTGTTAATTCCCGTCGTGCGGCCACAATGACGTCAGAAACCTTTTTACATGAATCACTTGACAACAAATGAAAGCCCAACCAATGCACTGCCTATTTATAAATGTTGTACGCGATACTACTGCCATCTGTATATTTGCATATTGCTATCCCATGACTTTTGTCACCTCTGTGTATANGTACGCGATACTACTGCCATCTGTATATTTGCATATTGCTATCCCATGACTTTTGTCACCTCTGTGTATATACATACACATACATATATACACATATACACATAGACATACATACAGATATACATACACCTGCATATACATATAAACACATATATACACATACACATGCAAACATAAACATGCATACATATAGATATACAGACATACACGCAAACATATACAGACATACACACATACATATACACAAACACAAACATATATGCATACATATGCATATATACATACAAGTATACATATATACATACACTTATATATAAGGAGGTTTTTCCGGACATAGGTACATTGTAGTTATTTATATACATATAAAAAACTTGTTAATACATTAAACCAAGTAGCTAAACTGAACAATTAACAAAGATAGCTTGTAGGTAGACAGCCACCAGAGATTAGAACATGGTGGGGATTGAGGTCGGAGGTTGCCAATTGCAACAAGACCGGTAGATATGAGTTGCAGTTTTATTGCGAAGTGTGCCATGATGGTAGTTTAACACCCGAATGTTTTGATTTACAACAGGATCCTGCCTGTCTGCAAAATGATGTGTCCTTATTTCTGGACATAGTGTGCATGACATTAGAACCAATTGTTTGTCACTGTGATTCTGTTAGAAAACATAAAACCCACCAACAATTATTGATTTGAAATGAATGATCTTTGTGCTACATAAAAAATCTCCTAAGCAGTGCCGGAACTCCGGCTCCACTACACCCTCACCTGTGACGGAGGCGGCTTCTGACCAAGTCGTCATTTCAATCACATATACCCATTCACCGATTTAACTGCTACTGTGTTTTTTATTTCTAAGTTTACCTGTCAGTGATGTAGCTGAATTACTCTAGGAGTTTAATAAGACTAGTTTCATTATCTTGTGGCTAAAAATAGATTTATTGAATAATAACCACAAAAAACATACGCGGTGAATCAATAAGTAAATTTCCCATTGTAATTATTTCTTGCATGCCAGAGGAATTACGTTTATTTTATATGTCACATGTGTACACACTACTCATGTTGCAGTACATTCCGACAGTACGACTCAGGCTTTCAATGTGGTATCTCGTGTAAATTCACTCTCTTAATCTGTTTTTATGGGCTTAACAGGCATCTCCCATCAAAATTCACAGGCAAGTGGTGGTGAGCGAGCAGCAGCAGTAAATACAACACATGAGAGAATGGTGCAGAAATAGGGTTATCAGGCAGATGTACTGTTTTAAGTGGAATTGTTCCATTTTTGCGCATATTGTTCCACTTTTTTCAGATAAATTGTATATTCTACCAAAATAGAAAGATAAAACGGTACTTGCAGACAAAAAATGATCACTATGGCACCTTCAAACAAGTATTTGTAAATGTCTGCATAATATCGTGGCTCTGTATCAATTGTCTATGTGTGGCTTGGTTTATGAAGAGATGTAGGTCTTAATTAAACAAAAAAGCTACATTTAGTTTCCAAATGTACTTACAATACTGCAAAAGTATACACATACAGCTCTGTCCTTAACAATGTAATAAGTATATACTCGCCGGCAAAAAAAGTAGATGCAACCGCAAGGATGCAGCCTATAGGATTGAAACATGGTAGGTAGATTTGACAATATTAAACATGCAGATAACTCACATTTCATGCTCAACTGCACAAGTGACGTCAGCAAGGGCGGGTCTTATCGCTGTACCTGCCAGACTATATAAGATTGTTTCGGTGTGCATGCTGTGCATGTTGTGTTTGTAGCTCCCCTACAAAGTGTAGTATGCCTCAGACAAGTTCGACCGCACTTCGAACAGTTAGACACGTTCAAGAGAGGTTGCATAGTATGGCTACGTAATGCAGGATCGTCATTTTCCTGTATTTCATGCCACACTGGTAATGAAGATATTACCGTAACACACTGTTAGTGCCAGTGATTAGAGGAAGGTACACAAACACGACATGTAGAATCTGGGAGACAGCCATGACCACACAAGGAAGAACTGATGGATTGTCCGACATGCATGAAATACTCCAACCACCTCAATTGCGGACATTCAGTGAGCAGTGATGCCCACACTGCAGCATCCTGTGAGTGCTAGTTCTGTTGACAGATAGCTGCATAATACAGGACTACATGCAGCAGACCATTACAATGACTACCCTTAACACCACATCAAGACTGCCACGGACTACAATGGTGCTATGACCAACTGTCGTGGAGCCATGTAGAATGGCAGTGGATAATCTTAAGTGATGAGTCCCGCTTTTGTCTTGGTGGCAAAGACCAAACCATCCTTGTGTGAAGGCAATGTGGGCAACCTCAAGATGAACAGTTTGTTGTCACACGTCACATCTCCAGATAGCCTGGCATTATGATTGTGGATGAGAGCACTGTTGTTTTTCATTGTGAACAATTTGACAGCCCAATGGTACATACGTTCATGAAGTCCAACAACCAGTGGCCCTGCCATTCGTTAACACATCACACCAGTGCTCTATTCCAACAGATCAACGCTCATCCTCATAGTGTTGCCATCTCAAGAGTGTCTTGAAGCCTTGGATACTGATATGGCCAGCCACATCGTGGACCTAACCCCCAATTAAAAATGTGTGGAATGTTATAGCTCCACACATACCACAAAGTCTGCAAGAATGTGAGTGAATATTCAAGCTGCATGGCATAGACTATCGCAGGACACCATTAGGGACCCCTAAAACTCCATGCTGTGATGAGTGGAACAAAGTGTTCACAAACATGATGGCCAGACATCATACTGAAAGACATATGTAAGTGTAGTGAAATAAATATTACTCATACCAGTTTCAGTTCGTTATCATTTCTTGTTCTTGGTGACTTTTACTTTCCTTCCAAATAGCATTGCAATTCAATACTTCCTTGTGGGTGCAACTATTATTTTGATTATGATTGTATAACAGTTACTACACACTTGCTGGAAACTACAGTCCACAACATTGTGCAAAACTATATTCGACAAGGTAAAGTGATTGTATTTAAACTTACAATAATCCTTTAAAGATTATTCCACACTTAACACGCATCTAGAAATGATTTTGACGTTGAGATGTTTCTCAAAAGGAAGGATAATTCTCTTCATTCTTAAAANCTTAACACGCATCTAGAAATGATTTTGACGTTGAGATGTTTCTCAAAAGGAAGGATAATTCTCTTCATTCTTAAAAGGGGTTTCATTGCCACCAATTGTGAGCTTTCAATCAATGAGGTCCAGGACCTCCACATTCCATTATCCCTTGTTGAGTTAGTCTCCTTCCACTTGTATGATACAGTGGCCAGTGGGGAATGGACTGCTGGCACACAACAATATAAATACTGACATAGTTAATAAAAGAGAAAAACCAGCTCATTTTACTAAAATCTGACAATTGCAGTCTTATCCAAAAAATTATTTCTGAAATTGTATGAGATTAAGGTTTGTTAATGTGACATTTATTTTTCTAGCGATATTTATACACAAACAGTTAATTAATTATTTGCAGGATATATGTCTTATGCATAGGCACACCGCTAAATATTATTATTATTGAAACCGGTCTCAATAAAATAATTTTAAAAGCTGATTTAAGAAATGTTTATTGACCTAGTAATAAAAAGAGAGAATTTCATATGATTATGTATTACTGTACATAAATTCCACCGTTTATTAAAAAAAGAAAATTTTTGAAATAAAGTAATTCTAAATTTAAATAAATTATTATTTAATAAATTTAAATGCATAACTGATGAAAGACATAGTTGATATATGTTTTGTATGTAAGTTTACTGCTGAATACAAAAATGACTTTTTAAATAGGGTCGTTACAGACTTTCATTTCACATACTTATTATTATAAAACCAATCTTCTGGAATGTCTGATAACTGCTGAATCAATCTGAAGCAAGCAGTGCTCTGACCACCTTTGTCCATCCAAAACATTCTGTTCCATGAATCTCATTAGCAAGTTTTTAAGTTGTGAACCATAATCTTCAATTGTTCTCACATCTGACTCCAATATGCCTATTCGTGGTTCTCAAAGTATGGCTGTTTACATCATCATTCAGAACCTTTAAAACTATTTTTTTTAAATATATAATTTAAGCATTTTAGTATAGGACAGTATCTAATAACAATTTCTTAGACCCTAAACCAAAACAGTAAACCACGTAGTACAATTTGTATGTAAAACTTATTACAAAAGAATTCCTAATCATAAAGAAAGAAATAACACCACCTTTGGCACAAGAAGCTGAAATTTGACTAACTCTTTTGTCACATTTTTATTTTTGCATAAATTATAAATGGTTATGCTACCTTATGTACTTTTGAACTCTTGCTTTTCTCGCATTTTTTGTGTGATAGTTTATCAACCTCCTTGCTGGTACAACCTCAACTGTACTCTCCGAGTTATTTTTATTTTTTTACAATGAATATTTATAAGTTGGTCATAGTTAATTGAGCATTTTTGAAAGCCCTGCCTAAGATATACTTTTTACCTCAGTTCGTATCATTCCACCATAGGTAAGATTAACATTGCCACGGGCCTAGTGACTTGATTCATGCACCAGTAAAGTGCCAACATAAAAATTTGTAAGAATGTAAATGTATCAATAACACAACAATTCGTACTCTTAATATGTTAAAAGGATAAACAAGCAAGCTGGATTTCCCATAAATTTAAATATTACACTCGCAATACAATGTAAATATGTAGAAATATTTTTCTTAATTTGCTGCCAACTTAACTGGGAGACTGCATACCAGTGTGCATGTACATAGTTGATAGGCAGTGATTTTTTTCAAATGTTGGTTTTAAAAGTGCTTATTTTATCATAAACAAACGTTACTTAAGTATGCGGTGTCATCCTGAACAGTCTGTCAAGTTTAATTAAATAAAATTTTCCTTATAAGACTTTGGAATAGATTTTGCAGAAAACGTTTACTTTGATGTTGGAAAACATTTTCTGTTACAAGAAAAAAGTGGAAAGGGCACTTGAACAGTATGAAAATATGGACAATATATTTAAAATTACATTCATTACAGTTGAAGATTACCCATATATGGCTTATGGCAGTATCGCGTCTTCTCTTTCAGCGCGGACTACCAACACCTTGCCTTGCTCGAGTATGCGGCCATTTTGGATCTCAAGCTTAGAATCGACAGTTACACTATACTGTTGTAACACAGTTGGCTTGCCATGTTATCCTGCCTCAATACTAACATTCTGTACATTGCATGATTTTCCTGCAAAACTGCATTGTATATTGTATGTTATCTTGCACACCATATGGAATTCCTTCCCAAAATCAAAAAAATTTGCAAAATCAATGGTTTGGCTCTTATAATTTCCTCTTTTAAGCACATTTACGGCAACTATGTTTTAGTTATTCACTCAAACTTATCTTGCTGCATGCACCATAATAGTGCAGCTAGTACCACATCACTCATGCGCAGCCATTGAAAGCCAGCTCAGGACAGGTTGGAATGGGAAGCTCGGGAGCCCCCCTATCAGACACCACATTTTTAACCTTTCAACTGCTGTAATATAGTGGCTTACAAAATTTTCAAAGACACAAATTTTAGAACTATGTACTTGTTTTCAACATATACAGTATTTAATACAATATTAAATTTTCTGTGAAGTAAACATTTTTTTACTGCATTTGGTTACATTGAGAATTTCAAGTTGGTGGCTACAACACAGGTGCGTGGACACAATATAAAAAAAAATGATTGTCCATGAAAGTAAAAGCTACATAAAGTTTTTTTATGTAAACTATCAGAAATATCCTAGCTTGTGTATGTCCAAATATAATAACAATCATATAATAAAAGGTGAGTGCAGACCCCATTGCTACAGCAATGCTCGCAACATAATCTCTTCAGGACTAGCACCATCCTTGTTACCTCTTGATGTGACTGTAACGCATGTGGTTGAACATTTGGTATCTGTATCTACACTACAGTCAACAGTATTACTGTTGAATCACTACCTGTACAGGTACCTTAAAAACAAAATGTACCTACACTTACATCTAGAAGTGATACCAACATCCATGGTATACTTAGGACTCAAATACGGAATCTTCAAGTACTGATATAATGCTTTACAACTGACGTGGACCACTCCTGCATGGTCTGGCACGGCCACTGTCATCACGTCATCGGCCCACAGTTGCTATGTGCATATTTAATGAGGTATAGAGTAGCAAGGCTAGGCTATTTGAAGTGTTCTATATAATTTTCCGAGTGTAATTGTGTACCTAATGAAGTCAATTAGTGACGTGGGAAATAAATAGTCTTTCTTTCAACCTAACCGTTCCGGTCGTAGAATGCCCCAAAACTTAACAGACCTTAATTTCCCACGTGCTCTGCAAGGCACTATATAATCTTGTTTGTGTGTAAATTAGTCCTTAATTAAGAACTCTTAATATGTCAGGTCAATTTATCGACCCCGGAGGTTTAATTACTCGTGTAAGTTTTCGCGCCATTCTTGGCCTTTTTGTACAGTAACGGCCTCTGGCAGGCCTTCTGAGTCAGGTCCGCTTTAATTTGTATTGCCTACATGTAACTGTGTACACTATTCGGCAATATAATTTACTTAGTTAATCGTAACTTGTGAGTTCTCATTGTGTTGTATTTCGGGTCCTGGCCCTATCCAGGAAGTCATCGACGCCTCAAGGAGGCATCCTCNGCCATATCCAGGAAGTCATCGACGCCTCAAGGAGGCATCCTCCATTTATACAGTAATACTAAGGCCTGCTGGGGAGCTGGAATACCCTGGCTATATATTACATTTTCCTGTACATTTATACCGTGTGTGTCAGGAGATACAGCCACGTGGTCGTTCAGCCCACGATCCTGAAAACTGTTATTTCGTGCTCACCCAGTGAGCTGGCGCCCATTCGATTCGAAATAGGAATATTGTGTAATATTCTGACTTTTTCTTAACATAGTCGCCGGACGACGTCCGTATCACTATCCCCGACCGCTCAGGTAACGTTACAACCTTGGCCACTCCAAGTGGCAGGTACGGTGGGAAGAGTCAACTATGAATTGTACTGCATATTTAAAGAATACCCACAGGTAAAAAGCGCTACTAGTGCAATATCAATAAATAGTTTTTTGACGAAAAGTATTAATACATAACAAAAGTACCACAGATACTCTATACAATTTGAGAGTTCTTAACGAATTCTGGGTATTGAATAGTAAAGCTCATAAAATTATGATCAAACCTCATATTTGATGTGTACACATAATGTTTGGAAATATTCATCAAAATGATTTATTCTTTCAGGCGACTACGATGTCCTCGCAACGTTGTCCACATGCACTTGTTCGTTTCCTTCGTTTTGCGAGCATTCTTTATGCTGCTGAAGGATTCCACCTACGTGAATGGCGTTGGCCTATCCTTTAATATAGTGGAGAACGACACAGTCTTCGTAAGTGTAAGTAAGTTTTGACAAATGTAAATGTGTTCTTGTTTTTTTTTNATATAGTGGAGAACGACACAGTCTTCGTAAGTGTAAGTAAGTTTTGACAAATGTAAATGTGTTCTTGTTTTTTTTTTCTCTGTATTCAAGATAATATACAGGATATATTAATGACACGAAATCCATATGCAGTCTCACTCGTTTNTTTTTTTTTCTCTGTATTCAAGATAATATACAGGATATATTAATGACACGAAATCCATATGCAGTCTCACTCGTTTGTAAGCACTGTTATTGTCATGTTATTACACTGATATTCCAGCTAATAGTTTATAGCTTAAGGAGCTAATGTGTGGCAACTGCATGTATCTGGTTTAAGTAATTTGCTTATTGTGAACTTTATGAATACTTTCTACATAAGCATTCATCACTAGAAGCTTCACAAGGGAAGAAGGCAGACATATGGGAGGGATGTGACCAGGTTATTATGTCCCTTTGATTTTCTGCTCCAACTGAAATAAATATTGTATAATTTATCACAGAATATTCATTAATCTCAATTTTCTTTATTACAGAATAGCATTTACTACTCTTTACAGGTTCATACTGTAGGCTATGTGCAGACATATAAGTACATAATTATTAACAGTAACACCNCATTTACTACTCTTTACAGGTTCATACTGTAGGCTATGTGCAGACATATAAGTACATAATTATTAACAGTAACACTCCAAGCTACAAGTTATCATGACACTCAGCACACATGGCACATTAGAAAATACTGGCTGATTTTGAAAAATGCCATTTTGCTTAATAAAATCAGTGGTAATAAAGAAANCATTTACTACTCTTTACAGGTTCATACTGTAGGCTATGTGCAGACATATAAGTACATAATTATTAACAGTAACACCCCAAGCTACAAGTTATCATGACACTCAGCACACATGGCACATTAGAAAATACTGGCTGATTTTGAAAAATGCCATTTTGCTTAATAAAATCAGTGGTAATAAAGAAACTTTTTTTTTTTTGCATTCTTTGCATACATAGGCTATTATACAGAATTTCAGTCATGGAAATTATGCAGTTTAGGGGCTTTTCGGTAAAACAAAAAACCAAAAAGAGGTAAATTTACACTCTACTAATTACGCAGAACACAAATACACTAGGATTATTAAAGTATGACTAATTTCATAATATGTGCCCACCTAACAGAACCTAACCCCACGATGAGTGAATCACTATTTTACATTTTTTAACTAACCTACAATTGTAGGGTTTTCCACGAGACTACTAATTTAGGATTTTAGGGATTTAAAGGCACCGTAAAACACACCAAAAGAATATCAATTTACTCATCTAGGTAGGTGGCTGGTATAATTCCTCCGTCAACGGCCCATTCAACCTTACCTCATTCAGCGAAACACCATGTTCCACTAAAACTCCACAAACGCGATTGTTAGNGTCAACGGCCCATTCAACCTTACCTCATTCAGCGAAACACCATGTTCCACTAAAACTCCACAAACGCGATTGTTAGGCACTGAAGTACTCGTTCAAAGCCGAATATTACTCACTAACACTTGTTCATAGGCGAATATAATGCACAGAAACACTCGTTCTTGCTTTCTCCGTTTTAAATCCGCCGGATTAGGAAGACGAGAATCATGCTGGCAAAGGTGCAATGGCTACTGACCTGCTTAAAAATTTGACCGTTAAAATGCCCGTAATGACACCCTTAAAATGCCCGTAATGACATCCGTGGCTGCNGACCTGCTTAAAAATTTGACCGTTAAAATGCCCGTAATGACACCCTTAAAATGCCCGTAATGACATCCGTGGCTGCTAGGTAGCGTCGGATCAGTAATGCGTGGCCATTAATAATGGCGATCGACGTAAACAGACCGGCCAAACTGCTCGTACATTTCACAATTTTGTTAAAAAAATTTTAATATGTTCTACTTATTTTAACANAAACAGACCGGCCAAACTGCTCGTACATTTCACAATTTTGTTAAAAAAATTTTAATATGTTCTACTTATTTTAACATGACCCCCTCCTAAATATGAACAAGGTAAGCTGTGCAGAACTCCTTAATGCTACTTTTGTTGGTCTAGGACGTTTCGTTCAGAAAAGCCCCTAAACTGCATAATTACCTCAGTCACATTTACATTTTATTGGCAATGAATTATCTTGGTTAAAAAGTGAGCAGTATTTGATTTAAAATTCTGAGTTATGAAATGTTATAATTTTCTTATGCAGCTTATTTACAACTTGACGAGTGCTTGCTTGTGACAATNAAATTCTGAGTTATGAAATGTTATAATTTTCTTATGCAGCTTATTTACAACTTGACGAGTGCTTGCTTGTGACAATTACATTTTGAACAGGGCCAAACTATTAGGCCTAAAGTTATTGTAATGATGATAAGTGATTACAAACACTGAATGTATGGACCTGGATAGGTGCACTTTTATAATTTTTCCAATGGCTCTTCCACAGTATANAAATTCTGAGTTATGAAATGTTATAATTTTCTTATGCAGCTTATTTACAACTTGACGAGTGCTTGCTTGTGACAAGTACATTTTGAACAGGGCCAAACTATTAGGCCTAAAGTTATTGTAATGATGATAGGTGATTACAAACACTGAATGTATGGACCTGGATAGGTGCACTTTTATAATTTTTCCAATGGCTCTTCCACAGTATANGTGATTACAAACACTGAATGTATGGACCTGGATAGGTGCACTTTTATAATTTTTCCAATGGCTCTTCCACAGTATATAAAATGAGGTTTGTTTTTGTCCCTTCTAAGTATAAATTGTTTCTATGAACATCAGGTACAAATGTGCACGAGGGCTCACTAGCATGCTACAGTCGAGCAACTCACTGTCCAGACTAACCAGGAGACTACCAGACATACCAGATGTCCCAAATTAATGTTTACACTCTTTGAATGTTAATAATGGAGAAACTATCAATGAAAATCTGATGGGAATGTGTGTGTTTTATGATATAAGGACAATGTTGTGCATGGAATACGTGTAGCCATTCTGCTGTTGCTAGTTCTGTTTGCGGTCAAATGCGGCAGCACTACAACTGTAGAGGAAATAACAGAGGTGACAAGGTTTTCTTTCGAGCAACATAAGTGAACTTAGTGTTATTGGAAATGNTCATGTGAAGAAAAGAGTTTAGCAGTGAGAGAATGACAACAGATGAAGGAAGTGTGGGGACTGTGTTGCACACATCCACGTGTTCCCCTGGGAAGTTGAGGTCTATACTGCAAACTGTGCATGAGTCAAGTGTCGGTAAACCAAGTGTCTATCACATTTTAAAGCAAATACCCTGAATTTCCATGTTACTTCATGTTATGAATGAAGAAGGCCCAGACATGCATATTATTGCATTCAATCCTAGTTTACAACTCGCGGCATGAAGGCACTGTTCTGGCCGCCTTATCACTCCCCACAACATACATATTGCCAACCTGCCCAACATTAATGCCCTTCTGTTCATCCTGAGTACAGAACATATATTTCCCCTTAATTTTATAATACTACAAAGTGTTTTAGTTTGCTGTATAGTCATTTTGTTCTCCTTGAGCTCATGACCCTGTGCTACTGCAGCAGGGGCGGCTCTTGTCAATGGGCGCAGGGGCACTTGCCTTCCCAAATAAAATTTAACATGCCCCAGCAAATAAGTGCTCTTTTATAGATCTTTCTTTCATAATTTACATGTAAAAGTAACATATTTGGTCATTAACTTCTGTACCACTAGGCTGTAAATAGTATCTCCTTACTTTAGGTGCAGTTTTTTTTTTTCCTCGCTGCTTTGGGGCACAGGCGGTCTGTGCCCATGCTACTGTATATTTTCTCCTATTCCACGAATGCTCATGGAAGTATCTGTAGTCTCCTTTTTCTATCATGTTATGACACAACTTGGGACGAAAGTAGTTTTCTGAATGCTTAGACTTGAGTCACAGACTGGCTAGCAACACGGGAGGTTGGGACAGCACCATGGCGTCAGAGGGTCACATGCACCAATCAGCATATACTTATCCTAAGATACTAGTTGGGATAGCGCAATTGTAGACAGGGCTTTACTAAACTTACATGTAACATGCCGTATTTATTCAAAAAACACAGTGTTTAAAATTTTTAGGGTACCAGTTAGTGTATCACGACAGGCATGAAATTGAAAATCTTGGTCCTCCGACACCACAACTTATTATAACGCGAACCTATCACACTCAAAAGAGAAAGTATACCTACATGTATGATTTGAGTTTAAAAAAAATATGTTAAACCATTTGGTTTGCAGGATACGATGATAAAACTGTGTTTAATTTTTTGTGTTGTATTATTTTTGGTTCTGACGATAAGTGAGTGACTACAGGTGTTGTCGGCATAAAACTTTTGGATGACAAGATAGAAAAAATNTTTTTGGTTCTGACGATAAGTGAGTGACTACAGGTGTTGTCGGCATAAAACTTTTGGATGACAAGATAGAAAAAATACTAAGGGAACAAACTGTATTTGCAAAATAAAATGAAAATGGCAATGCTGGGGCAGGTAGAAATAAGAAATCAGTTAAACGAAGTATACAGAAGGTCAGTTAAAAACTCAATGACAATGAAAATGTAAAAATTATATGTACATAATTCTTACAGTAAAATAATGCAATACAATTTGTGGATTTTTTTTTTTTTTTTAGTCGGGTCTTTGATATTATGAGGAAATTACTAAAAGTGAAAACCCGGGTGTGTTTAGAGGTTTGTTAGTTCGTTGCATCTTCAATAAAGTATTATATTAATTTTTAACTTTGTACCCTCCTTTGAAATTCTTCCTGGAGCCGCCACTGTGTTGCAGAATCTTCAAACCCTCTGAATAGTTCTTAATTGTGAATGTCTGGAGAGAGTGAATTGTCACCAGGCAATGATCGTGGAGTTGTCTCTGCAGATGACAATGATATAGCTTCGATTACTGGCCAGGGCTGACACAGTCTGGATGCGAGTCATTTCTGTGGTTCACTTGGACAGTTCTGCCTGGATGTGGATCTCTCACCTGTCCACTCTGCGCAGCTCCTTCCCTCTCNTTCTGTGGTTCACTTGGACAGTTCTGCCTGGATGTGGATCTCTCACCTGTCCACTCTGCGCAGCTCCTTCCCTCTCTGGCATTGGTGGCTCCGCCCTCCTGAGTAGCTAGTCTATGTGGTGCCTGCATGCTAGACCATCACTGCATGAACTGGCGTATGTTACAGGCCCTTCCTTTACTGTGACCACCTCAGGACTCAATGTTGTAGCTCCAGTGTAATTCCTGTAGAGTACTGGATCACCAACCTCCAAGCTCCTTATTCTGTCCGAGGCTTTGCCCCTTTCGTAATCCTCCTGTGCGTGGATCTTGTCCAATATTGTACGTAATGGCCTACCCATTAAACTCTCTGCTGGTGTCTTGTTAGCAACAGTACATGTGGTGTGACACATAGAGGAAACAACATACGGAGCCAATCTTGTTTGCCAGTCCACACATTTAAGTTTTTTAAGCTTGCCTTTTACTGTCTGCGCCATTATTTCTGTTTGTCCAATGGTGGATGGTGGATGGTGGAATGGTGTACATAGTAGCTTTATTCCATTATTTTTTAGAAACATCATCATCTCCGCAGATATAAAAGCTGTGCCATTGTCGCTTACAATGCATTGTGGTAAACCATGAGAGCTGAAAATGTCTCTAAGCTCTCTAATAACAGCAACAGAGTTAATACAAGGTGCCTTCCTGACTTGTGGCCACTTGGAATAGGAATCTACCACAATGAGGAACACTTGCCCTTGAATAGGGCCAAATAATCTATATATAGTCTCACCCAAGGTTTTGCTTCAGGACTCCACTTTTGCATGATTTGGCATTCTCCACACTGTTCAGTCATCATTTCAATGGCTGCATTCATCTTAAGCCACCACATGTAGCTTCGAGCTAATGCCTTAGACCAAACAATGCCATCATGAACTGCATGAAGCACCTGCAAAAGCTATCCCCTTAACGAAGATGGGACAATCACTCTGCTAACCCACAAGAGGCACCCTTTGTACACTGACAGCTCCTACCTACACACATAAAATGACTGAAGTTGCACTGGAACGACTTCATCTCGCCAGCCCTGGCATTTTCTACATTTCACTTCTGCCAGAATATGATCCACCTCTGTTTCCTGTGCTATTTGTGCTGCATCAACTGGTAGGTCTGTCGTTGCTTCTAACGTCACCATTCTTTGATGGAACTGTGGCAAGTGAAAGTTACAGTACCGTGTTGCAAGAAAGCATTGTGCCAGCTTTTCACCAACTCTACCCAGATGACAAATGCTTTTTTTCCAGCAGAACAGTGCAACGATATTAGATTTTTATATGCGAGGAACTCTGAAGAATGCTGTGTATGCCACAAAGCCTTGGACACTGGATGCCATGAGATACGTGATTATGACCACCTGTGAATCCACTCCAATGGAAACTGTAGCTACTGTTTGTAGTTCTATTCTACAGCATTGCAGACAGTGTCTTGCAGGTGATGACGGACATTTTGAACAATTTTAACTCATCAGCATTTGCACACACTGAATGATGTTCTTATAGCATCAAATACAAGCAGTCCCATCAGATTGTCTTTAATAGATTCTCTTTTACTCCTGTTCAAAGTGTGTCCCAAACATCCTGTATGTCTAGAATGACAGTTTAGTGAATCCTGTTATGTATGGGACTTTGAAGCAGACAAGTGGGTACTGTACCCACGCTGATGATAATTTATTGGTGGANTCCTGTTATGTATGGGACTTTGAAGCAGACAAGTGGGTACTGTACCCACGCTGATGATAATTTATTGGTGGAAATGGCTTCAATTTGCATGACAAAATCAGTATTAGTTGGACATTGGAGTGTAAAGTGAGGTACCTCCTAGAACAAGTACTTTCCAACGACTATTGGAAGAACACAATCTGGTTGTGGCAGCATTATGGTCTGGGAAATGTTTTCTTAGAACTGTTTGGCTTCACTCATACTCCTTGAATGCATTCTTCACTGATTTAATCATCTATCCATCCTTGAAAATCATGGACAACCCGTACATGTTAACTGTCCTCTCTGGGGTGGATGGGACATGTCATATGGCTAGAACTGTCTGGAAGTGATTGGAGAAACATGAGACCAAGGTTTCCAAGTGCTTCCCTGACCTCCTAATTTCCTGGACTTGAACCCAACTGATCACTTTGAAACCACCTTGCTCATCATGTTTGTTGTATGGATCCTCTACCAAGCACCCTTCAGCAGCTGTTAAATGCATAGTAGTCTGCATGGCTTCTAGATTTCCTTGGCAATCTACCAGCATCTCATTGAATTACTACTGTAATTTAGCTGTTGCCTGTGCAGCACAAGGTGGATATCAGTGGTGGATACACGGGTGGGTTGGTGGGGGGGGTGCTAAGTGGCTTGAGCCCCTGTCTTGGAGCTTGATTTTATACTGGATAAAATTATTCATTAAACTTGGTACATTGTTAGTACTGTAGCTTCAATAAATACACTTAGCAGAGTAACATAAGAATTTTAAAAACAAATTCAGATGGCAAATTTACCAAGTACTGAGATTTATATGTAGCATTTGACGTGACCAAGCTTGGCTACGGCGAAAAAGCCAACTTGATCCGCGGTGTTCCCAGAGTTGTGAAGTGATATGTATGTGCCCGGCGCCACAGCTCTGCAGTGAGCTGATGAGATGTAGGGTCGTTCGGTCGACGGCCTAGGGGCTCTGGTAAACACTCCGTCATACACACTATGCCGAGGCTGTCGGCCACCTCGCACGCCTTACTTAATTATGAATAATAAAGTGGTGCTGGTTGTTAAGGTATTTATTGCCCGGTTATTGTACACACAACTAAACACAAGACACATGGCCTGAATGGCCTGGAACTACGAGCGACCACGTGGTCTTATAATGTGAAGCTGGANGGAACTACGAGCGACCACGTGGTCTTATAATGTGAAGCTGGAAATGCACTTTACGATTCCCGATAAATAATAACGTCGCTCTCCCCTCGGCGCTATGCAAGTCAAATAATAAAACAGATGAAAATAATGATTCAAAATACTATGGATGTGACTAGATACGATTCGACTGATGATGTCTTTGCTAGGGCTTCTGCAGAGCGAGAGAGCTTAACATCCGGGTCCGTTGAAGTCCTGACGAATACTGGGGGAAGCGTGCGCCGGCTTTCGCCACCTGAGCGCAGCCGACGCCATGCGGTGAAACAATGAAACACAATATACACTCAAAGATGATTATGGGATGGAAAATGATATGAACTAAATTAACATAAAAAAACATAATTACCCTTACGCTAATACATAATAAAAATGATTACATTATTCCTACATGTTTGTATTGCACCAGCCACAGTACTGCCAAATGTAGAATGTCACATGTCTCTGGCTGGGCAGACTGCCTCCGATGACAAAACAAATTATTAATTAACTACACACTGACGCTATTAACAAATACACTGATGAAATACACTGAATAAATAAATTAGAACACTAATGCACATGTACTCATTCCCACAAGCCTTTCGGTGTGGTGCATCCTGTGTGGACATACTGCAGCAGTCACAGTGGGCAAAAAGGACTCGTGAACGTGTAGTTCACGTCACATTAAAACTTAATAAGTGTTGGTAAACATGTATCTTGAACGTAATGCACAGTGTACATCACCTCAAGTAGCCCCCTCCTTAATGGATGTCTAGATCCGCCACTGGTGGTTATTCAAGATATTAGTGTTGAATATTGTGAAACCTATCTATTTTCTTGGGCTCTATAACTTGTATCGCAATTTGAAAAATTAATATCTCACATAAAGTAAAGATATAAATATGAAATATCTCACCTTCAAAAAGACTTGCAGATACCTTCAGTAAAACAAACTATGTTGAGAACTTATTGAGTTTCAATTAATGTCCATCAAGGGCTACTCAGTCTGCCTGATTTTCTTTTCCCAGCACTTACGGTGAAGCATCATATATGGACAGAGGTTGCAGGGAGGGTAATGAGGGAGAACTGGATTGGTAAGGAAAAAACCAGGACGTAGTTTCGCTGTGAACAAAATAATATTAATGTGCAGGTGCTTTTGATTTATATTTTAAAAACCTCATTGTGTTGTACTTAACTACTTTGCTCACTTGGCTCTCTGTGTCACACCCACCGGTCAGCTCCAGCACACATATCTCGAGGCTCCCAGTTCCGGACTTGTACTCGGATTTCACTCCAGATACCTGGCCAAGTAGTGTACCTTTCTTTGCTCCACGTGGGGCTGCATCGTACATTGTCAGCCCACCCATTTACATGGAATCAAATAGGTATAAAAAAGGGAGGGGGAGGGAAAGAGGGATATTTCCCTTGTCAAGAAACAATTGGGCATCGTGAGCCAGTAACCCTCACACACCAATTCACACCTGGTGGATCTGAAGGTAGTTCCTATTTCCATGAAACCCTCTCGTCCGCACCCCTTGCCCAGAGACTGGGAACAGCATCAGCACATTCTGAGAGGACTGAATGACCACGCTCCAGTAAGTATTGTCTCATGAAACTTTCTCATCTACACTTCCTTGCATAGAGGCTGGACATGGCACAGAGAGTTCTGAGTAGCAGGTTGGCTGCACTGCTCAAAGGATCATAACAATATGACACTCTCAGATGCAAAAAGTGAGGGAAGAAATAGGCAGCAAAGATAATAGGTCTATCATGACTGACCGGTCCCTTTTATTGCTCAAAAGGCACCCTCCCAGCCAAGGCACAGAGCAGACTTCTAAGCTTCTCCTCAAAACTCTTCTAATGCATGTACTGACAGCCCGAACAGTTCTCAGAAACTCACAACTGCAATCCAGGCAAACTGCAGTGTCTGCTGGTTTGCACTTTCAACACACTGTCTTCCACTGAATTCACTTTGCCTTATATACACATCTGTCAGGGTGGGTAAGGTGCGAGCAAGAGGCTGTCTGCACACATGAGGGAACTCCTGGCACATCTGTCTTGTTTCTGCAGACATAGCATCCAACTCCCTTGCACCCCTGCCACTCACCTGAACCATTGCAGGGGCACCAAATTGTGGCTACCTGCTGCCACCATGTATGCCCCATCATCTCACAATTTAGCATACTGCCGGCCAAGGTTTGAATCCCAGTCCCCGCCGGACACCCAATAGCCCACCTTACATGATCTAATGACGTGAGAGGTGTCATTGTTTACCACAGGACCCACAGTGACCAACCTGGTTAGAGCAATTGTTTTAATAAATCTTTGTTTAACTGAGTTAGTGACTTGCAGTTTTCTCAGTGTTTAGTGTGCTACATTGTGAATGTCAAGTCACTAATATGTTCTTGTTTCAGAACTCAGTATGCAAGTTTGTGACCAGTATGTGGCAATACTCCAGATTGGCCAACTACTCTTGGATACTCATGGAAGGGCTGTACCTGCATAATCTCATATTTCTTGCCCTCTTCTCCGATACCAGCTCCATCACTCTCTACATCATTCTTGGATGGGGTAAGAGACAACAGTTGTGCAGAGTGAGGGGGTGCGGTGGTAACACACTGGGCTAGTATTGAGTAAGACTCTGGTTTGATTTTCAGTCTGACCATTCTAAGGTCAGTTTTTCATGTTTTATTTTTGAAATTCACTGTAGGTGAATGCTGGGAAGGTTCTTTAATACAGGCCATGGCTTGTTCCTTTCCTGCTTCTGAATGTCTGAACTATTAGTTACATATCTGATAACTCCACTGCCAACAAAAGATTAAGCTGTAAATAAATAAAAATTAATATACCAGTTAATGGGTTTTTTTGCTAATTAGTTTTTATTCAGAAAAAATATTAGTAAAATGAGTTTATATTACCTATTTACCCTATTTATACTGTTACAAGATGCCAGAAGAGCGTATCCAAATTAGTGAGGGATGGAAGTCTTAATAAAAATAAAAGAATTACATTTTATTTTTAATTTATTCACACAACTGTTATTTACAACATTAAACTATCTAGCTCCCTTATTACTCTTGTTATTCTCAGAGAGTGCGATATTTAATGTCTAACTCAATTTTAATTAAAGCCGTCATCAATGTGTGTCTACATTACCTACAGTCACTTAATTCACACACACCATTTACACATATTCACTCTGTCTGTTCCCATCATTACAAATGTCTTACATTCAGGCATCCAGTTAAATAATCCCACACGTCAGTTTCTCTCCACTGTACTGATGCTTGCAGTCTGGAGACTTCACTCCCACTGGTCACTCTCATCACTACTCATGACTTTGCTGGCTCATTACGTCGCTGTCTTCAAACACCTGGTGCTTAAAGTCACACAATCCTCCAAACTAAACTGTCAGCTCGAAGGCCTGTCGCGGCTTAAGTAGTCTCGCTAGCCCGATCTAGAAGGTTTCCTGCACCCCAAGTTATGCTGAGAGGTTAGGGCAATGACCAGAACCTTCTTGAAAAGATAACCCCATAAATTATATCCGCAGAAAGTCAGGAGCGGTACGTGCGGCGGTATGCTTTTGAAAATCTCGGTGTGCTCCTCAGGTTACTAGCCTGGCTTTCACACACTCCTTTGCTCGCTCGTGCAGGATGGGTCAAGGGAAGTGATGCACAGCAACATGTAACAATATTAATAAAAGTCATCTATTTTCAACTGTGATATAGTTAAAATTAATTATTTGCCAACATACAAACATTAGTTTGTATGTGTAAAACTATTCTAAAAATTTGTTATAACATTTGAAATAAATATATTACAGTGCAGAAATAAACCATTACGTATTGTTGTAAAAAAATAATTGAAACTTTCTCAGATGCAGTAACACTTGATTTTATTAGAAGGTTCATAGAATAATTACAAATATTAGCTTATATGTATTATACATAGTGTTGCATTCCAGACGGTAGCAATTCTGAGAATTTTTGTTCATAAAATGTATGTAGAAAATTATTCTATTTTGTAATGAATAATATACACTTCTCCTCTGAAAGATATGCCGATAAAATCTGCAAAATGTTTTCTGAAGGGTGATCACTATCTTTGTGAAATAAAAAAAAATTAGTAATTTTTACAACTGGATAAAATTTGATTGTTATTTTTAAATGTATTCCGCCATTTCTTGATGTCTAGGAAAATCCGACACATCTGTTCTTTGTTAAGAAATGAAAAAAATTCACATGATGGGTACTTTGTTGGTACACTGCAACCACAAGAAGAAATTATTTAAGACAATTATATTCAGCAAGTAATTTCATGTATGCAGCTAAAGAAACAAATGCAGAAATTAATATCACAGAGAACAAGATAATTGTTACTAATAACATAATTTAATCTCCAAAAAAATAAGTGTAAAAAAAAAACAAGTCTACACTTTAGTAAAATAAAACATTAAAATTATTTTAGGCATGCTAGATTTGCACTGCTCAAATATTGGTGCCATTGAAATTTATTAAGTGCATTTAATTTAAAGCAGAACTCTTAAAACATCTTGTACAACAATTGATAAGAGCAGTAAGTATTTTGTTTTTTCACTGATATGCTTACTTTATTGTTACTAATACACATTTTTCTTGATTTATTCATACATGTAAGCTTATACTTTTCACATTTTATCTCAACTGAATTATGTGTCACACAGTTTGGTTTCACTGTGTAACAATATTCAACATTTCGACACATCTGAACACATATCATCTGCTTAGGTGTGAGGGATGATTACCATTCCCTGGCTATGCCTCTACATCACAAACTAGTCTTGAGCAGATAGAGAATATTACTACTTGCTTTGCTAACCCAAGTGCTGATAAAATTGTATTTAATACACGGCACATTTTTTTGTACTTTCAGGTCTGCCAGTTCTCTTTCTTCTGCCATGGGTCGGTTTAAGAATTGGATTAAACAANCACATTTTTTTGTACTTTCAGGTCTGCCAGTTCTCTTTCTTCTGCCATGGGTCGGTTTAAGAATTGGATTAAACAACCACTTGTGTTGGAATACTAATGAAACCATGCCATTTATCTCCTTCATAATCGAAGTTCCCATCACAGTATCTGTCTTGGTAAGTAGCAATTATGCTTTGCTTATTTCACCAGAATTACAACTTTTGTTATTAAGTTGGAGACAAATTGTTGGTCTTCACATACCTCAAATATTAATCTGAAACAAAGTTAATAAAAGAGGAATAAAAAAAAATATGTATTCAATTAAAACTATTAAAAATATTCAAAATTGTTCAGTAGTGCTAATTTTAATACATAATATGTTGTTTTAATAATTAATGTTTACAGGCTGAAACATTATTAATATCTGTCTTTGTCCCCACAGATTAACACCATCTTCTTCTTGAACATTGTTCGTGTGCTGCTTCACAAGATAAAAGCCACTTTTGTGGAGAAGCCTCAAACATACAGGTTCCGAATTTTCAGTAATTTCAAAGTTGTTAACTTTATTACTATCTACATTACCAGCTAGCTTGACTCTAAAAGTTTGTGCTACAGTGCAACCTCTAAAGTTGAGGTCATCATAGCATTACCTTCAGATCATGAGGTTCCAGGCTCAAATCCTGGGTGAGTCACATGTGTGTTATATTTAGATGGCAGTTTGGGTTGGTCCAGTTTCTAAGCAATCTCCATTCATCCCAAAATAGATTTNCATGTGTGTTATATTTAGATGGCAGTTTGGGTTGGTCCAGTTTCTAAGCAATCTCCATTCATCCCAAAATAGATTTCAGGCATAAAATAAGGTGGTTTTAATCTGCCCATTAAAATAAATACATTTCTGCTATACATTAAGAACATAAATTTTCATGGGTTGGTTCTTGTACCATAGATCTGTGAACATTCATACATATGCACAAATTCTTATTTGTACAATATTTTTAATGAAAAATATGATAATGCGCAACTAGGCTACTAATTACATTACTAAAAGGTAATAAATACCATACTTGGNATGATAATGCGCAACTAGGCTACTAATTACATTACTAAAAGGTAATAAATACCATACTTGGGAAAGATAAAAAAAACTATCTAACTGATTAAATTTAGAGCAAGAACAAGTTAACTGATTAAAGTAATAAGTTAAAATCCATGAAAATTAACTGATTAAAGTTTAAGTTAAAACTAAATTAACTGATTAAAGTTAAAAGTTAAATAACAAAAATTTTACAGTTAAAATAAAGTCTCAAAAATGTTTTTCGTCAATGTTTATTCAAAATAAAAAAAATAAAAATCTTTATATACAGTCTCAGAAAAAATTACCACAACTTGGTTAACTGATGCCGAATCAGATAGGCCTACCAATCAAAATGATGAATTAACAATCTTGTACAAAACCATTTGAAATAAAACTTCTAAAATAAACTCTTATAGCACAACTTAACACGAAACCAGACCAGTGCCATGACTACAAAAACAATCTGAATGTGCATGCCCCACCAGGACCATCAACTGAGCAACTGTGATTTTTGAGTAGTGAAAGATTGTATCAACAGATTGCGATGGTTTAATCTCGCCTACCTAACAATCGCGTTGCATGTGACTAACTATGATCTTCAATTCAGTACATGACGTCAGTGTATTGATCTGTATATCGTGATGTGCAACTCTTCGGCTGTCAAATTAGTTGCATATTTTTTAGAAATTTGTCAAGAATAAATGGCATTTGCATATATTTCGTTGTCATCTTCTGCCTCCTGGTGATTGCAAAGTTAACTAACGTTAGTTTTAATCGTTAACCAGATATTTTAATGACTTAAAGATAGTTAGTTTTAAAATTAACTAATAAGTTAAAAATTACACACTTTTTAACAACTAATTTTAAATGTTAATTTTTTTAATTGTTAATTGTACTGGGGATGGACACACATACACAAAGTCGGACAAACACATTTTCCACACAGATGCATGGTAGCAATGATTCACTGGCTTGGCAAGTCTTGCATAGAAGTTGCGTGCATCGGCTGAGAGAGGGTGTTGTAGATGTAGACCTCTTCCTCGATCTGCAGCATAGCAGGTGGTTAGTTCGTGGTGGGGGTGAACTGGTTCAGGTATTGCTTCTGATGACATTGTGTGGCCTTGATGCCGGTCTCCCACTGCTGCTGGCACTGAGCTAGGTTGGATGGTCTGGCAGAGTCATCTCCCATTGTTCTCCAGGGGTAGGCAACTCATGGTCTTGGTTGGGGGCATCCAGCATCTCTCCCACTGCTGCATTCACTTGCTACCACTTGCATTCTACTGTGCATGATCATCCCACACAAAGTTGCAGCTGCACCGTAAGTTCCTGGCTGTGGCATTCAGCAGGTTGGCACATGGGTGGTAAAAGGAGATTGTACACTACTGAATTTTGATGTTACGACATCAATGTTGCCAATGTCACCCTATGAATTGATTTCCATTATCAGTCAGAAATGTTTGTGGGTAACACCAGCACTGGAAAAATGTATTATTCAGGGCACAGATGGTTGGCATTCTAGTGTCGCCTTTTACATAAGCCTCAATGCATCTACTGAAGAAATCAGTCACACCAAAATAATGTATGTTGGCTGGGTGGTGTTGGGTTAAGGGAAGTTTTGAGGGGCGGTGAAACACATTGTTAGGCATATTGTGGATTTGGATACCCGACTAGGCGCCAGACAGACACCGTCGGCAGGCAGTGCCAATTGTTGCTACTGGTGATCTCATTGTACGGCGGGCCGTTCGCCCTGACATACGCAATTCCTTGGTGAAATGTTGGAAGAGCCCCTAATTCCTGATACATACATGAAAAATACTGTGGGCCTATTCAGGCTGACTCACATGCCTTAAACTGTAAAAGCTCTGAGTTGAGCATACTGGCTATTAAGTAATTTATGTGAAACTGGGTGAAGGCGGGTTATAGGGGACCCATACCCCGAAACGCCCAAAGGCAGTGCATGAAATAAAATACATAAAGTCTAAAAACTTGCATGTAATTATTCTTGCACAGAAACACTTACATCACCCTAGGTGAACACTTTATACAGACTCTGGTCTGCAGCCCGCCAGATAGGCAAGACTGCGAAAAATACACATTTGTGCATAAGAGTGAATTATTGGTGCATTAAGCTTCCCCGGGCGATGCTATTTTCCCGGGGAAGAAGGGTGGCATTTCCGGGTGCAGAAATAACAGGTTCCGGTACATTACATTAGACTATTACAGTTAAAGATGATTGGTGCAAAAACATGAAGGCGACGCAGCGCTTGCCGACACCTTGAGACACTCGATGGTGACTGAATCTGGCGAGCACATGCGGTGGTAACTATGGCGGCACACGGCTCGCCCTGCGCTACTTTCTGCTTGCCTGTAACTTGCAACAATTAAAAGGATACAAACAATTGCATGACAAATTAACAAAATAGATACATAAATATTACCTGAATAAAAACAGTTACAATTTACACTTGGATGGTATGAAATGAGGGTGAAACAATTCAGGTGAAAAATACGTGAATTTGACAATTACAAAATAAAAACCCTGAAATGCTCTGAACATTCCCACTCTTAGTGTGTCTTTCTTTACTTTCAAATACTTGCTTTGAAATTGCTCTACAAATTATATATGCTGGGTTTGCGATAATGCACCCTTGCCTTTCACCTTGGCGAGGTTGGGAAGGGGGGCGGGGAGCGGCATGCGGTTGCACTGCACTGCTCTCGTGGTGCACTCTAGCTACACCAGTGCCGTTGATGCACGGTGTGGCAAACGGTCTGGAGGGCAGGACGCCATCCTGCGTCAACCACTAAGAAGCATTTGCCCCTTGAAGTACGAGAGTAGGTGTTCATCAGGTCTACTGCATTATCACTCACTCGCATTCTTTGTTGTGATAGCACTATTTTCTGTCACCAAACTTTGCATTTCCGTAGCATATTATGTTTTTACCCCCATGTTCGACAGATGGTACTTCACTACCCCACCCCCCTTCAGAAGACTTGCCTCCATCTGCACATACAATCGGCAGTTTGGATCAACATGTAAAAACCCACAAAACTCACAGAATTGTGCATTAAAGTTTTTGAATGCCATCTGTGCTTCTGTTGTTCAATGAAAATTGATGTAGATAGCCAGTTTTTTCTGTGTTTTTTTTTGGGGCTCAGCTTCCACAACTTTCTAAAGGTGTTAGGGATTTGTGATGTTCTCCACACACCATGTGACCGAGGAAGTCCAGTTCCGTCTAGCCTTTAAAGAATTTGCAAGGGAATTTGTAAGGGACACCAAGTGGTGGGTTGCGAGTCACTAACACTTGGCCAAGGTGAAGCATGTGCCCTTCCCTGCCATCTAAATGATGATATCATCCAAGTAGGCCGAGCAGTGACGACTTCTCTTACCAGTCCTTTTAACACTTGGGCCATCATATATTGAAATTTTGGAAGTACAAACTTTGGCCAGGAATGCATCATGCAAAACTGGAAGCGCCTCCCCTCTGGTGTTTTAAATGTATTTTTTTCATGATCTTGTGGGCAAATGGGAACCTACCATTAACTAGACTTTACATTAATTGTGGAAAAAAACCAGTTGCTTGTTAGCTGGCTACCAAAACATCTATACATTTATTTGTGTCAATAGGGTGCTGTCACCAAGCTCAAAGACCTGAAGTTCACACAAAAATGCACAATCCTTCTTACACACTTATGCAACATGAAAATTGTAGTAATTTTTGGACAGTTCAATAACACCTTTCATCAGCATCTCATAGACTTTTTATCATTATTCTCAGTTCCTCAAACCTGTACTCTCGTGGTCCCATGTCCTCTCTCAGCAATAGGAAAGGCATGTTCCTTGGCTGTTATGGCATGGAGCAGGTCTGAGAATGCGAACACATCTCTACATTCACTAAGCACTTTTCGGTGTCCTCATGGTATATATCTACCATAAACTAAAAAACTATGCAACCTTTCCCAAAGCATTCTTAACCAACACAGGATAATTGGCTTGAGTCAAACTTGAATCAAGCTTGTCATGACAAGCCTGTAAACTTGCATCAAGCTAGCTATACTAGCAAACAAGTTTGAATCAAACTAACTAGTCTCTGCAGGTCAAGCTTGTAGCAAGATTGACTAGTAAAACTTGCCACAAGCTTGCCTTGGCAACCTACAAGCATAATTCAAGCCATCTGCAAGCTTGCCATCAGCAAGTATGTGCCAGTCATGAGAAATTTGTCCTGAGTAAAGCTTGAATCATGCATGATATAACAAGCTTGCTTGTTGAATCATACATGATATAACAAGCTTGCTTGTCAAGGTAAATTCAAGTCAAATGGCAAGCTTACCACAAGCTTATATACTATCTGGGAAAAGTCGATGATTATTTTTCTATGTTGTTTGCTGCTCACAGCAGTCTTAAATACACTGAACATTATTATGCTGCACCTTTTTGNATGATTATTTTTCTATGTTGTTTGCTGCTCACAGCAGTCTTAAATACACTGAACATTATTATGCTGCACCTTTTTGTTGAAACCAACACTTTTAAGGGTGAGAACAAAACAACCAATGGCCAAACCATATTGGCCTACTTAATACATTGCACCACTCTCTCTTGCACAAAATTGCACTAGACAGCCCTTGAACACCAAAACCTCGCCATGTGGTTGAGATATGGAGAGTCGGCTGGAGTGGTGGCCTCTATCCCACAAAGGCTGGCTAGACATCCTGCACGTGGTGTGCAAATGCATGAGCGTATGTTCTATTTGGGTTTGTTTGTATGCAGTCGTGTGTGTTTTGGTTTCAGGCATGAAAAGGGAGAGAAAGTATAACACATGGTGAACAATGCCAATAGCTGGTATGTTTTTCTCAGGGTATTCCTGTAGTCACCATCATATCATTCTGTCTCTTCTCTGCTGGTTACGTTACTTCTCTTCATAAACTTTAGGGATGACGGCCAACCTTCAAATTCTCTCTTTGTGAGGGCCGCCTGAAGGCAAGAGTCACCTTACCCATTGCTGCTCCCTACCACAAATATATTTAGCACCCAATTTCTAAGTGTAACAATTCAAAGTTTACTGTGTGGTTAATTATGATCCTTCAAGATCCCTATAATGGTCTGAAAAAATTATGCATTGCAGTGTAGTGAAAACTGCCGTTGCATGGGAATTTCCTTGCAGCAGTACTATTTCATTACTTTCATTTTTGTCATAACTGATGCCAAAAAGAGCAATGGGGCACATTTTACTGTGTAGCTTTCCTCCCTCATTCTAAGGCAAAGGGGCCACGGTGGTGTAGTGGTTAGACTACTCGCCTCTCACCTAGGCTAACCGGGCTCGATTCCCGGATTTTTGCATGTGGAAATCGTGCCAGATGATGTCACTGGTTGGCAGGTTTACTCGGGGATCTCCCGTTTCCCCTGCCCTTTCATTCCAGAGCCGCTCCATACTCACCTCGCTTCACCCTCATTGGCTCTCAAGACCTCGATGTTAAGAGCCACTCAAATCTCTTTACTCATGCACTCACTCACTCTATGGCAATTGCATGTGTGCATTCATAATACGTATGTGCTTTGCAATTCATTACGCATATTTTATTTTGTGCACTGTGCAGATAAACTGTAATAACACAACTGAACCTTTCAAATGCTGTTTCCAAAAGCCAATTATTTCCATTTGAATGACTCAATACCTTGTGTCTTTTTTGACACAATTTATGTGAATAACACCCTAAATATAGAGAATTTAGAAACCTGTATACTTTAATAAACTGTAATATCTGGAAGCTTAATACCAGTTTGTATATTTTTATTACAGAAAATGGGCCAAGTCTACACTAGTGCTAGTACCATTGTTTGGAGTCCATTACATCTTGTTCCTTGGAATGAATTGGATTCCTGAGAATCACAGGAATGCTTCAGCTGAAATTGTGTGGCTGTTTTGTGATCAGTTTTTCTCTTCCTTTCAGGTATGATGTGATACAATCATTAATTTCGTAATCATGTGAAATCTTAAGTACAATTTCTTGAAAAGAAATTAGCACTTCTCTTTCTCTAAGAGCCATAATTTAAACCACTGCTTTGAACAGTACAGATAAAATAGGTATTGTTACAGTTTTGGAGTCTCAAGGTGGTCCGACAACGTACCAGCCACACTATCAGAATAGCTGTTAAGTGAAATGCCAGAGCGCTTGTTAGCCTCAAACAGCTAACATGAGTGTGGACATGAGTTCTCACGGGTATGTGGAGCATTTGATCAGAGTGGCTGGTGGACATGAGCAACTAGATATTTTACACATGGTTACACCTCACACACCATTTCCCATGGGCAAGATTTAATGGTCTAAGTTGCTACATGACATAGTTAAAATTTCAACAAAAACATACATGCTGCCCAGAATAAAAAAAACTACCTGAACTGCCAATCTGGAACTGTGCTTATCCAAATGAGATTTAGTCCCGTGCGGTCTCCACTCACCAGGATGCACCTAGCCATCGGGGAACACCACGAATTGGATTGACAAATATATGAGTGAATTTGCATGTGGTGAGGCCAGACATGGGGGCTAACGCAAAATGTTCTAGAATTATTATAAGAGTGAACAGAAATGACTAGGTCGGTTAACTCAGAAAAGATGAAGTCCCACACAGGATGCACGTCCATCCCTCAACACTGCTGTTTCAGGACTGGCATCATGGCAGTCAGAAGGAGACTGCTTAGTTGTCCAACCGACAGTTAAAAAAATACACATAACAACACAATGCTTTTACACTTACATAAAACAGTTCCAAGCTATTTTGTTAGTTGATACCAGAAATTATAATTACACTTTTAAATAATTGAGCCTTGGTGGCTGACTGTGTGTGATGTTAGGAGGTCCGAGGTTAGATGACGTCACATGGCGCTCATGCGCCTGGTCACCATTGGTCTCGGTGACGTCATGTTTCTGTCAGGTGTTTTGGTGTTAACCACCTTCCTAACCTTAGCGACCTCTTGCACTGGCCACTCTCCCCTTACACTCTCTACATACAACCTGGGGTGTTCTCCGGGTGCTGCTGGATGGCCACCAGGACCAGACTAGGAATTAGAGGAGGCTGTGTAACGACAGTACTTACTTGCTTTACAAAATCTCTAGTTTTCATGCTTTTGGGTTTAAATTTTAACAGGTCCATTCAGTTACAAAAGGAGACTTAAAATAGTCTATGCATCATTTTCAGGGATAACTTAATGTATTCTTGCAAGTTGTACGTTCCTAAAAAAAAAAGTGTTTAGGGAAGGAGACTGAATAAGTTATTTGCATCATCTTCAGGAATAACCTCTTGTGTTCTTCACAGATTGATTCAGTTTGGGAAGAAGATTAGTTTAGTAACACAGCTTATATGCAAAATACAAGCACATTATGGATCAAAACATAAACCATTTTTAGAGATTTAAGCCAAATACACCTTGTACAACAAATATAGAGGAGAGTCGGGTAGCCCCAGCCGGCAGATATCCCCGACCAGTGTTGGTTTCAAACAATCCTGTGCACATAGGTAAACACATAACACGCCACAACGACCGCAGAGCCATTTAGCCGTATAATTGAATCAACCCGGATGCGACCGCCGAGCGAACAACACGTTACAATCGTTCATTTACCTGTGTCTATATTGTGGTGTGCGCCGTTTACATTTTGAACTCTCCGTTATTGTTTATAAAATGTAAGTACGTCACCATGATTTATTGATTATCCTTTAAGATATTGATTCTAGTGTATAAGTTAGGTAAATAATTTAGGTTATCTTTATTGACATTGTTGATATTAAATAAAAACATAGAATGTGGCGGTTGGGTACCACCGGACACGATGTTGTCGGATAACCCCGGACATTTTTGGATGGAGAAATGTTTAGTTATTTTAATGTAACGTTAAAGCAAGTGTGTAAAATGTTGTTGTCTTTTGCAAAATTACTTCAAAAATGCCAAAATTCAAGGGAAGAATTACACATAGAGGAAATTGGGATGAAAATAAAATGAAACAGGCTATGTTATCTGTCCAGGAAAAAAAGACCCCTATGAGAGAAGCAGCTGAGAGATATGAGGTGCCGAGAAGTACTCTTCAAGATCGGATCAAAGCCATCAGTAGTGGACAAGAAGCACAGTTCAAGCCAAAACTGGGAAGATTCTGACATCTTCGCCGTTCAAAAACGTGCTGGCAGAGAAAAAGACTGCAGCCAAAAAATCGAAAGCTGTAACCAATAATACTAAGGTTGCAACCAATAAAAACAAGGCAGCAGTTAATAAAATGAAAACAAAGAAGAACATTCAATGTTTGGTTCAGCAACAAAGAGACCAGGATACAGAATGTATCATTTGCGGAGAAACGTTTCAAGAAGACTGGATCCAGTGTCATAAATGCGAAGACTGGGCGAACGAAGCATGTGTGGACATTGACCCTTCGGAGGAATACTACTGTTGTGATGTATGTAAGGCCAAAAAACGGTTCGGTCATCATTAAATCTATGTCCGGGGCTACCCTCCAAAAATGTATCCACTGAAAATTGAAGACTGATTTCAAGACTTGATATAAGCTAAGATAATGAACCTATCAGATTGTTACTTAATTAAAGTTTTGAGAGATAGGTTGTATTTCAATCCTAGTATAAAAATAAAGATTTAAGTGTGTTGAATTTCAAAATGTCATGAGTTTTATTTATGTGGACAGGGCTACCCGACTGTCCCCTACCTCAGGCTAACAGAAGTTCTTTAAAGCAAAATTCTTGCAAAAATAGTGATAAGACCATGTATTGAAAAGCGTAGAAAATTTTAGAATTATTTTCCTTTTCAGAATGGGTCAACATGGATAGGTTTAGAATTAACTGGAGTGAAATGCCCTATTTCAATGACAGATTATTTTTAACTGCATGACAGATAATGAACTAATGGTCTAAGGGTGTAAAATAGGGTGGTTGGAAACTCGAGATGAACTGGTCACCACCAGAGAGAACCTCCACAGCAACAATATTTGCCTCATTACATTAAAACCTGCACTGAGACATCTCTTTACATGCCAGAGCGCTTGTTAGCCTCAAACAGCTAACATGAGTGTGGACATGAGTTCTCACGGGTATGTGGAGCATTTGGTCAGAGTGGCTGGTGGACATGAGCGACTAGATATTTTACACATGGTTACACCTCACACACCATTTCCCATGGGCAAGATTTAATGGTCTAAGTTGCTACATGACATAATTAAAATTTCAACAAAAACATACATGCTGCCCAGAATAAAAAAAACTACCTGAACTGCCAATCTGGAACTGTGCT
>NQII01004125.1:14639-37377 GCA_002778355.1 Clitarchus hookeri
AATGAACATATAGATATGTACAACTCGGCGAGTTAAAACTGTATATATATTGTGATTTACCTCTGCAATAAAACGTTGTAGATATGAACAACTTTGTAATTCACCCTCACAACGTTATAACACAGGCCCTATCAGCAATGGATGTGGAAATATAAAAAAACCAGCTAGATGAATAATAATACTCAATAATCTGTTTGTCCGCTTCTTTCGGTGATATTGTCTGTTTTATTATAATTGGTGTGGAAATAACAAAATCAGCGATATAAATGACAATACTTTGTTTGTTCATCTTTCTGGTTGATATTTCCTGTGTTTTAACGATGGATGTAGGAATAACATCAGCGAGAGGAATGATCAAACTCAATAATCTGTTTATTTGCTTCTATTGCTGATATTGCCTGCGGTATAACAATGGTTATACTCAATTATCTGTTAGTTCGCGTCTCTGGTTGAAAGGGCCTGTGTTTAAATGTTGAGAGTGAGAGACATTTTATTGCAGAGGCGATTGACAATATGCATGTATTCACTGTGTTGTACATAACTGAATGTACAGTTCACTTGACGTGTGGATTTCTTGTGTATGGAAGGTAAGTATTTGGAATGAACAAGGACGCTCATATTTGGAACAGTTTCTGAGCGAAATGAATGATAATCTACTATATAAAAATAAGTCGGGTTTTCCTTCCTGACGCTATAACTCCAAAACGCACGAACCGATTTCCACGNATCTACTATATAAAAATAAGTCGGGTTTTCCTTCCTGACGCTATAACTCCAAAACGCACGAACCGATTTCCACGGTTTTGCATTCGTTGGAAAGGTCTCGGGCTCCGTGAGGTTTATAGCAAAGAAAATTCAGGAAAAATTTTAACAGAAAAGCGGGAAAATCTTTTTTTACATACAGCGCCATCTCTGATACATAGCATGTACTACAAATCAAGTAGATGGCGCCGGTGAGTGATACATTGTTTGACAGCTACTCATTGTTCTCTGCTCAGTGATGTGACAAACTTTCATGTGACAAACAATTGTGAAAAAAAAGTAAAAAAAATAAGTTATTCGTTTCCTAACATTTCAATTGGAAACCATCAAATCAATCACGTGTATTGTGCAAATTTTTATTCAATTTCAACAGCAGGCATTTGTCTTTAAGGTGGTAAGTTGAACTGTGTAAATTATGTGGATCGTGCATTTGAGGTTAAATTCACCACTCTGTCCATAGTCCAAAATGCCTAGAGGACGACGTGCGAACATCGGCCGCCGCACGAGACATGCAAGCCAGCAACAAGTGTATTCACAGAACTTAAGCGAAGAAAGACAAAATATAATAAGAGAAAATGCCCGATTGAGACAACGCGTGAGCACACGAAGATCATTGGCATCATACAATCGCTTGGCATTCCAATATGATCCCACTGCGAACTACAGTGATGATGAAAATTTAGATATTGGACCAATGACGACTATATGCCGATATTGCAATGCGTTAAAGTTCAAAAGAGAAACGGCTGGATTGTGCTGCGCAAGTGGAAAAGTCAAACTGGATCCATTACTTACACCACCACAGCCACTGAAACCATTGTTCGATGGAAGTGATCCCGATTCCAGCCATTTTCTTCAACACATCCTTGAATACAATAACTGCTTTCGCATGACTTCCTTTGGAGCTAATATCATTCGAGAAGGCGGCTTCATGCCGACTTGCAAGGTAAAAGATACAACACACATAACCAATCACTCCTATGTTACACCTATGTTACAACTTACAACTTACTATGTTTGTTTGCAATTACAGATACAAGGACAAATATATCATTTGCATGGTTCAATGGTGCCAACACCAGATGAACCGCATCAATTTCTGCAAATATATTTCATTTCGTCGATGGTGGATCAGCTGAATGTGCGGTGCAATATACAGGGAACACAACAGTTAAAGAGACGAATTATTGAACAGTTGCAAGCATTTTTTCACGCTAATAATGCTGTGGTTAATATGTTCAAAACAGCATTGGAACGAATGCCATCGGATACGCACAAATTTGTCATAAGAGCGGATTGTACCCCAACAGGTGAACATGTGCGAAGATTCAATGCACCCACCGTTAATGATGTTGCTGCAATTATTGTTGGCGATCCAACTAAATCGCGAGACATTGTCGTTCAGCGAAGAAGCAATATCATGCATCGTGTAAACGAGACACATCGTTTGTACGATGCGTTACAATATCCAATCATTTATTGGCAAGGGCAAGACGGATACGACATCACGTCGAAGATGGTCGATCCAATTACAGGTACAATATTCACACACTAATTATTGCTATTATTATTGCTATTATTGCTATTATTGGTTTCCATTAACAATTCATTTAATTTTGCATTTTCAGGCGTATCAACGAATAAAAATCTAAGCGCAATGAATTACTATGCGTATCGTATGATGATTCGTACACATGAGGAGAATGTCATTCTGAAGTGCCGTCGGCTATTCCAGCAATTCGCTGTCGACATGTATGTCAAAGTCGAGACCGAACGTTTAGCGTTCATCCGATTCAATCAGGCAAAGCTACGATCTGAGGACTATATACACTTGCGTGATGCTATTCATTCAGATGGTGATGTTCAGAATATTGGACGTCTGACGATTCTCCCATCATCTTATATCGGAAGCCCACGCCACATGCACGAATACGCTCAAGACGCTATGACGTACGTGCGAAATTATGGAACTCCGGATTTATTTATTACGTTCACATGCAATCCGAAGTGGACGGAAATTGAACGTGAGTTGGAACCGGGCCAAAAACCGCAAGATCGCCATGACATAATCGCCAGAGTATTTCAGCAAAAACTCAAGGTTATGATGGATGTGCTTACTAAGTATCGAGTTTTTGGTGACACACGTTGTTATATGTACTCGGTGGAATGGCAGAAGCGTGGACTACCGCATGCTCATATCCTAATTTGGTTGCTGAACAAATTACATTCAAATGAAGTGGATGACATCATATCAGCTGAAATTCCTGATCCAGTCACTGATCCCCATCTACACGACATTGTGACGACACAGATGGTCCATGGACCGTGCGGTGCATTAAATCCATTATCGCCTTGCATGGCTGATGGAAAGTGCACAAAACGATATCCGCGACCGTTAGTTGCTGAAACAGTCACAGGGAACGATGGATATCCAGTTTATCGTCGGCGTTCAAAAGAAGATAATGGTCGAACTATCAAAGTTAAAGTTCAAAATCAAGAGATTGAGATCGGAAATGAATTCATTGTACCATATTGCCCGCTGCTATCACGAATTTTCGAAACACATGCAAACGTTGAGAGTTGTCATTCGGCCAAATCAATCAAATATTTGTGCAAGTACGTCACAAAAGGCAGCGACATGGCTGTGTTTGGTATTGCGTCGGAAAATGCGAATGACGAAATCAGCAACTTCCAAATGGGCAGATACGTCAGTACTAATGAAGCACTGTGGCGATTATTGTCATTTCAAATTCATGAAAGATATCCCACAGTTGTACATTTAGCAGTGCATTTGGAAAATGGCCAAAGAGTTTACTTCACTGAGGCTAATGCGGCACAACGAGCTGAGAGACCACCATCGACAACATTGACTAGCTTCTTTGCAATATGTGAAGCAGATCCATTCGCAGCGACGCTGATGTACGTTGAAATGCCCAAGTATTACACTTGGAATCAATCAACAAAGAAATTCCAACGTCGCAAACAAGGAACCCCAGTTCCAGATTGGCCACAGGTGTTTTCCACTGATGCACTAGGTCGCATGTATACTGTTCATCCTAGAAATGATGAATGTTTTTATTTGCGACTGCTGTTGGTACATGTACGTGGACCAAAATCATTCGCGCATTTGAAAACTGTGAATGGCCACCAATGCCAAACATATCGAGAAGCATGTCAACTATTGGGTTTGCTGGAGAACGATTCTCATTGGGATTTAACACTTGCGGATTCAGTTGTTTCATCAAATGCGTACCAAATACGAACGCTGTTCGCAATTATCATCACCACATGTTTTCCTTCACAACCAATTCAGTTATGGAACAAATACAAAGACGACATATGTGAAGATATCTTGCATCGCTTGCGCATTCAAACGAATAATCCTGACATCCAAATAACCGATGAAATCTACAATGAAGGATTGATTCTGATTGAGGATCAATGCTTGACTATTGCAAACAAGCTACTGATTGAAGTAGGAATGATTGCGCCAAATCGATCGATGCACGATGCATTCAACCAAGAATTAAATCGAGAGCTGCAATACAATGTTGATTCATTGCAGGAATTCGTTCGAAATAATGAGCCGTTGCTGAATGAACAGCAAAAACAAGTATACGAAACATTAATGCAAGCGGTGGACAATAATACTGGTGGTCTATTCTTCCTGGACGCACCTGGAGGAACAGGGAAAACATTTGTCATTTCATTTATTTTGGCCACTATTCGATCAAGATGTGACATAGCTTTGGCGTTAGCATCATCTGGAATTGCGGCGACTCTTCTAGATGGCGGTCGTACTGCACATTCTGCGCTTAAGTTGCCACTCAATTTAAACACAATTGATATTCCAACATGCAATATTTCCCGATCCAGTGCAATGGGAAAATTGTTGATGCAATGCAAGCTCATTGTTTGGGATGAGTGCACAATGGCACATAAGAAATCACTTGAAGCACTTAACTTCACACTGAAGGATCTTCGGCGAAATAACAACATCTTTGGCGGCTTGATGATATTGTTGGCAGGCGATTTCAGGCAGACGTTGCCAGTAATTCCCCGTGGAACGCCTGCAGATGAATTGAATGCTTGCCTGAAGGCATCACCTTTATGGAATAACGTAAAAACATTATCGCTAACCACTAATATGAGAGTTCAACTTCAAAATGATCAAAGTGCTGCACAATTTTCCAAACAATTGTTAGCTGTTGGAAATGGAAAAGTCCCAGTTGATGCGACATCTGGATTAATTACTCTTACCAACGAATTTTGCCGATTTGTAGACTCTCAATTAGCTCTTATTGAAAATGTTTTCCCAAACATTAGTGAGAATTATCAGAATTATGCTTGGTTAAGTCAACGAGCAATTCTTGCCGCAAAGAATAATGATGTACACGCACTGAATTTCACCATTCAATCAAAAATTGCTGGCGATTTGGTGACATACAAATCCGTTGATTCCATAAGAGATCCCGATGATGTAGTAAATTATCCAACGGAGTTTTTGAACTCTCTGGAGTTACCAGGATTTCCACCACATAACTTGCAACTCAAAGTTGGTACAGTTATTATGATATTGCGTAATTTGAATCCACCGCGACTTTGCAACGGTACTCGACTTTCGGTAAAAAGACTTATGCCGAATTTGATTGAGGCAACCATTATTAACGGAAAGTACGCAGGTGAAAATGTATGTATTCCTCGAATACCAATGATTCCGACTGATCTTCCGTTTGACTTCAAACGATTGCAATTTCCAGTTCGCCTTGCGTTCGCAATGACAATTAACAAGTCGCAAGGCCAATCGCTTAGTGTTTGCGGGATAAATTTAGAAAATCATTGTTTTTCACATGGGCAGTTATACGTTGCGTGTTCACGAGTTGGGAAACCATCCGCTTTGTTTGTGTTAACGTCAGACCAAAAAACAAAAAATGTGGTTTACCAAAGAGCACTTCAATGAAACGTATTTACTTTGGATTCACTTTCATTTACTTAGAGAAGTTCAATTCATTACTGTTGTGAAATGAAATAAAATTTTTCCTTTTCAAATATAAAAAAAATGTTTCTTCATGTTTTAATCACCAAACAAAATGTTGCATAAAACGAAGCCATCTGGTGGCGAAACGGAGTTCGCCGGGTTTGCTAGTACTAAATAATAATCATCTATGATGGTTATACTAATGTTCTATTTTTTCGCTTCTCTGGTGAAACGGCTGGTGTTATAATGTTGAGAGTGTAAATTTCATAATAGCTTTTATTTACGACGTTTTGTTGCAGAGACGATTTATAATACATATGCATTTGTAACTCGCTGAAATATAAAAAAAATTTTGTCCAGTTCACTTCCTCTGTTGCGGTTTACTGTTGCGTAGAAAGCTAGTATTTGGAATTGACAGAGACGCCCATAATTGGAACACTTTATGAGCGAAATGAATGATAGTGCTAAATAATAATCAACCATAAAAATATTATGCTTAATGTTATTTTTGTTCCCTTCTCTTGTTGATAGAACGTGTTATATGGTTGAGAGAGTAAATTACATGTTTTATCTTATCTACGACATTTATTTTAAAGGCGGTTTATAACATATTTACAGTTGTAACTCGCTGAGTTGTATATAACTAAATGTTCAGTTCAATTCCCGTGTTGTTTTCTTGGGTATGAAAGGCAGGTATTTTGAACAGTTATTACTGCACCCTGTTTGCATTGAAATTGTTCAGTTTTTAAGGTTTAGTGCTTGGACGTGGTGAGGCATGCTGTATGCTACACTAGAGTGCAAAAAGAATGATCTTATTCAATAATCTATTTGTTCGCTTTTCAAGTTGATATTGCCTGTGTTATAATTATGGATGTGGAAATATCATACAAAAAGAGAGAAAGAGAATAAGAGAGAAAGAGATAGATAAAGAGAGAGAAAGAGAGAGGGAAACAAGTGAAAGAGAGTGAAAGAGGGAGAGTGTAAGCGAGAGAGATGTTAGAGAGAATGAAAGAGAAATAAATAAACAGAGCGAGAAAGAAAGATAACGAGAGATTATGTAAGAGAGAGCAAGAATGGAAAGAGAGAGAAAGAGACAGAATACACGAGAGAGATGGAAAGAAAGATAAAGATTTAGATATTGAGCAACAATGAAATAGAGGAAGGGAAAGGGAAAGAAAGAAAGAGAAAAAAGAGAGAAAGCACATAATAGAGGAAGAGAGAGGTTAAAAGAAAGAGAGAGATAAAGAGATAGAGAGGAAAAATATAGAAAGAAACAGAAGGCAAGAAAAAAGTTAAAGGAGAGAAAGTGAAAGAATAAGTGCGAGAGATAGAGAATGATAGATAAAGACAGAGAAAGAGAGATGAAGCTATAGAAAGATAGAGAAAGAAAGAGAGAGAAAAAGAAAAGGAGAAAAAATGAGAAACCGTGAAAGAAAGAGAAAGGAAGAGAGAAAGGCAGAGAAAGGGAGAGAGATAAAGGCAGAGAGCGTGAAAGAGACAGAAAAAAGAGAGAAAGAGAAATAGTAAAAGAGATAAAAAGAGAGAAAGACACTGAAAGAGAATGTGTGAGGAATAGAGTGAGATAAATTAAAATCATGAGGAAGGGAGAGAAAAAGAGGGGGAGAAAGAGGGAGAGAAAGAAAAAGATGGAGATAAAAAGAGAGAGAAAAACAGAAAGTAACAGAGAAATAAAAAAGAGAGTAAGAAAAGGAGTGAAAGGGGGAGAGAGAAAGAGAGGAAGAAAGAAAGATAAAGATACATAGAAAAAGGAGAGAGCTAGAGGGAGAAAGAGAGATAAAGAGAGTGATAAAGAGCGAGAAATAGGGAGAGCAAAGAGGGAGAAAGAGAGAAGGTGAGTGAGAGAAAAAGAGAGAGATAGAAAGAGAATAATAAAAAGAGAGATAAAGACATAGAAAGAGAGAAAAAGAAAGAGAGAGACAAAAAGAGACTAAGAATAAGAAGAAAAAGAGAAAAAGAATAAAGTGTTATATCGTAAATATAACAAAATCAGCGAGATGAATGATAAAACTAAATAATGTGTTTGTTCGCCTCTCTGGTTAATTTTGCCTGTGTCATAACAATCTAGGAGGAAATAACGAAGCTAGCGAAAAGATACATACAGATTAATTCTTTTCGCTGCCTTCCTCTTTAAAAGTTATACTTAACACTCAGTTTGTTCTTTTCTGTGGATAATAATTCTTGGATGTGGAAATAACGAAAACAGCAAAAGGAAAGATAATACTCAATAATCTGTTCATTCGCTTCTCTGATTGATAACTGTGTTATAACGATTGATGTTGAAATAACCAAATCAGCGAAAAGAATGATAATACTCAATATTCTGGCTGTTTGCCTCTCTGATTAATATTGCCTTTGTTATGATGATGGATGTGTTAGTATTAAAATCAGTGCGGTGAATGAAAAACTAAAATATCTTTGTGCTCGTTGGCCTGGTTGATACTGCTTGTGTTAAAACGATTTTTTTGTAATTTAAAAAATCAGCTAGATAAATGATGATACTCAATAATCTAATTTTTTGCCTCTCTGGTTGTAATTGCCTGTGTTATAACAATGGATGTGGAAATATAAAAAAACCAGCTAGATGAATGATAATACTCAATAATCTGTTTGTCAGCTTCTTTCGGTGATATTGTCTGTTTTATTATAATTGGTGTGAAAATAACGATATGTTAGATGAATGATAATACTCATTAATATGTTTGTCCGCTTCTCTCGGTGATATTGCCTGTTGGATGTAGAAATAACAAAATCAGCGATATAAATGATAATACATTGTTTGTTCATCTTTCTGGTTGATATTTCCTGTGTTTTAACGATGGATGTAAGAATAACATCAGCGAGAGGAATGATTAAACTCAATAATCTGTTTATATATATGAGAATAGCTGATATTGCCTGCGGTATAACAATGGTTGTTTAAATAACCAAATCAGCGAGATGAATGATGTAACTCAATTATCTGTTAGTTCGCGTCTCTGGTTGAAAGGGCCTGTGTTTAAATGTTGAGAGTGAGATACATTTTATTGCAGAGGCGATTGACAATATGTATGTACTCACTGTTAATACATTGTTTTACATAACTAAATGTACAGTTCACTTTCCGTGTGGATTTCTTGTATATGGAAGGTAAGTATTTGGAATGAACAAGGACGCTCATATTTGGAACATTTTCAGAGCCAAATGAATGATAATGCTGAATAATGATAATCTATAATACTAATACTAATTGTAGAGTTTGTTGGCTTATCTGATAGAATGGGACTGTGTTACAACGTAAAGAGTGTAAATTACTATGTGTTATTGCAGAGGCGATTAAAATTATATATGCATTTGTAACTCGCTGAAATATAAAAAAAATTTTGTCCAGTTCACTTCCTCTGTTGCGGTTTACTGTCGCGTAGAAAGCAAGTATTCGGAATTGACAGAGACGCCCATAATTGGAACAGTTTCTGAGTGAAATTAATGATATTGCTAAATAATAATCCTCAATAATAGTTGTACTAAATGTAAAGTTCGTTTGATCCTCTGATTGAAAGATCCTGTGTTAAAATGTTAAGAGTGTAATGTACATTATTACTTAAGTCTACGTCGTTTTATTTCAAAGGCAATTGGTAATATATAGACTGTTGTAACTCGCTGAGTTGTACATCACTTTATGATCATTTCACTTCGTGTGGTGTTGTTTCCTGGTATGTAGAAAGTGAGTATCTGGACGCTCTTAATTGGAACACTTTATGAGCGAAATGAATGATAGTGCTAAATAATAATCAACAATAAAAATATTATGCTTAATGTAATTTTTGTTCCCTTCTCTTGTTGATAGAACGTGTTATATGGTCGAGAGAGTTAATTACATGTTTGATCTTATCTACGACGTTTATTTTAGAGGTGATTTATAACATATTTACAGTTGTAACTCGCTGAGTTGTATATAACTAAATGTTCAGTTCAATTCCCGTGTTGTTTTATTGGGTATGAAAGGCAGGTATTTTGAACAGTTATTACTGCACCCTGTTTGCATTGAAATTGTTCAGTTTTTAGGGTTTTGTGCTTGGACGTGGTGAGGCATGCTGTATGCTACACTAGAGTGCAAAAAGAATGATCTTACTAAATACTCTATTTGTTCGCTTTTCAAGTTGATATTGCCTGTGTTATAATTATGGATGTGGAAATATCATACAAAAAGAGAGAAAGAGAATGAGAGAGAAAGAGATAGATAAAGAGAGAGAAAGAGAGAGGGAAACAAGTGAAAGAGAGTGAAAGAGGGAGAGTGTAAGTGAGAGAGATGTTAGAGAGAATGAAAGAGAAATAAATTAACAGAGCGAGAAAGAAAGAGAGAGAAAGAAAGATAACGAGAGATTATGTAAGAGAGAGCAAGAATGGAAAGAGAGAGAAAGAGACAGAATACACGAGAGAGATGGAAAGAAAGATAAAGATTTAGATATTGAGCAACAATGAAATAGAGAAAGGGAAAGGGAAAGGAAGAAAGAGAAAAAAAGAGAGAAAGCATATAATAGAGGAAGAGAGAGGTTAAAAGAAAGAGAGATAAAGAGATAGAGAGGAAAAATATAGAAAGAAACAGAAGGTGAGGAGAAGATTAAAGGAGAGAAAGTGAAAGAATAAGTGCGAGAGATAGAGAAAGATAAATAAAGACAGAGAAAGAGAGATGAAGCTATAGAAAGATAGAGAAAGAAAGAGAGAGAGAAAAAGAAAAGGAGAAAAAATGAGAAACCGTGAAAGAAAGAGAAAGGAAGAGAGAAAGGCAGAGAAAGGGAGAGAGATAAAGGCAGAGAGCGTGAAAGAGAGACAGAAAAAAGAGAGAAAGAGAAATAGTAAAAGAGACAAAAAGAGAGAAAGACACAGAAAGAGAATGTGTGAGGAATAGAGTGAGATAAATTGAAAACATGACGAAGAGTGAGAAAAAGAGGGGGAGAAAGAGGGAGACAAAGAAAAAGACAGAGATAAAAAGAGAGAGAAAAACAGAGAGTAACAGAGAAATAAAAAAGAGAGTAAGAAATGGAGTGAAAGGGGAAGAGAGAAAGAGAGGGAAAAAGAAAGATAAAGATACATAGAAAAAGGAGAGAGCTAGAGGGAGAAATAGAGATAAAGAGAGTGATAAAGAGCGAGAAATAGGGAGAGCAAAGAGGGAGAAAGAGAGACGGGGAGAGAGAGAGAAAAAGAGAGAGAGAGAATAATAAAAAGAGAGATAAAGACGTAGAAAGAGTGAAAAAGAAAGATAGAGTGAAAGAAAGTGAAGGAAACAAAGAAAAGAAAAAAGAGGATCAAGAGAGAAATAAAGAGAGAGAACGAGAGTAAGACGGATATAAAAAGGGGAGATAAAGCAAGTGAAAGAGAGTAAAAGTGAGATTAATTAAAAGCAAGAGGAAGATAGATAAAGAGAGTGAAAGAGAAAGATGGAGAGATAGAGAGTGAGATGAGAGAAAGAAAGAGAGAAAGAGAGATAATGAGAGGTTATGTAAGAGAGCGAAAGGTAGAAAGAGATTTAGAGAAAGAGAGAGAAATAAGAGTGAGAGGTAAAGATAGAGAGAAAAAAGAGAAAGAGAGGAAAAAAGAGTGGGAAAGGGAGAGAAAGGAAAAAGAATGAGAAAGAGCGATAGGAAGAGAGAGATAAAGAAAGAGAGAAAGAGAGAGAAAGAAAGAGAAAGAAAGAGAGAGACAAAAAGAGAGAAAGAGAAAAAGAATAAACTGTTACCAAATCAGCGAAATGAATGATTAAATTAAATAATCTATTTGTTTGCCTCTCTGATTAATTTTGTCTGTGTGATAACAATGTAGGTGGAAATAACGAAGCCAGCGAAAAGAAAGATATTTAATAATCTGTCTGTTCGCCTCTCTGGTTGAAAGGGCCTGTGTTTAAATGTTGAGAGTGTAAATTACATGCTAGCTCATATCAACGACATTTCATTGCAGAGGCGATTGGCAATGTATATATATGTACATATATATATATATGCATTTGTAACTCGCTGTGTAGTACATAACTAAATGTTCAGTTCACTTATCATGTAGATTTCTTGTGTATGGAAGGCAAGTATTTGGAATGAACAAGGACGCTTATAATTGTAACAGTTTCTGAGCCAAATGAATGATAATGCTGAATAATGATCATCTATAATAGTAACACTAAACGTAGTGTTTGTTACCTGCTCTGGTTGATAGGGTCTGTGTTATAAAGTTGAGAGTGTAATTTACAAGATCGCTCATGTCTACGACGTTTTATTTCAAAGGCAATTGGTAATATATAGACTGTTGTAACTCGCTGAGTTGTACATCACTTTATGATCATTTCACTACGTGTGGTGTTGTTTCCAGGTATGTAGAAAGCGAGTATCTGGAATGAGTAAGACGCTCTTAATTGGAACACTTTACGAGCGAAATGAATGATAGTGCTAAATAATAATCAACAATAATAATTATACTTAATGTAATTGTTGTTCTCTTCTCTTGTTGATAGAACTTGTGTTATAGAGTTGAAGTAGTTAATTATATGTTTGCTCTTATCTACGACGTTTTATGTTAGAGGCGANTAGTTAATTATATGTTTGCTCTTATCTACGACGTTTTATGTTAGAGGCGATTGATAACATATTTTCAGTTGTAACTCGCTGAGTTGTATATAACTAAATGTTCAGTTCAATTCTCGTGTTGTTTTCTTGTGTATGAAAGGCAGGTATTTGGAACAGGTATTACTGCACACTGTCTGCATTGAAATTGTTCAGTTTTAAAGGTTTTGTGCTCGGACGTGGTGAGGCATGCTGTATGCTACACTAGAGTGCAAAAATAATGTGTTGGAGTGTGACATAAACGCAATTATATTATCTATGGCGGCGACACTAACACCGTCACCTCTATGTGTTTTTTGTTTTGTTGTTAATGTCCTTCCGACTGCTCGCTGAACTGTTGTTATATTATTATAATAAACTAAATACTTAAACTATAAATTACCACAAGTTTTATTTCATCAGGTTATGGGCCCAGTACGGCCGTTAAAGTCATAAAGTTGCGAGAGTAATTCCGTTAGTAAAAAAAGTTTTTTTAGTTCCGCGAAGTTTTCTCTGATTTTTTTTTAGTTAGCCGTTACAAAGCAAAAATTTGAATTTGCTCCGAAGTAACATGGCTATGTCTAACGTGCAAATAGACAAATTATTGGGAAGAGAGAACTATAGCACCTGGAAGTTTGCGGTGCAAACGTTTTTACAGCACGAAGACTTGTGGGAGTGCGTTGAACCCGACGGCGGTGCAATAGATCCGAAGCGTGACCTCAAGACTAAGTCGAAAATCATTTTGCTTGTGGATCCGATAAATTATATCCACGTTCAAGATGCAAAGACTTCTACCGAGGTATGGCAAAATCTACAGAATGCATTTGAAGACTCGGGTTTAACAAGAAAAGTTGGGTTACTCCGGGATTTGGTGAACACTACGCTAGATAGCTGTTCAAGTATTGAAGAATACGTCAATAAAATAGTAACCACAGCACACAAGTTGAGGAATATTGGATTTTGCGTAGACGATGAATGGTTGGGCACATTAATGTTGGCTGGCTTGCCGGAACAATTCAAGCCAATGATCATGGGGTTGGAGAGCTCCGGTGTAAAGATAAGTACAGACTCAATCAAAACGAAGCTACTGCAAGAAGTTAAGGAGTCAAGTGTCTCGGTTCTTTATACAAAGCATAAAAATACCCCCAAAAATAATTATCAAAATAACCAGTACAATAAGCCTGATAGCCCCCGAAGTCCCCGATGCTATAATTGCAACAAGTATGGACATTTCAGTAAATTCTGTAAAAGCAAAAGGAGAACTAATGATAAAGGTTTTGCAGCAGTTTTTTCAACAGTTCATGAACAAATTGACAGAGTGGAATGGTATGTAGATTCCGGCGCATCTTCACACATGACAAATGTATCTGACTGGATGTATGATGTCCGGGCACCTCCGATTCAACAGATAATGGTTGCCAACAGTACTTCAGTCGCCGTAGAAAAGATAGGTAATGTAAACCTGGATCTCTTGGGTGAAGATGGTAAAATAAATCACATACAGGTGAGAGATATTTTATATGTTCCACAATTAAGTACCAACTTGTTATCAGTGAGTCAGTTGGCAAAGAATAACTGTCAAGTTATATTTAATAAAACTGGCTGTGAGATTTACAATGCACAAAAGCAATTAGTAGCATCTGCTAGACTGACTAATAACATGTATAAATTAAATATATGTCAAGGAAATGCAATGATTTCAAAACCAGAGGGTCAGAGCTTAGATATTTGGCACCGGAGAATGGGACATCTAAATTACAAGGATGTTACTAGATTGCCATCATGTACTGAGGGTGTACAATTATCCAATACTAAAGACAGTGAAAGTAATTGCATTCCGTGTTTAAAGGGTAAACATTCAAAACTTCCGTTTAAGAATATTGGCTCCAGGGCAACGGCCCCACTAGAGATAATACACTCGGATTTGTGTGGCCCTATGGAGATGCCCTCAATGGGAGGAGCCAGGTATTTCATCACCTTTGTTGATGACTATTCTAGAAAAGTTGCTGTTTACTTTCTAAAAAACAAAATGAATATAAAAGAAGTCTTTGAAGTATATAAAAAGGAAATGGAAAATCAACTGGAGAGTAAGATAAAAACTCTTCGCACCGACAATGGTTTAGAATATATTAATAATCATTTGTCTAATTATTTGTCAGGTTCCGGCATCAAGCATCAGACTACCACGCCGTACACGCCTGAACAAAACGGGCTTGCCGAGCGAATGAATCGCACACTCGTCGAGCGCGCTAGATGCATGTTGAATGATGCTGGACTTTCAAAGCAATATTGGGCAGAGGCAGTGGAGACAGCTGCTCACATAGTAAATCGTTCTCCGACTAGAGTCCTTGACTACGTGACACCCGAAGAGAAACTGACAGGTATCAAACCAAACCTTTCTCATTTAAGAATATTTGGCTGCAAAGCCATGGTTCACGTGCCAAAGGAGAAAAGATTGAAGTGGGATTCAAAATCTGCAGAAATGATATTTCTGGGATATTGCGAAAATACCAAAGGGTACAGATTATTGAATCCAAATACAAAGAAGATTACTAAGAGCAGGAATGTCATATTTCTAGAAGACTGCCACTATGATAAAACTATATCTAATGTGAACCCCAATACCACATTACAGATGTCTATGCCGTTGGAGGAACCTGCTCAAGCTCAGATTCAGACAGAAGATAACCCTGGCTCCGCAAACCACGACCAGAGTATCTCTACACTGATATCAGACGACAGTTTTAACTCTACAAGAGAAGTGTCTGATCGAGAAGATGAAACCTATGAACCGAGCACTGACAGTTCCTATGACTCTCCGAATAAATATGTAAACACGAGACCACGTAGAAGAAAACCAGTTTCTATAGAAAAGGATGGAGACTTACACTATGCATGTTGGGCTGTAAGTGAGGATCCCTCATCTCTAGAAGAGGCTCTATCTAGCTCTGAATCCAGTCATTGGAGTAAAGCTATGGATGATGAGTACAACTCATTAAAGAAAAATAATACCTGGTTGTTGTGTGATTTGCCTGCCGGTAAGAAAGCTATATCCTGTAAATGGGTTTTTAAAACCAAAAGAGATGAAAAAGGCAATATAGCAAAATACAAGGCAAGATTAGTGATCAAAGGATGCGCTCAAAGAAAAGGATTGGATTACAATGAAGTTTATTCTCCGGTAATCAGATATACATCCCTGAGATATTTGTTTGCATTAGCAGTGAAATATAATTTGCAAATGCACCAGATGGATGCCGTGTCTGCCTTCTTACAGGGCGAAATAGAAGAACAAATATATATGAGTCAACCTTCTAACTTCAAAGAAAATGATACACAAGTATGCTTATTAAAAAAGTCATTATATGGACTAAAGCAAGCCAGTAGACTGTGGAATCAGAAACTGAGCAATACACTTAAAGAAATAGGTCTGTTGCAGTCATTGCTTGATCCTTGTATTTATTATAGGATTGAGAATGATGATATAACGTTTTTAGCTGTATACGTAGATGATATAATTTTGTATACAAGCTCTACGAGTACTAGAGATTATATCAAGAAGAACTTATTTTCCAAATTTGAAATGAAGGACTTGGGAGAACTTAAATACTGCCTGGGTTTGCATGTACATCAAGACAGAAAACATGGGACTATAAGTATTGACCAGCAGAAATATATACAAGAAATATTAAGCAAATATGGTATGTCAAGTTGTAAGGGTGTAAAAACACCTATTGATCCAAAAACAAAGTTTAACTCGAATGAAGACGAAAATTCAATGGCAGATACCGTTCCATATCATGAAATAATTGGATCATTGTTATATTTATCACAAGGAACCCGTCCCGACATATCCTATGCTGTAAATGCTCTGAGTAGATTTAATTCAAGACCGGAAATGCAGCATTGGATGGCACTGAAGCGAGTCTTGAGATACTTGAAACATACTCAAAACTACGCATTAACTTTCAAGAAAAATAATGAAGAGAATATAATACATGGCTATTGCGATGCAGATTGGGCAAGCAATGAAGAAGACAGAAGATCATGTACCGGCTATGTATTTATATTTCAGGGTGGCGCGATTACGTGGAACTCACGTCGGCAACAAACTGTTGCGTTGTCCACTACCGAGGCTGAATACATGTCTCTTTCCAGCTGCACTCAAGAGGCTATGTGGCTCAGACAATTGCAGGAGGAAATATGGCCACACTTAGCCGCTATACCTGTTATTGTTTTCTGTGATAACCAAAGCGCGATTAAACTTTCAGGTTCTGAAAACTATCATTCCAGGACCAAGCATATCGACATACGTCATCACTTTGTACGTGACAAAGTACAATTGAAGAAGATAGTCATCAAGTACGTTCAGACAAATGAGATGGTGGCCGACGCGCTGACTAAAGGGACACCTCAACTGAAGCTTGATTACTGCTCAACCAGAATGGGTTTATGTCCAAGGGAGGATGTTGGAGTGTGACATAAACGCAATTATATTATCTATGGTGGCGACACTAACACCGTCACCTCTATGTGTTTTTTGTTTTGTTGTTAATGTCCTTCCGACTGCTCGCTGAACGGTTGTTATATTATTATATTAAACTAAATACTTAAACTATAAATTACCACAAGTTTTATTTCATCAGAATGATCATACTCAATAATCTATATGTTCTCTTTTCTAGTTGATATTGCCTGTGTTATAATTATGGATGTGGAAATATCACACAAAAAGAGAGAAAGAGAATGAGAGAGAAAGAGATAGATAAAGAGAGACAGAGGAAACAAGTGAAACAGAGTGAAAGAGGGAGAGCGTAAGCGAGAGATAATGAGAGAGAGAAAGTGAAATAAATAAAGAGAGCGAGAAAGAAAGAGAAAGAGAGAGAAAACAAGAGAGAGATGGAAAGAAAGATTTAGATATTGAGCAAGAATGAAATAGAGAAAGAGAAAGGGAAAGGAAGAAAGAGAGAAAGAGAAAAAATGAGAGCAGATAATAGACGAAGAGAGAGATAAAGAGAAAGAGAGGAAAAATATGGAAAGAAACAGAAGGTGAGGAAAAGATTAAAGGAGAGAAAGAATAAGTGCGAGATAGAGAAATATAGATAAAGACAGAGAAAGAGATACTATAGAAAGATAGAGAAAGAAAGAAAGATAAAAAATGATAAACAGAGAAAGAAAGAGAAAGAAAGAGATAAATGCAGAGAAAGGGGGAGAGATAAATGCAGAGAGCGAGAAAGAGAGATAAAGGCATAGAAAGAGGGAGAATGAGATAGAGAAAAAGGAATAGTAATAAGAGAGCGGAAGAGAGCGAGAAAGAGACAGAAAAAAGAAAGAAAGAAAGAAAGAAAAAAGTGAAAGAGATAAAAAGAGAGAGAGACAGATAAAGATAAAGTGAGAGGAATAGAGAGAGTTAAATTAAAAGCAATAGGAAGAGAGAGAAAAAGAGAGGGAGAAAGAGGGAGAGAAATAAAAATATGGAGATAAAAAGAGAGAGAAAGAGAAATAAAAAAGAGAGTAAGAAAAGGAGAGAATAAGGGGAATGTGAAAGAGAGGGAGAAAGAAAGAGATAGAGATACAGAGAAAAAGGGAGAGAGCTAGAGGGAGAAAGAGAGATAAAGAGAGTGAACGAGAAAGAAAGAATTAAGAGATTGAGAGAAAGAGTGAGAAAAATAAGAGTGAGGTAATGAAAGAGAGAAAAAAAGAGAAATAGGGGAAGAAAGGAAGGGAAAGGGAAAAGAAGCAGAAAGAGCGAGAGGAAGAGAGAGAGAAAGAAAGAGGGAGAAAGAAACAGAGAGAGACAAAAAGAGAGAGAGTTAAAGAGAGAGAGAGAGAAAGAGAGAGAATAGAGTGTTATTTCGTAAATATAACAAAATCAGCGAGATGAATGATAAAACTAAATAATCTGTTTGTTCGCCTCTCTGGTTATTTTGCCAGTGTCATAGTAATGTAGGTGGAAATAACGAAGCCAGCGAAAAGATACATACAGTATTAATTCTTTTCGCTGGCTTCCTCTTTAAAAGTTTAAAACACTGAGTTTGTTCTTTTCTGTGGATAATAAATCTTGGATGTGGAAATAACGAAAACAGCGAAAAGATACATACAGTATTATTTGTTTTCGCTGGCTTCCTTTTTAAAAGTTATACTAAACACTGAGTTTGTTCTTTTCTGTGGATAATAAATCTTGTGTTATAACGATGGGTGTGGAAATAACGAAATCAGCGAAAAGAAAGATAATACTCAATAACCTGTTTGTTCGTTTCTCTGTTTGATAACTGTGTTATCAACCTGATAAAATTGATTTTGAAATAACCAAATCAGCGAAAATAATGATACAGAAACAATTCCGAGGTGGTACCCGAATTAATGTAGTCGTGCTAACTGTAGTCAGCGTCTTGGGGGTGGCGCTAAGCGTCGGAGGGGTTGTTTTGGCCGATGACTTCATACTTATCTAGTCTTGTAGTTCTGGTCTGTTGTCGACAGGCTGAGGTCTGGTGCTTCGGGCGTCCTTGGAAAAGGTCCTGGTTTTGGTGACTTCTCTCCAGGACTGCAGCTCTGGGTTCGCTTATCGACGTACGCTTCCATGACTCGCTTCTTCTGGTACTCCCGATCCGACTTGCTCTCGCGCACTTTTGTGTTAACTGACCTGGTTCAACTGATCCCTCCTTACCACATATCTTGGCTTTTAAATATTTTCATACCCCTTTTGAACCTTACACGTGTCTTCCCTTGTTAGAGGAAGTAGAAAGGGGGATGTGCTGAACAAAAGCTACTTCCTATACATGCCACCGCTCTTGGTAGTGGAGGAGGAATGCTGTGACCTGCAGGGCAACTGACAAACCCTGTCAGCCCTGCCTGTCAACATCTCTGTACCTACCCATTGTAAACATCACATGAAAGAACTTCTGAACGTTTGTCTTTTATATTTTTCAGTTACGATACATTTATCTACCATAATGTACTAATGTGTGGGTGTCATTCCTGTAGCACTGCAGGAACATTAAAGTAGGCTCCATTTCTTAAATATAGCCAAAGCCAATCTGAAAGTATGTAGCCCTGTATTCGAATCAGTCTACCAAGTGCCCTTAGCTTCCTTCGTCCTCTTCAAAAGTGCATGTAAATTGTGACTTCAGTGTGTGTGATCGAATTCAAACCGAGACGAAAATACCCTCGTCTACATCGTCTGTTATCTGTATGACTGACTGTGACACATTTGTTGACATTTGTTACAGCTAAACGTGTTTGGTTATATGTACGAAAATTATTTACACTACATAATAATTAAACTAGCGTGTTGTAAATAATTACAACTATGTTGAGAATAATATTACAAAGCACCTTAATCGAAAGCATGAAAGTATTATTCTTTGATGTAGGAATACGTACATAATTTGCTATAGTATCTTATTTTATTTTAAATTTTCAATAACGTTGGTTTGTATTTTGTTTTTAATTTTCCAGCTAATATTTTTTTCAGTGACCTGTGTAACGAGTTTAGCATTCAGTATTATTTAGGGAGACATGGGAAGTTAAATTATTCTTGGTAAGTAATTATTCACTCACCCGCGGTCTTCTTTATTCTACAAGCACGGACGCAGGCGAGACGATCAGAGAACGTATCACTAGCGCAACCTATTGAAGGTGAAACGTACCAAAGTAAAGACTAAGATTGACGCATGCGCGAGAGGACTGCGGCAAGTTCCATTCTCGGAACGTCAGCGCTTCGTGCTGATTGAGTTACTGTTCAGTAAAAATGTGTAACTATGGTACTACCAACTATACCAACAGTGAAGTTTAATGACGGCAATGAAATTTGGGCTCGGCACATGGAAGGTGAGAGAGAGTTATTATTGTGTCTTTCTGCTCACGAATAGCGGTAACTGATTATAGCATGTTTTTTTTTATGCACGATAGGTATTTGGGTTCAAATCCCATTGCAGGTATGCTGTGTGTAATATGCATGTACTTTAATAAGTTATATTATTATTAATAATACTGGTTGAAACCTTCGTTGACATTCAATTTTTAAGGAGCCCGCCTAGATGCCAATGCTGCCAAATCCAGATAATTATGTAGTGTTAATCGTATGTTGGCAATATATAGCACCAAAATTACCTGGATCAATGATTATAGTCTATTCACCATTACTTCCAACTTTTCGGAAGCCCGGCTAAATTTCTACTTGCAGGATATTTAGAAAATTACACCAGAGGACCAATGCACCGCATTCGTGCGTGTTCAGTGTAGACCGTGTCTCAATTTAAAGGATACTCTTTCGAGAGAGCACTGCTTCGTGCCACGGGTTGGAAACTTCATAGGCTGTATCTGTAAGCTGTAACTCTGTTTTAGTTAGGGGAAGAAACACTAAGCCTAGAATCGCGTTTTCGCTACTTATCCCCCCCCCCCTACTTTTTTTTAGTAATAAGTAATAACTGTAATGACTGAAATGTGCATATATGTTTAATTTTGACGTTAGTTAGACACGTGGTGATTACAGTGATTAAAATTGTGTATCTTAGCAACTGTTGTATAATGTTACAATTGTGTTGTGTGCCACAATGTAAGTACAGACTGGGAACAGTTCGGCATACTTTCCCAATGTATGAGAAAGAACAGTTTATAATATGGTTTGAAACGATTACAAATCCACGTTTTGCTGAATTATATGGCATCGTCATGTACAAAAACTTCCTAGTTTGCGACGATCATTTCAGTGACCATTGCAAGAGTGTGGGCACGAAGGGACTGAAGAAGTTCTTACTTCCAACTCAGAATTTACCAGGTGGGTGCTTTTGTCCAATGCCAGGAAACAATTTTTTCAACAATTTTAACATTTTCCACTTTTATAAACAAAGCGGAAGTCAGTACCTCCAAGTATCAAGCACTGGTTCGAGACATTTATCTGACAGACTACCTGTTTGTTGCCTTACACAACTTTATCCAAGACTCTTGGAAATTTTTTTCTGCACTGTACGTAGTCATGGTATTCGTAATGTCAATCCCACTTCTACAGGATTTGTTTCTGCTTTGAAGTCATTGATTGTGTCCAACTTCATGTCTTCACATTCATTAGGATCCAACTGTGACGAAGATGACACAGTAGGAACACTTGACACCCTTAAAAGGTTTGTTCAGGCAGACGATATTCCTGTAGAACAGCCCCAGGAGGTAGTTCGAGATGTACCACCACGGAAAGAAGTTGTTTCGGAGTCAAGAATTGCCTCGGCAACATCCACCTACATAAGTGGTTTTGTAGCAAAGAAGGTATTTTCGCTAACAAAAACGTGTTCTGTGAGTTTATAACTGCCAGGCGATACTCACCAAACTCACTATCCACATACAACCACCTTTGTCTCTATGTCACCAAATTATCACGATAATACAAAACAAGTTACCAGAGGTGAGCTATATGCCTGCGTAGCCAAAATATTGTGTGGCTCTGCTTTTAATATAGATTTATCTTTCTTGTACTTCAGCAAACATGATGTGAAATCACTTGCAGTTAAGGCAGTTGTGAAACTCATGATCTATGCTTTGATTACCAATGTTAATCTCATATTGAAAGGGAAGATGACAGTACCTCCGTCTTCAGATCCAAGCAAGATGCAAACACAAAGATTACATTGCAGTAATTAGGGGGGGGGGATAAAGAACTAGAAGAAACATCCTGTACTGAAAGCCTATGATGAACAACTACCCTGGAAAATCAAACTTAAGCACCCAAGAGGACTAAATGTGGCCTCACAAATTGTTATTAATGTGCCAAACATGACTAGTAATTTAATTTTTGCGGTATACTTAAATGAACCAAGATGAGTGTGTGTAGTTTTTTTAAAGGAAAGTGAGGTTATTTTACTTTTTACATTTGTGCTATATTTTTGAGATATTCTTGATGAGTTAAAATTTCTAGTCCAATTTGTGATTTCGTTTCATATGAAAATGGACACGTACAGTATTTTGTTTTAAATATTTGACCTTCAAACACATTGCAGCGTAGTTTGAGCCCGCGGTAGGGACGGGAGTTAAGTGCATCATACGCCTACAAGGAAGGGAGTATCAAGCAAGGAGACATGCATCACGGCAAAGAGGGATGGGCTGCCATGGCCAGATTGTGGCCATGACAACCTCCCTAAGTGTGCTTATAGTTAAACTAAATTTAGAAGAGAAAGGGAAAAACCGGCACAGTCACCGTAAAAACCGTTTCGACAGGTCAGAATTAAAAATTGTTTCATGCATTATCATGTTTAACAGAAAATACTACAGGAGACAAAGGATAGGAATCATGCTCTTTATTATGATGGGAAAAAGTGTTAGAAGAGAGGGGGGTGGGTAACTTTCCTTCAATTGGCACTGGTCTAACCAGAGTAACACTTGCGCATCATTCTGGTGGGGGGAGAGCGCAATTGGGCAGGTCCCCCCC
>NQII01004125.1:39613-86267 GCA_002778355.1 Clitarchus hookeri
GGGGGGGTGGCAGGGAGGCCTACGCAGCAGGACGTGCAGCAAGACACGTGGAACTGCGGTCCGTTCTGGCTGTTCACCTGCTTCGTGACACGTCTCTCTACCCTGGTTATGCGGAAGGGGGGGGGGGTGGTTGTGGGCCAGCATCGCTCTACTATCCCTAAAGTGCCACACGACAGGGTATAAGGCTGACATGCTGCTAAGTTCCTCTTAACTTCAACATGGCGGCGCCATGTCAGCCTTTTATCCATAACAAGACCAAGGTATTTTACCTCATGTTTAAATGGTATATCCTCCCCAAAAAGAGTGAGATGTGGCAGATTGGGAGGAATAATGCCGGCGAGTGAAAACTACAGCCTCGCATTTTCCCACATTTACTTTAATTCGCCACAGGCGGAAATAGTTCCCTAACTCATTGAGCTGTGCCTGCGCACGCTGAGTGGCAACTTCAGCTCTGCGAGATTGCATGTAAATTACTGTGTCATCTGCATAAATTCCTAAATTAATATGCCAGTTAGGAGGGCACGGAATATCGTGGGTATAAATATTATCTGGACCTAATATGCTGCCCTGTATGTACCTGCCCTAATGATTTAATTTTGCTAGGTCGCTCCCTCAATAGAAACGGTAAATGAACGCCTGTCTAAATATGAAGCTAATAATTTAATGTAGCAATAAGGGAAGTTATTTTCGTACAATTTATACAGTAACTCTGCATGGAAAACCCTGTCAAAAGCTTTTCGACATCTAAGAATACAGCGACGGTGTAATGACGCCAGTTAAAATTAGTAGTTATATGCTCGGATAGTCTTACGGACTGATAAACTGTAGAATGAGCTTTCCTGAAGCCAAGCTGTTTGGCGAAACAAAGATACACAATAAATATACTTGCTGAACGTTTGAAGCAAATGGAAAAGGCGTGAAAATGTGTTTTTAGCATGATGCTACAGAATTTTGAATGTTATGGATGCACCATTGTAAGATACCGTAAATACTAGTGGTAATTTATTCGTTTTTCTCTAGACCAGTTATAAAATATTAGAGGTAATACGTATTTTAACAAAATAGAAATGTTGACGTTAAATTGTACTCTTGACTTCGTACCGCCCTAGGTTTATAAGACAGATGCCCTTTGGTACAGTCTGAACCATGCACCAACACAAATCATTTGCACCTCATTAGTAGTAACAATTTTTTTATAATTGAAACAAATCTTAAAAATTAATCAATTAAAAGAATTCATTCCATCACATTGTTAGTTTAGTTTGATATCTTTCAAGTGAATTATTTGCATTGGAAACCCTAAAACATTAATATTTTTTCATAGTGTCATCTAATGTACGGAAAGTTTGCATTTTCATAAATTTCCCCTTTAAATTTTGAGGTGACAATAATGAATGTGATTATTATATCCGATTGTCTTTGATATGCTGTAGTGAATACAGTATTTATTAATTTTTTTTTTTATGTACCAAATTCAGGCTTTGTTTAAGTAGTTATTCTGTGCTATATATACTTTTAACATTTTCAATTACTTAAAACTTGGTAATTAATTAATATCCACTTTGAAAAATTAATCAAAACTGTTTATTTCTCAGCACTTACATTCCTGTTTCACTCTGTTTGTTGCGGTGACTCATACTGTTGGAAGTTGTGTATAGTTAGATCACATTTAAAGGAACACTTTTGAGAGCCCCGATATCTACTTTCAGGTCATTGTGCGTCTTTACATTGCATGCCGAACATAACATCCGTCGACTTAGGCTTAATGATTTACATCCATACATCGGTTACGTTGAACTGTGACAATTTTACAAAGTATGTAATTATAACAGAAATTTTTTAACTGGATGTATGCCAAGTAATGTGTTCTTTAATATTTTGCAGAACCATAAGTTATTTTTTTCAAGTTTGTTTAAGAAACATTGATAGTGTGTTAATTCACTTACACTTGTGTGGAAGAAAGGGCTGGTAGAGTAGTATCACACCCAGTGAAATTAATAAAAAAAAGTTATGTAATTACATAAATTGTGTGAAAACGTGTAATTTCTGCTTGTGTTACTGTAGTATACTATTCAGTAAAATAAAAATTAGCTCTCTATAAAGTTTCATTGATATCATTTCAATAATCAAAGTTTCAATGTTGTTTTCAGAAAAAATTGTATTTCACATGAAAAAGTTAAAAATATCTAAATTTACTTTTAAATGATAACTGGCTTGGTTCCACTGGAAGTGTTAATGGTAAATGTCCTATGTTCAAAATTTAAAATGTTCCTATTTCAAAAGTTTGTTACATTTAAGCATTACTTCTAAATAAACTGTGGTGACGCTAATGTTAATCAGCAAAGTACATACGTATTAACTCTTTCCCTTGTGTGTGTATAATTTGAATTTCACACAAAAAGTTGGAACACTCAAGTTGGAAAACGGTGAAGAAGTTCACTTATAGCCTTGCTATTTAAAATACATAGTTCCTACCAAGTCACGGGGAAGAGTGACTGAAATTTATTGTAGGTATAATTAACCCACTTATTACGTCACTTCTACAAACACTTGTGTGGTATATCTTCCACCCCATTTGAGGAGATGTTTGTCAGTTATTTTACTGCAGAAAACATTCAACTCACTCAGAGCGTTACACCAGATTTGTGCTCCTTAAAATTTGCAGAAAATTCTGTGCCAAGTGGTACTCGTCCGCAAGATGTTTTTTAAATATGTGACAAATTTATACATGCGATATGTCATTTAAATAATTATTCTTAATTTAATTAAATAAAAAAAACCTTAAAATAAGTTGTACTCACAATTCATAGTAAAAGTAAATTTTCAATATTTACAGAACACTGGACACACTTAACACAATAATTAAAATTCAGAGCAACCTTAATACATAACTGAATACAACATAAAAAAAACTACATATTGGAAAATACATAAAATATTACAATATTCCTGTTCACAAAACATTTTTAATGTAAAATAAAGAAACTGTATTCGGTTTTACTGACGTTCACTTCACCTAGACACTGTGCAGAATAGACCAAGTAGGTAACACAAATTGTAAATCACTTTTTTAAGAGTAAACTAACGTAATCTTTAGTAATCAAAAATAAACCTGATACAGTTTTCAGTTGCTGGAATATACACCAATGTAATTTAGTATAACATTGTCTACACTTTAGCATACTTCTAAAACATATGTTATTCATTGGATTTATAACAGACTACGATTGTAATCTGCTAGCACTCAGATAACCTGAATTGTAAAGTGTATGTTTGGTCCTTTTGTTAAATGCATTATATAGTTTTGTTTTGTAAAATGTCTATGTACGTATGCATTTATGTGAGTTTTGTTTGAATAAACAACTGCTTGGTACATTCGGTTCCTGTACATCTCCAGGTTTTTTTTATTTTAGTTCAGCATTAATTTTATAGTCTGACCTGGACATCAGTAACTATGAAAATATGACATACCATAGTTCTTATTTTGTGAATTGTATGTGTGAGACAATATGTATATGAGACTTGAAAATAAAGATGTTTGTAATATTAAGTGTACAATTTTTATATAGCCAGCAAGTGGTTTTACCTTTGACATCCCTCAAAGTACAATATTTCTATTTGGGCATTAATAATGCTGAAATTGCTGTGTGAAATCATCATGGTGGTCAGAGATCATAAAACTTGAATAATCATCATTGCATTCCTGCTGACAGTCTCATTTGTGGGAATCTTCTAAATTTTTTGTGGTTTTATTATATTTCCATGATAAGTATTGTTTTATTTTTGTTTCTAAACTATTGATACAAAAGTCACACCACACTTTACCCATTGCTTTTAATTGGTAATGTAAAGATAAGGAGAAGCAGCGCTATTCTTAGCGTAGCAAGAGATGGTGGCTGTATGATGTGAGCATAGCTTATATAAAAGTTTCTTTTTGGGGGGAGGCGGTGAGGTTAAAACCAAAATCCAAAAACCTAGGTGGCATGCAAACTTTTGAAGAAGTGTACCACATTATTTTGAATGTAGCATGTTTTACAATAATTGTGTGTTTTATAACAATAATACACTGCTGAAGGTAGTGAGGTCGATTTATTGATTATAGTCATGCACAAGATTGGATTACCTAAATGCAAACACAGTGTTGTCATATTTCTTTGCTTTTTTTTTTAAATGGCGCACAGATACTGCAGGCCATTGTTTAGGACGCGGGTTCAGGAAAGATAAAGTATTCAATATAAAAGTGGTAATGATGTATAATTGTGTAAAAATCTATGGGTAATGTTATGCACCTTTACTTGGAGGAAGGTAAGTTTATCACAGTTTTTAAGGTTACAAGTCTCATCATTTAAAAGTATTCAAAGTATTAAAAGTATTCCCTGTACAGGAATTCCTTGATAAAATATAATGGTTGTAATGACGCAATATACTTAAATTTTCGGGACTTGGGTGTAGAATTCTTTCGTATGTATGAAGCTCGGGAAAGTTTCAATATATTTTTATCGGGTTTCAGTTTTAAGCCGTGGTGGCAGGTTCCCACGTTTGATTATCAAGCAGACGTGTACTTTTGTAGTTTAATGGGCGGACGTTTGCTGTGTTCGTTTATCAGGAGTCCGGTAGTGTTTCATTTCAAACATCGTGTTTCTTTTGAAGCGTCAACATTAATTAGATTAGTTCCTTCGGCACCGTTTTGTTATACGCGAAGTTCGTTATCCGGAGGTGAGTGCGTCAACAAGTTTTTGTGGACGGCGAAGTCGTTTTTGTTGACCGCACAGTTTTAGTTTCCTGCGACGCAGTTACGATATCGGTAACGGGCACAGCAGTATCGATGTCAGGCGGAGCGTGGGACAGCGCAGTTCTCACGCTGCTGCGAGATGATAGGCGCTTATCGCAGGAGAAGGGGGGCGATAGGCCAATATATACTGGTGGTGCCTATCGCCTGGGCAACAAAGTAATCAACTGCTGAAGAGGACGCGTAGGGCGTGTGACGACGCATGAGGCGTGAATAATTTAACCCACACCGGCAAGCACCCGCGACCGTTAATTCTTTTCAAATCATTTCTTTTCAACTTAAACTAAATTCTATCTACTTATTTCCGCCGGTGTGGGGGGTCGTTAGGGTGCCAGGAGGGAACGAGCATCCCTCCTGCCTTCGTAAATTAGTCTTGCAATGCAAGTTTTGAGACATTAATAAACAGTTAAACCACTGTGGCGCTGTTCTGTACTTTTATGTTTATCTGCAAGGTTCGTACTCTGCAAATTGGACTTCTGTGAACTGTGAACTGCAATAGTTAAATAAATATATATATAACTTGGAACTTGAACTTTCTTTCATAATTAACTAACATCCAATGGTACTGAGTCTCGTGTATTCTACCTTGAGCAAGCCGTGGCAAGTAAACAGTCGGCAGTGTAAGCGGCGAAACGTTACAAGATGGCGCCCGCCTAACCTTGTGCGGCTTTAATATAATAAATATGCCTTAACAATGAAAGACGTTTCTTTACATGGTAAGTAGCAAACCGTAACTACCATACAAGACCATATTTAAAAAGCCCGCATCTCTGTGATTAGTTGGGGGAAGAACCACTGCGTTCTAGTATCGCTCCAGCAGAGTCCATAGATGGTTGCATTGAGAGTACCTTCTATATACCTATCTGTTCTATGTTTCATGCGCTCTCACATTCTCGCTCTGTGGAATTGAGACAACCACTTTCTCGTTTCTCGGAGACGTCATGCAGAGGAAATCATGTTAAGCTGAAATTGTAATCATAGCTATTGTAAATAACATGTGTGTTCAAAATAATTCTTGCTTAACCCAGGTAATTGCAAGAAGAACTAACCTAACTTCACGATAAGTGAATCACAGGATTAAATGTCCCCTTATTTAAACCATAATACACTAATTGTACGACAAAGGTATAATAAACGTATGAGGGCACGTATCAGCATGCACACCCCCTGTGATCTATCTATCGTTAAGTTAAGGTATTTTGCATTTACCATAGCTAAGCCCTGGCATTATGCGAGCATTACAATTTTAACTCGCTAACATGCAATACAACACAGTACAATCCACTACACTGAATGCAACTTCAATGCTAACATAAGCCTACTAAATTGATTAGCAGAAAATCCTCGACTTTACTCACTCTTTAGGTGGTAGATACAACTCCTTGGTCATATAATGGTGACGACACACACACACAGGTCTAAGACATGTTCACCTTCAGTTGTAACTCCAGATTGTAATCCCGTATAGTAATTAGATTTAACACTTCACATGGCAAAAATTGAAAAGAACCACAAATGTAAGCACCATGAACCACACTCCACAAAACCACCTTATAAACAAACGGTAAAACGTATTGAAATGGCTGAACCAATCTGTGATATCCGCTTATTATTTGTTAACGGCAGTTTGGCTAAATGTAAAGTGAACACACAGCTTTTAATTCACTTTTGTCAATGTTACTACATCATAATACAACTAACATACCATGATGTTACATGTAAACAAAGGCTCTGAACACCTTGTGCAGTATTTTTTTTTTGTACTATTTTCACAGGACGTATTACAATACCCTGCTAAATTTCAACAAGGTAAACCTTGTAAAAGCAAAATATACCTACAGTTTTCTTACATCCTGGACGTTTCCTTCAAAACAGCCCTGATTCTTGGTAATTACCATGAATTCAAACTCTCCCGTAATGTACCTGTTGCAACCACAAATGTACAGTCAAAGCAATTATTAATCAAATATATTTTTTTTTATATTCTCAATATTTATTTTTAAATGACCATTTGCAGCGGTTGGAAGAAGCAATTCTGCTGATAAAAAGGTGCTGCAAACCGTTTAATAACAAAAAACACTGCCTAGGACATGTGAAAGGGACATTGTTCACACCCTTGGCTGAAGGGAGTTTCAAAGAGGCATTTTTTACCTTGAAACAGTGATATAACAACATTGAAGGCACTTTTAAAGGGTATGAAGCAAGCTAAGGATACTTGGCAGGTGATCACACACATTCCTCTGCACAACTAAATTGCTTAAAATGAACTTCAAACTCAAAATACAATTTTAAGGAATTTGAAGTAACCATTTTCCTTAAATATTATTTTAAAAAACAGCTAAAATATAAAAGACATTTAATAAATTCATGAAGCTATAAAAGTACACTTTTTCCATTATTTTTTAACGTAGTATCCCAACTTCACAGGCCCGCATAACCCAACATACGATAGTATAATGCGGCTGATAGACAAAGTAGTAGAACACCCATGGAAATTGGCCATATTTCCTCCTTGTAGTACAGCTGTGCAACCTAGCATGAAAGTCTGCCCCTAATAATGGCAGGGCTGGTGCAAGGTAAACTAAGCGAAATACCCCTGCCCACTTCGGCCAATGCATCGCATTGGGTACAATGCATACACGTACTGCCGTGTCGTCTTGTAGATTCAGTGGTACATAGTCTTGAAGATGTGGCAGGTTGTTGGCCAAGAAGCACCAATAGGAAGCTACAGATAGTCATGTGGGAAGGATGTGTGGCCTATTCAGCATTCCCTAAATAATCCCTGCCCAAACATCCAGAGAAAACAGATGTTGAAAGTTGGATTCCTGTACCGTGTGCACATTGGTGTGTACCGACACATGCTCATTGTGGAAGTTGGACACTCTGCCTAGTCGATAAATAGCAGAGCCACAGAAATCTGGGACTCGCTTATTCTGATCTTGACCACTCAAAATACTGTAAGTAAGCAGGCCAATCTGGTGGCAGGAGTGCCTGCACTGGCTGGTAGTGAAATGCGTCGCACCGTAAAATGTGACACGCTATAAACTGTGTGATGCATTCAGTTCATTATCGATTCCTCAAGTGCTGGCACCCGGATTAACGTCAACGTGGTCCAACACATTGTACTCCATATCAAACCATGGTTGGCCAAAATAATGGTAACGTGCATGCACAGTTTTTGTTGTATGTAAACACTGATGAACTGACATGAAAACACATGCATATGGTAAATGTCAGGCAAGAAACTATTGTGCAGTCGACTATGCACAGCTGTTGTGATACACATAATTTCACTATATGTGAGATGCATGTCCATCAGTTTCATTACTCCACTCAACTGTACACACTGAAGAACTGTCTGCTGTGTAAACTATCAATGCAGTGCTAGCAGGCTGGTAACCTCATCACCACTTGGTACGATAACAGAAACCTATGCAATGGAGCACTTCTTACCTGCGGTAACTTCACGGATGTCCCCAATCTGGTATGAAAACATGTTGCATTAGTACTAGAACATGAGCCAGGTGTTCATTTGACACATCATGTGTGACATTGGTACAGGCTGCCTACCTCCCGCACGTTACAATTATGGTATCTGAATTGGAGTGGAATTTAGTAAAAGGTTTTTCAAATGTAAATTTAGAATCGGAATCTATAAAAATTTATATTTTTACATCCCTATAAAATATAAATGTTATGAAAATATTGTGTGAAGAGAAAGATGTGAGTATGATGAATGACTAGTAACCATTGTAACACAATATTTCACTTAGCTCCTAATAAATTTGTCGTTATTTAGAAAACTTTATTTCTCCTTCAGTTCAAATGTTTTCTTCTCTGACACACATTTTATTTCAGATTACTTCAAATTTCTCCACTATTAACAATGGGTTTGCTGTATCATTCAGTACACAGAAAAATTGTTAAGGATCACTTTGTTGCAGAAATACGAGTAAACTGCATTGCAGTTTAATGGTGACTTGACTAAAATTAGAAACACCATAGTGTAGATCAGAGAATCATATTGTAATTTTATTTATTTTAACTTTCCTGTAAAGTTTTTCACAACAAACTAGCAAGTAAAATAAAAATTAAGTTTTGTTGTGCATATGGTTGATCATAAAAACCGCTTGTTGATTTTCAAATTTTATTTACAGTTTGACTTCTTTAGGTATTATACTGTATTATTTTAGTTATGTCTTTTAGCTTGGTATATTCAGAGAATTCTGTAAAGTGTATAAATAGATTTCAGTACATGTTTGTGTAAAGCGAATGTGTTTTTGATGTACATTTCAGGTTCAGAGGGGCGTAATAACTATTCCAAAGTCAGTCACAAAGCAACGCATCATTGACAACATCAACATATTTGATTTTGAGTTTAGCAAAGAAGACATGGCATAGGTTGACTCATTTGACTGCAATGGCAGAATCCACTGTTGACCAGAAAGTGTGTTTTGGTAGTAAATTACATGTATCAATTATGTAATGATTTGTAGAACTTATTAAAAGGAAAATCAGAGCAGTGACTTAGCTATACCATGCACTTTTTTCAGTATGATACTGTAATGCAGTTGAAATACTTACAATGAGAGAGAACTTGTCACGACAGCCATGTTCAGGCTGGTGTATCTCTGAGTGGAAATGTTGGCCAGTAGTGATGCGAGAAAAGATGCACCATTACATATTTTATCTATCACAAATATACCTGTTAATATTAAAGATTTTTGTAAAAGTGAACTCTGCGTGTAACTCTGATGGGCAGAACTACAGTTTTTGGTGTAATGCGTGTATAGTGTTTCTTTGAGATTGATAACAGATATTTTTTCCCAAACAAATTTTGTGAACAAGCTTGGGAAGCATTTTTGAGAGAAATCTTTAGCTGGAATAAAACAGCCATTTTGAAATTGAATAACTGTTCCTATCAGTATTGGAGAGTAGCGATGCTGAAAAGGCTGGAAGAATGGAAGGAAAGTATCACAGCATTTCAATGAAGTTAAACTGTGATTTAAAATCGGTAGGAGGCTAAATTAATCTCAATATCCAGGATCACATTTTTTAGTAGTCTTCGTAAATTAACAACATATGGTTGAAGGCATTTTGCTCATTTAACTTCTTGGAGTTTGTGAAAATGCTAATGACAGAAATTTCGAAAGTTAATCAGGCAATAAAAACTAAAACTGTGATTACAAATAAAACAACACAGTATAATGTAATGTTTTGTAGCTGGTTTTATATATATATATATAATTGTTCCATGTTAAAGGATTTTGCGTAATGAAACCACAGAAACCAGTAAAACTGAACATCTGATTACCAAATCATCAAACTTTTGAAGTTTGATGATGCAGTTGTATTTTTATTAAATGTTTTGCTTCTTTCTCACTATTTGCAAACCACCATGCTGGATTTATCATTACATATTTACATATGGTGCAACAAATATGCTACAGCTCCAAACAGCATATATAATTTGTGCAGCTCATCTTCAGAAATTTATGTTCCACTCTAGGAATGTTAGACAAATATTTGTTCTACTGTGAATGAATAGTCACTCTTTGCTCCATATTCACTAGAACATAGGCGTGTAAGCAATATGCAGATAGAAGGTAAGTAAATTTTCACAAGCAAGGTTAACCATTAGTAGTGGTACGTGTCAACTTTTTCAAATCCCTTAAACAAGTACTTACCAGTTATACATAACACCAAAGCCTTTCAGAAGTGTGAGGGGTTAATCTGCAATTGTAAATGGTACAGAAGGATTTGTTGTGATAACACATGATTAAAAAAAAAGTTGTCTTTTTTTGTTCAAAATAGTTGACACTTAAATGAATCTTCACTGATGGGAGTTATAATTCCTAAGACTCTCCATTTACTTAGAGCATCTATAGAACTTGTTCCTTTTGCAAGAAGAGGTGTCAATACTCATTTTGTGNTATATATATATATATAATTGTTCCATGTTAAAGGATTTTGCGTAATGAAACCACAGAAACCAGTAAAACTGAACATCTGATTACCAAATCATCAAACTTTTGAAGTTTGATGATGCAGTTGTATTTTTATTAAATGTTTTGCTTCTTTCTCACCATTTGCAAACCACCATGCTGGATTTATCATTACATATTTACATATGGTGCAACAAATATGCTACAGCTCCAAACAGCATATATAATTTGTGCAGCTCATCTTCAGAAATTTATGTTCCACTCTAGGAATGTTAGACAAATATTTGTTCTACTGTGAATGAATAGTCACTCTTTGCTCCATATTCACTAGAACATAGGCGTCTAAGCAATATGCAGATAGAAGGTAAGTAAATTTTCACAAGCAAGGTTAACCATTAGTAGTGGTACGTGTCAACTTTTTCAAATCCCTTAAACAAGTGNGTAAGTAAATTTTCACAAGCAAGGTTAACCATTAGTAGTGGTACGTGTCAACTTTTTCAAATCCCTTAAACAAGTGCTTACCAGTTATACATAACACCAAAGCCTTTCAGAAGTGTGAGGGGTTAATCTGCAATTGTAAATGGTACAGAAGGATTTGTTGTGATAACACATGATTAAAAAAAAGTTGTCTTTTTTTGTTCAAAATAGTTGACACTTAAATGAATCTTCACTGATGGGAGTTATAATTCCTAAGACTCTCCATTTACTTAGAGCATCTATAGAGCTTGTTCCTTTTGCAAGAAGAGGTGTCAATACTCATTTTGTGTGGATGCTTGAACATGTATGCAGTAAGAATTGGGNCTTGTTCCTTTTGCAAGAAGAGGTGTCAATACTCATTTTGTGTGGATGCTTGAACATGTATGCAGTAAGAATTGGGTCTCACTTGTTCGGTTTCCCTGTCTTTGTTCCTCTCCTAGGTTTCCTGTCTGGACCTCGGAAGCAAACACTCGTCTTTCTGATACTGGTCCAAGGCGGCAGTATGTGCTTTCCTACTCCTTCCTGGGTACCCATAATTTACATTTACATAGGTTTTGGCTAAGGCTCATTTTTTTTATTCATGCTTTGAGTGTCCTCGAGTGAAGACGAGGCTGTGATAGAACACTAGACATTCAGGAATGGGGAAGGAATCAGCTGGGACCAGCAATAAGGAATGGTCCCGGCATTCACCTAGAGTGATTTTGGAAGACCAAAGCCAGGCTGGCTGGACTGGGAATTGAACCTAAAATAGGCCTAATTATGTTTACAGATGTATGTAATTTAATCATATTGTACATTCAAATCATCATGAATTCAACATTACATTTTCTGGTGTTATTTTATTGAACAAAATATGTCAGTTATGCTATTGGGATTCTACACATGGTAACGCTTGTAATACTGTGTAATACAGGTTTGTGGGGGGAAGGGGGGGGGAATGTGAACAGCAGTGAATGTTTTATCCTAAGACTTCCCCATCATTGGCTCATACCATTAAGGTCGTAACTTCATGTTTCATAATTTGATTCATTGTTCAATCAGGAAAACAAACAGAATTCCAACACGCACAGTAATAAGCATTCTATATAGCAAGCAAGCTACTGACCATATCCTGTAGCACATATCAATGTGCAGTTAGCTGTAACTTGTTGCTGTAACCTGACTATACTTGAGGATGCCATATTTATTCTCTTCTAAGCCGCATATAGTTTCTTGGAGAAAATCCTGGGAAAATATTGGTGTACATGAGGCCACAGGGTAAACCACAACTTCAGTAGGAAAGTTAATTTCTTTAGAAAGTTTAATTTTGCCTTCAATAGAAATGGTTTCCCATCTAAACAAATATATTTCACTCTGCCAAAACAGAATGTTAATGCTATTATTTGCTTCCAAAAGTAAATGTGCGTCTCTCCAGTATTTCCATTATATTCACAAAAATAATCACATTTGTTTTTTAAGAAACAAAATAATGCACACGTTTTTCTGGCACTATAAATTAATCATTTCGTATTAATGCTATTGTTCAACAAAAATGGAGAGGCCAATGAACGCACAATAGTTTGAAATGATAATCACAGCCATAGTTCTTATATTGAAAACTGAATCACAGTGTATATAACCGCTATTTATTTTACAGTATCATTGACTGCATTTTTTCTTTAAAAATGCAACTGCAATTAAAATTTTTGAGCTATACCATTTACGGATTGCTTTTGTATAAAGATACACTCAGCTATTTTCAAGAAGCCATATAGCTTGTGAAATTCTACGATAATGTGATCGATCGTCACACTGTTTTGCCAGCATATAGTTGCTGAATGATCCACTAGATAGCTTCGCTGTTACTGCAATGTACAGTTGCTATGCTTTACGCTAGATGGCTGCGCTATTAATCCACGTGCAATTGTTCGGTTTCTCACTAGATAACTGCGCTCTTCTTTACAGGTAAAGGTCAGGTCATTCTGGATTTTCGCAGATAGGAATCATGTCAGACGATGCAGCTCATGGGCGGGTTTTCGAGGATGTCTTGTTTCCTCTGCCCTGCCATTCCAGAACTGCTCCATTCTCACATTTCACCCCCTCATCAGCTTTTAAAAAAAATCGTTGTTAAGAGCCGTCCAAATCTCTCAACTCAACTTTACAGGTAAGATAACTCCTGTTTTCGCAAAAACACAACTGCCCGATCAGCTACCATATAAGTTTTCATTGTTTTCTGGAGAATGTTTTTCATACTACGGAGAATGAATGCAATATGTTTTGTTACAAAATTACTGTGAAAAACAATTTTTAACATTTTACATAACATTCTGTCTCTAGAACAAGTAACTTCTGTTACCAATTTCATGTAGTACATACACCTGACTTAAATAATTTTATTCTGAGCTTTCATGGAATTTTTTAAAACGTTTTATACCCAATTTAAAAAATTGGAAAATGATATTTTAATTTATTAAACTGTATACTATTAATGGCACAGCTGTAACAACTAAGAATTTTAAAAAATAGTACAATTGCTCTAAAGAAAATTTTGGGCCAAAAATTGATTGTACTTCTACAGTTTATTGGCTCCAGAAATATTTAAAGGTGAATTGACACTTCTTACATATTACAATACAAAAATAATTCTCTGTCCTCCTCTCAACTCTCTTTTTCCAGTTGTTATTATATTTTGATAGGCTTATATAATCCTTGAAATGAAATTGCCCTTTTGTGTTATAATGGAGAATCTCATTCCAGTAATTGCCATGGAAAACTCTTGTTTATTACAAACAGAAGTCTGAATGCTTACAATTTACTAAATTCGCAAGACACACACACTCTATCTCTCTATCTATCTCTATATATATATCTCTCTCTGTGTGTGTGTGCGTGTGTGTGTGCGCCCGCATCCAAATACAAGGTTTTATTTTTTTTTTATCAAATGCATACTGTTGTTGATAACTGTAGGTAGCAGTTGCTTGCAGCTGAGGAGAAAAGACCACTGAGTAGCTTACTCTCTTAAGCCCTAGATGTTGTTACTATGTATTTATGTATTTACTTTCTCACAATTTATCAAGATGATCGTAACATACCTTACTGGTACCAAATTAAATGCTCAAGGGACCAGGCCCATCTCTTAACGGTGCTGCTGCATGTATTTAGCTACATTGTGTATAGTAGTAAACTATCAACTGAAGTTGCAAAATTATTATTATTTAAAAGTAATTTATTTTCTAATGGAGTTTTTTTAGACACATGATTAATGAATTTATATACTACATTCATATTTCTATTAATACTAAATGATAAGATGTGCAAGTGAAAGGTTCATACTTTTATAACACTATTTATAATCGCATTGTATGCCTACATTATTAACTATGTACACAACAGTTTTATAAATTATAATTAATGTTAGAAGCATATACAAAAGTTTATAAAAACAATAAGAATAAAATAGTTTGAATATGTACACAGACATTATTATTTGATGTTGCAGTTAAATATAACATAAGTTTTTGTATGTTACAATTCAGGTATTTTCTGTGGACAGATTGTGCACGATGATTACATGATACCTATGTACATAATATCATGGAAAATTGAAGTTTACAAAACTTATTCACAAATTACTACTGGTGTAAATAACCTGAAATGAAGATGAAACATTAACATGCGCACACAAATGGCCATGAATCTATTCTAGCAGGAAATGATATACTGTATCGATTTATGTTTTTTTTTGGTCTCTGCAAAGTTACAGTAAATAAGCTTGTGAACTCAAAAGCAACTTACATACTTACAAATTATAAAATATTTTGTTCATTGTCAGTGGTAAAAATTACTTTTTATCCTATTATGTTTGTGCTTTTATTGCTTATCGCTATGTGTATCAAATCACTTGTGATTTCATCGACTAGCACCCACTAAACAATATGCTGGGGTGCGTTGTAATATTTGTGAGGTAATTAAATTAACTGAGCTGTGGGCTGTATACGGACAGGTAACCTGTAACCCTCTCCACACGCAGCCGTTGTACAAAGTCCAGTAACATCACCTGGAAAACAATACACACATTTTACTCCATTCACAACATTGCCAGAAAAATGTAATCTTTAATAAAATAAGTTGAAAAAATAGGTTTTGTTTTGAAAATCTTTGGTTTCTTTCATTATATTGTATTACTTAGCATGCACTAGATTTGAGATAACTACTGTATTTTGCTATACACAATTGCCAAGATTCATCAATGTCATTAAACAGTGGCTTTGTGGTTGTTGAATTGTAGGAACAGCCAGTGGTTTTTCTAATACACACAACCACTGCCACTCTGTTATATTTTGCGTAGCTTGAGGACCTCTATATTACATGAGAATGTTATTAAATTCTACTGATTAACTCGCACATGACTTTCACTGTAAGCTTACTATGGGAGTCTACTAGTTTGACTTTTGGTCTAAACTGAAGTGAAACATTCAACAGTACAGTTATGTATTTGAAAACTAAAGATGCACACCTGCATGTGTTCACCTNCTCCATTCACAACATTGCCAGAAAAATGTAATCTTTAATAAAATAAGTTGAAAAAATAGGTTTTGTTTTGAAAATTTTTGGTTTCTTTCATTATATTGTATTACTTAGCATGCACTAGATTTGAGATAACTACTGTATTTTGCTATACACAATTGCCAAGATTCATCAATGTCGTTAAACAGTGGCTTTGTGGTTGTTGAATTGTAGGAACAGCCAGTGGTTTTTCTAATACACACAACCACTGCCACTCTGTTATATTTTGCGTAGCTTGAGGACCTCTATATTACATGAGAATGTTATTAAATTCTACTGATTAACTCGCACATGACTTTCACTGTAAGCTTACTATGGGAGTCTACTAGTTTGACTTTTGGTCTAAACTGAAGTGAAACATTCAACAGTACAGTTATGTATTTGAAAACTAAAGATGCACACCTGCATGTGTTCACCTTTATGCTCAAATTAATATAGATGCATGCAGCAAATTTGTGGATAAAAAGATTGTGCATTGTAGTATAAGGGTGTTATGGATATCCTTGTGAAAGGAAAAATAATGTTAGACTTATCATTAAGTGCCATTAAAGAAAAGCAGTTTAACTGCAATCTCTCAAGCATTTCTTGAGAAAATAGAGGAATCCATGAAGCAAGAAAACTAATAGTTGCACAAGGCTGCTGATTTATACTAGCCCGTAGTCAGTGGCAAAGCGTCTATGAAGCGTTGCTTCCCTTTCATAACTGGGATGTGTGTTTTTATTGTTATTGCCTGCAAGAGCAATAGCTTTTCATAGANAGCGTCTATGAAGCGTTGCTTCCCTTTCATAACTGGGATGTGTGTTTTTATTGTTATTGCCTGCAAGAGCAATAGCCTTTCATAGATANTTCCCTTTCATAACTGGGATGTGTGTTTTTATTGTTATTGCCTGCAAGAGCAATAGCTTTTCATAGATATACCTACCTCTCAAATACAGTTTTGTTAATGCAAACTGTATTAGGATTCTTTGCTTTTAATTAACTACAAAATAATTACCATAACTTTTATTAACGTAAAGTGAACTGCATGCCACATGCAGTTGGACTTAGTTTAATGTGAATTTTTCGTTTCAACTGAGCTTAAAGACCACTTTTCGACAGTATAGGTGTATCTTAGTGGTATGTATTTTAAAAAAAGGAACTTCAACTTCAATGTTATGTGCATTCAAGTGCGACGTACACCTGCGTATTGTGCCGGCTTGTAGAAGGGATGCTGCTGTGAAAACAACTTCCACGCAACAACTAAGAACTCCAGCAATGCTTCACGTCCTGGATGTTCAAATGACAATGTAGCATCAGGCTCTGAGAATTCTCATGTGAGTAACTGTGCATGTATCATAGACTAATTACAAATATTTCTTTCAATGTTCTTTCTTCCAAAGAAAAAATATATAATTATTCTTAGTAGCAGGTCTATTCCTCCCCTCAAGTTAACAACTAAAGCACATTTTCATCCACATACTTAAGATATCACTTAGTTTTGTGGCTGCAAGGAATTTATGGAACTTTTGCTGGCTGTAGATAGTATTTTAAAAATAATAAACTGGTATAAATTATAAATATAATAAGCTTTAATGATTTTAAATAATCTACACAAAGTATAAAAATGCCCAAACTGTCTTGTTATGTATAAAATATCTCAAACCGTTTGCAAACACGTTCCTATTTAATTTACACTAAGCATTTGGTATCTGCTCAAAATTAAGAAGCATAATGAGAAAGTAATATATATATGCTGGTCATGAGTCATTTAAAAATAGTGACTATCTGAGAAATGAGATTTGGCTAACACTTTGCTCATCAAAGAGACATTACACAAAATTCTTGAATAAACTGATGCCGAGCTGAAAATTCACCTTGCGTATACTACAGTCTTCACAGATTTGTCCAGCGATACTCAGAAATACATATTTCCATGGTCTGATTTAATAATGAGCAAAATTAAGAAAAAAATATAACAAGCTCTTTTGATGCACTCATTGTAATTGTAGCAACATAATAGCTAAATTACAGCTGTCTGTAGTATTGCACTACATCTCAAGTGATAGAAATTTTTAGGAAAAGTTTTTGAAGTTTATTGATGTAAGTGGTGATTGAATGGCCATAAAACGTTACCGACATGCTGTCAAAATTTTAGGATATTTTGAATGTTTAAAGAAGTTAGTAACACAGATTTACGATGGAGCTGCGGTGATGGCCAGGAACATGCAGAATTGCAAAGGCATATACAAGTCGTCTGTGCTCAAGCTGTTTTGTTCAGTCTAGCCTCACAAGTAAAATTTACCTCTTGCTAAGTCTTNATATACAAGTCGTCTGTGCTCAAGCTGTTTTGTTCAGTCTAGCCTCACAAGTAAAATTTACCTCTTGCTAAGTCTGTAAGTTACATAAAACTGTACAAATGTGTGCGTAGATTCTTTCCTCAGATGAAGAAAGTAAGGTGGTGTACAGAAGAGATTTTTTTTTAATAAATGACACTATAACCTAGAATCTATTGCACAGATTTGCTGGAATTTCAAAACTGAAATTTTTTAGCCTATTGGATATTAAACGTTAAACTGATAATATTTTTAAGGAGAGATACGGGAAATTTTTGTCTTTTTCCAAGTTTAAGAAGTGAGCTGTGTGTCGTGTTCAGAGACAATGACATGCACAAAGAAAAATGNATTTTTGTCTTTTTCCAAGTTTAAGAAGTGAGCTGTGTGTCGTGTTCAGAGACAATGACATGCACAAAGAAAAATGTAACTTAACTTCACGGCTAGTTAAAAATATTTGGACCAAGTGACTTATTTCCAAAAACATACAAACTTACAAAGCTCATAATGTCAGTTTTAGCTACTAGTGCTTCAGCCAAAAGGTTGTTTTTCGCTTTAAAGCAGATAAAATTATATTTGCGGAATCATTAGTGGCAGATAAATTGTCAGATCTTGCATTTTTCAGCACAGAAAAAGATAGACTACAAAAAATGAGTTGCAGACCATCTTTTAATAATTATATAATTAATATTTTTGCCATAAAAAACAGCAAATTCAGGCTGGCGTATAAAAATTAAATTAATTGTTGATTATTACGAGTTCCTTATAGGACAGAGTGTTGCATGGGCCATGTGAAGTAAGTCGGTACAGTGCACATCACCGATATTGACCTTCCATTTGGTGGCAAAATGCACAGCCCCTCAGAGTAATCCACCACTCAGATTAAGAAATGGCCATCAAGTACATTTTGTCGTAAGCATGACTTTCATAACTGCATATATAAACATATTCAGATAGGAAGAAATCTATTAACAATATCTTTAATGTTTGGTTGAAGTTTTTTGTACAGCAGGTGATTTTCTGATTATGTGCGACACAATGAAACATCGAAAATTTGGTGCCTGGTTGGAAGTGTCGCCAACCTTTATTAGAACAATTGCGTGGTCGGTATTTTTTGCGAAAATCTTTTTACAAACTAAAATTTGTATGCTAGGTGTAACCTATAAGGAGTCCCTATGGCGTATTCTAAACCTCATGACATGCACGAAATAAACATGCTGGCTAAAATATGTCTGGTGTCNAAGGAGTCCCTATGGCGTATTCTAAACCTCATGACATGCACGAAATAAACATGCTGGCTAAAATATGTCTGGTGTCTTAAGCTTTCCTTGGTAAAATCACTGCTCAGTTCCTTGTGCATCATCGTTGACTAGAGGAAAATTTTTGGAAGGGGGAGGATATTCTCTGTAGCTTCCCTGCCAGCAATGTCATACTTTGCCACTGCACAGTCCATTACGGCGTATTCCCAAATATGAAAGATGCTTGCCTAGTTTCACTTTTAACTCATAACTGGTATGGTATAGGTCGGAGTGACACTTATAATTTCTATTTATCTGCTGTAACCGTAAGGTAATAACATGGTTCCAAAATATGTTTTGCCATTTTTTATTATATTTTTTACAAGGAACATGCAAAAGAGACAACAGAAGTTAACTTTTGTATTGTACTGCACTCTTGACTGGCCCACACCATACCAGTTAAGGGTTGAATTTGCTACTCTTCAGTATAGAGAGAGTTCGCCTTTTAGGCAATTCCTAAATAAAATTTGTTCTGTGCATTAACGTGTTCTAGCCAAACTTGACATCCCTAGCACAAAAAGATGTGCAATTATCTGAAGTCGACAGAACCCAGGGTGAAGACTGTGAAAACACGCACAGCCATGCAAGAGAGCACGACTTGGTGTGAGACGTATGTTGTTCCCTTTAAAAAAATCTAATAATTATGTTTTAAATTTTCTTATAGCATCAGTTGTATGTCAATTTTCTGCAACATTTTGCTAGCAACAGTCAAGTTTTCCCCATCCTGTTTCACTGTTCATCGCACCTTTACCTAACCTTTTCCTGATGATAATTTTATATGCCTGATTTTGTAATTGTTGGTTTTCAGGTAGACGTAGAAAAATCTTATTACACAAAAGAAATATAGCTCAATGTTTAGTCATTTGAATCTGAAAAATATTTAGACTTGTTAATTGTAGAAATTGAATTTCTCTGAAAGAAAATTGGAATTTAGCTATAAAAAAGGGATTTTTTCTTCAAATCTATTTTGCTTACAATTATTTTCCGAAATGGATATAAAAAGTTATTACAACTTGCAGGGATAATACATTGTACTGTATTACAGTCCTATGGAAGATGGTGATGAAAGAATTAATTATTATTAATTTAAAAATTTAAGAAAATTTCATGTAGTAGTCTGTTTTTCAAAAAAATGACAGAAATAAAATTAATAAAAATTTTTGATTTTGATAAGTTGGAACAATCTGTAATGCATGGAAGATGTTTGAATTGTATGTTATTAAAATTTATGTAAATGAATGGATTAAATCAAGAGAAACTTAACAAAAAAAAAAAGAAATCAAATGATTTGGAACCAGGAAGTTATTTGAATACAAATATTTATTTCATATGTAATTTTTCATAGATATAAAACTTTTTTGAACTTAAGTAATCAAATTGCCAGTTTTATAGTCCAAATATGTACAACAATGTTTCATATACAAGTGGTCTATACCCACAGCCGAAAGACATTTTATCGTCCATTAAGCAAATGCAAAATAAATAAATTAATTAATTCCAATGAATCTGTATTCACTTAAGATTATGCATTAAGTATGGTAGTAAAAAAGAAAGATTCATTTAATTACAAAACTAAAATAATTTTTGTAATGAGAACTGAAATATTTATTTTTAACTGTTAAATTCAGAAAGTTAAATTATGAATATGCTAATATTTTTAAGAAAATTTTGTGGCTGTATTAATTTGTTAAGAGCAAAGTTTTACATTTCATTAAATTTCCTTAATCATAAGTATTTACAACAAGAACAAAATACTTTTTCAAGTCTTATCTTTATTTCTAATGATACATTTTTCAACTTTTTTTTTTTCCCCTAAACTTTTTTGGTATTCTCCTATATCAACTTTATTAATTGTAAGATACACTGCCAGACAATGAAAATGGCTCCCCACAAAGAAAGCATGAAACAACCATATAACAACGTAAATAGCGACAGTGCAGCCTTGTATAGGCTGTTCACAATAAAATGAGCACTTTTGAAATACCTGCTTAAAATCTATTTTAGGCACACTGGGTAGTTTTTCACCATATGTAAAATTATCATTACTGTGTAACTATAAAATAATTAGGAAAGTAAATATTTTACATATTTGTTTATCATTACATTTTTATGCATAAGCAAAATAGGAAACATACAAAATAGTTTCAGTATTCCGAAATGTTTACTTGACACATTCAACATCAAGTCATGGAACTACTTTCCCTCCGTCGCGTCGTTACCAACCTCACTGACCGGATGCTACTCAGTCTGCCCATTTTACTACTTGCAGGTTAAGGCGGTGACATTTTTTCAGAAGTTGATTTCAAAAGTGCTCACTCTATCGTGAACAGCCTTTATGCATATGATCCCATTTTGGTGCTTTGCATTTGACCGCACACCCAACAGACGATATCAATCAAGAGAACAAAGTGAGGATGAATGCCCTGAGAGAGAGAGAGAGAGAGAACTCGTAATCGGGCTGAAAACTGCAAGGTGGCCATATCGCTATATAGCCCACCATGTCGACTGTTCAGACCATACTGTCCGATGCTATTGGGAGCAGTGGATATGTAAAGGCACCCACATACAGAGGACCAGTACAAGACGGACAAGGTCAGCTACCAGTTGAGAGGATCGACAAGTCATTGTGCGAAGGGATGCCATGGCATTAGTTGCCATGGGATCCTACTGTAGTCCACGATACTGGCCAGTGTTGGGACTCCTGTGTGCCCATAAACAATTTCCCCAACACCTTATGGAGGCGAATTAGCAATCCCAGTGCCCAGTATGTGGGTTGCGATCCCAGTGTCCATTATGTGTGCTGCCATTAACTCTGCTCTGGCCTGGTACCACTGCAAATGGAGATGCTGCTGTTGCAATGTGGAACGCCACAGACTGGTGATGTGTGGTATTTAGTCAGGAGTGCCACTTCATTATAGGGACTGATGATCATCATGCTCTGGTGTGGAGAGTCCCTGGTGAATACCACGATTCCAACCTCGCCATCGAGCAGCGCACTTCCTCCACGGCAGGCATTATGGTATGAGGAGCCATAACCTAACATACCTATCAGTTCTTGTTGTGTTACATGGAACGTTAATGATGGTGGTATGTGGATGAGATCCCATACCCCCATCTGCTCCCATTTCGGGGCAGGATTCAGGTGCTTTATTTTAGCAGGATAATGCCAGACCACACACTTCACAGGTTGCCCAGGACTGGCTCAGTCATCTCCAAACCACTACCATGGCCTGCCTGCTCCTCTGACATGTCGCCAATTGAGTATGTGTGGGACTGGTTGAAACGCCAGTTACTGCCATGCTACAGTATCCAGGATTTAGAACACTCCGTCCAACATTTGTGGGCCTCAGGACATCTGACATCTCCTGAACTCCATGCCAGACCGTGTTGTAGCGTGTATCACAGTGTGAGGGAGTGCGACACACTTATGAGGATGCCCGAACGGCGTACTACAGATCTATATTTAAGTCATATTAAATTTTTCTTTGCACTTTTGCACACCTTTTAGTTGAGGTATCCGGTTCTCATATTTCTTTATTTATCCCTATAGAAGAAAATTTTAATTAATTTAGTTTATAAATTACTAGATTTTTTTATATTTTAATAAAATCTCCCTGGGTTATGGTTTTCAAATCCCAGTATCCTTCAATCTTTAATTTGTTTTAATCCTCAGTTTTTATTTTAAATCCTCATTATATTTTATCTAATTTTATATAGGATGGTGGTAGATCTGAATGCATGGGTCTAGCAAACTTTATAACAGTGGTCTGGCAAACTTTATAACAGTGGTCTGGCAAGATTTTTGGGTACAATTAGAACTGCATGAAAGTGCTGTGTTTTGCACAGATCTAACTTGTCTGTGAAAGTGATGTAGAACTGGTATATCCATATCTACTTAAAACGATTTTTGTTGTTTTGAGTTTTGTTGTACAATAATTAATTATAAAGAAATTAGGTTGTAAATGGAAATTCTGCAATGCAGGTATCATGCAATAGTGAAATAGGTTTGGAAATTGCCTCTGCATGCAATGCATCACAAAACAGTGATCCTTTGGTGACAACATAATAAAATCCCAAAACTGCCATCACTATGTGTATCATTTTCAGGCCTAACAATATGTCTTTGTGCATATTAAAATAATAAATAAGAGTTAATTTCATTGGATATTCTTAATGTTTAGGAAAGAGGACATAATTGCACATGTGATCAAATATCATTGCAGTTAAGTCACATGATCTTTCAACACATGCAGTTTCAATTAATTTCCAACACTCCTCCTAAGTGATTAATTTTTTTTGTTGGTAAGTGTGTGTGTATACATATAAGATATTGTTATTTAATATATATTTCCATATCTTTAATTATGGTCCTTTGGGCAGCATGACGGTACCTGTTGATGGTTCGTGATTACGTTGCGGCACTCGACCAGAACAATGTACTTGAAGAGGGACATGTTATCAGGTGCCTCCCGATGAAACAGGCTGATCCTGGACAGACCCAGCTCATCTGGGAGATACATGTAGACGTGACGTGCTCCACTCCAGTCCTTCCACGTGTCCAGCATCACCTGTACCGAACACCAGACACCACCTCCATCTACTCAGTATGGAACAAAGTGTTGTTCTTCAAAGCACAGTGTGTTTACAGTAATTTGGGGTAACTTTGTAACTATTTGGGGTAACATTATACCACATTTTTTCAGTTATATCCAAGGGATTGCAGTACCCACCTCAATGTGTAATTAATCATTAACAATTTTTATTTATAAGGAAAAAGGTAATGTACTTTTGGTACGTGGTTAAAATATTAATGCTTTCATTTGAAATTTAATTAAACAGATAGTGCAAAGTTGTAATGGTTGGTACAAAGTTACCTCAAACGCCTATATTTCTTGTAATAATAAAATGTTTTCCTGGTTGTGCTTGGAGCTGCAGTGGCATAACGGTCAGATTACATGTTTGTCAAGACTAACAATAACAAGACTTCATTCCCAACAGGGTCACCCAAAATTTTTCATATGTGAGAAACTTGGTTGAATTTTCCATCGGCTGGTGGATTTTCTTCCCATTTCCTCCACCCTTGCATTCTGCCACTTCTCCATCTTCACCTCACTTCACTTTCACTGGCACTCGTGCACCAACCAAAACCTCTGGACTCTGGTAGGTCTTCAGGGTATGACCATCACATATGTATGTGATGGTATGGCCACCACACATGTGTGTGAAATATGAGGCATCTTGCCTTGTAGCCAAGGCATTACAGCATAGGCATGAAGTGGAGTATGCAAGAGACCACCAATTAGGGAAAACATTAATAATAGACTTCTGGAGTAAAGTTATTCATAAGAGTTTTGAGTGTCCTTAAAGATGAAAATATTACAAAAGGTTTTCACACCAAATTTTTGAGTAATATGTAACTGAATGAACACCAACTGCTACAGTACAAACTTTCATTGATATCTGTAAGTAGTGTCAGGGTTCATTAAAATAGTTCAATGTTTTGATTACCGTGTGTCTTAGTTAATGTGCATACTACTAATAGATTTTATTTTGCATGTACGTATTTACCTGTAGTGTTACACACTATCATATTGAGTGTAATGAATGATATTTACCTGTTTAGCATTACAATTTTTTAATGTGTATTTTAATGCGTAGATTTTTAGAAAGGTGAGATTTAGGGCAAACCTTTTGTGGTACAAGTATAAGATGCTCATTAAATCAAACTACAGGAAACTAATAATGCTAGATACATTCTCATGAAATTTAATGCAACATCAGGGTCGCAAGCCAAATTTTTTCTACAATAATATTTGATTACAGCAACTGTAGTCTTTGAAGATCTTAATTCCATATAAATTATCCATCTTCAATAAGCTTTCGTTTAAGCTCCGCCTTTAAAGAGGTATGTCACACATNTTTCGTTTAAGCTCCGCCTTTAAAGAGGTATGTCACACATATATCACATATCTTAACAAATGTATATCATGCATATAAGAGCTTATTTAAAATTTCAAAAGTGACTTGACTATTTTTTAAAAATTNAATAATATTTGATTACAGCAACTGTAGTCTTTGAAGATCTTAATTCCATATAAATTATCCATCTTCAATAAGCTTGCGTTTAAGCTCCGCCTTTAAAGAGGTATGTCACACATCTTAACAAATGTATATCATGCATATAAGAGCTTATTTAAAATTTCAAAAGTGACTTGACTATTTTTTAAAAATTNATCTTAACAAATGTATATCATGCATATAAGAGCTTATTTAAAATTTCAAAAGTGACTTGACTATTTTTTAAAAATTTGCAAATTACTCTAACAAGATAGTATAAATCTACATATGTACCGGTACGTTGTTTAGTTTAAGTTTTACGTTACTACAGAGCAGTCCTGATTTTGACAAGCAACAGAACAACGTTCTAATATTTAGATAACAATGAAACGAAATGTAGCTAACATCCTTAATTACTAAATGTTTCCTGTTACTGTATAATTTTTTTTAGAGAAAAATATGTGAATGTGTCCTTGGAGAAATTAATTTAAAACTGCTACTTGTTATAATAATGGTGACAGCGAGATGTAAACTTGTTTACAATCCATACAACTTACCTGGTTGAAGTTCTTCTCTGCGCTCTTAAACCCCAACACCATATAGCTTGTATGGCTATCTGGAAGTTGTGGGACATCATTTTCTGGGACGATGGCCCTTACTTCTTGATACAGGCCTAGTAAAATAAATCACATCCAAATTATGCATACTTGCACGTAGCTGCGCTGTCAGGGTACTTTACTGTACAGGAACCACTTGTTACTGTGGTTTTTAATTCATTATTTTATTACTATAAGATTCAGTTCATGTTTTATCACTGTTAAACATAGGTTACTTACTATACATATTAATGAANTTATTTTATTACTATAAGATTCAGTTCATGTTTTATCACTGTTAAACATAGGTTACTTACTATACATATTAATGAAATTTATTTTGCCAATAAGATAATTTTTAGCATGCTTTGATATGTGTATTTATTGGAAGAGACTCGNATTATTTTATTACTATAAGATTCAGTTCATGTTTTATCACTGTTAAACATAGGTTACTTACTATACATATTAATGATAATTTATTTTGCCAATAAGATTATTTTTAGCATGCTTTGATATGTGTATTTATTGGAAGAGACTCGATGTTTCAATATTGTATTAAAATTTATTTCCAAAATTTAATTAAATATAAAAAAATTTATGTTTACTCATCTACAGTATAAAAGTGCCGATGTATGGTTTACTGAACCAAAGACCTAAGTCAGTGAAGCGGAATTTTGTGTGTGCAGTCAAATTTTACAGAAAAAGACAAAAATATGTAGAACCTAAGTAAAAAAGTTAATGCAAAGCCAGGTATAAAAAATTAGGTTTCTTGTTGCACCAGAAGAATCTGAATGTTTTAGTCACTGTGTGACTTACCAGTAGTGTACCAGTAGATATAGCCATAATTCACAAAATTAAATAGGAAATACTTAAAATATTTAATACTTTATAGAGTATGTTCTAGTATGCGAAACTTTCAGTAAAAAAAATTAATACAATAAATCTGTTTTTGGTTTACTGAAACAAATGAATAATTCGTAATACACCAGATACATTTATGCTCCATTTTTTACTTCAGTACTAGCTTATTTTAAATGTTAGTGATATTGTTACATCATTTCAAAGAAAAAATTACTAAGTATATGGTAAACGTTACCTTGCTGTAAAATGGACCCGTTACTCAGAGCATGGTCTTTGTAAAGTTTTGGGAACTGGTAGTTTCTTGGCATATCAAGGATTTCGGTGAAGTGGACCCATGGGAAGAGAACTGAAAAAAAAAAAAATTAAAACATTTTAGCTAGGTGTAGGACGGTCAAAATTTAACCTGTGGCCGTTTTACTGCAGGTTAGATACTTCTCTTCCGACATGTTGAAAGGCAGTCAAAGGAAACAGAAGGCATGCAAGAATGTTTCCGTAGAAAATAACTCTTCCTAGAAAAATTTTAATTGCATGTCGGACAAGTGACCTCCAGCATGCTAAGCGTTTGGAGAAAATTTATTCCAAATTGACTGGACTGGTTAAGTTACAGGATGTAAACTACCAGAAGATTAGTGAATTCAAAACTGCCTGATGTTTTGCCTGTGTAGTTTCACTCCACATCGCCAGTCATTTAGCTGTTGAAGGGACTATGCACATTCCTACGTTAAACACAAGCTTACTGCTACCAAAACAACACACACCTCCGCTGTTTATGTAGGTCCTTGTGTTCTGAAGATAATGCTTCAGCTACTTCCAGGGAGACTCTCTCATCGCTCACACGTAAGTTTGTCAGTGTCAACTGCTACACTGGAGAAGGTGGAAAATGCAGTACCAGTTAAAGTGCTGCCACATTTCTTTCAAAACTAATTTGCATCACGTTTGCCAATGCAAACCGTTCCATTATTTTTTGTATAACTGGTACATGCTTCTACTGTAGAAGAAATATAGTAAATGTGTGCACTCCAACAGTGCAGTTAATCAATTTTGAATTCAATACATTGGGTGGATTGTGTGTTGGAGTACACATGTGGGTTGTACAGGAACCATTTTTTGCACACCAGCTTTGAACTGATATTTTGCAAGTAGACCTGACAAATTCATGATTAGAACAACTTGCTATATAAAGGTTATTACATGTAATATTATGACCAATTTTTTTATTTATACAAAATATTACTTTTATAAACACATGGGCTTGTCAGAAGACTAAATATAAGCAAGTTTTATCAACATATCACGTGACTTTGATAATTCTGCAGGTAGTAGGTTAGCCAATATTAAGAAAATATACAGGGTAGAATAGGGAAGTTAGCCTGCCTTATACTAACCCCAGAGGATAGTTGGGTAGAGTGTGCATGTGAGATGTACGGTAACCACATAAACTNTGACTGGACTGGTTAAGTTACAGGATGTAAACTACCAGAAGATTAGTGAATTCAAAACTGCCTGATGTTTTGCCTTTGTAGTTTCACTCCACATCGCCAGTCATTTAGCTGTTGAAGGGACTATGCACATTCCTACGTTAAACACAAACTTACTGCTACCAAAACAACACACACCTCCGCTGTTTATGTAGGTCCTTGTGTTCTGAAGATAATGTTTCAGCTACTTTCAGGGAGGCTCTCTCATCGCTCACACGTAAGTTTGTCAGTGTCAACTGCTACACTGGAGAAGGTGGAAAATGCAGTACCAGTTAAAGTGCTGCCACATTTCTTTCAAAACTAATTTGCATCACGTTTGCCAATGCAAACCGTTCCATTATTTTTTGTATAACTGGTACATGCTTCTACTGTAGAAGAAATATAGTAAATGTGTGCACTCCAACAGTGCAGTTAATCAATTTTGAATTCAATACATTGGGTGGATTGTGTGTTGGAGTACACATGTGGGTTGTACAGGAACCATTTTTTGCACACCAGCTTTGAACTGATATTTTGCAAGTAGACCTGACAAATTCATGATTAGAACAACTTGCTATATAAAGGTTATTACATGTAATATTATGACCAATCTTTTTATTTATACAAAATATTACTTTTATAAACACATGGGCTTGTCAGAAGACTAAATATAAGCAAGTTTTATCAACATATCACATGACTGATAATTCTGCAGGTAGTAGGTTAGCCAATATTAAGAAAATATACAGGGTAGAATAGGGAAATTAGCCTGCCTTATACTAACCCCAGAGGATAGTTGGGTAGAGTGTGCATGTGAGATGTACGGTAACCACATAAACTNTTAGCCTGCCTTATACTAACCCCAGAGGATAGTTGGGTAGAGTGTGCATGTGAGATGTACGGTAACCACATAAACTGTTCCAACACTGGACTGTTTTTCTGTCAATGGCACTATCAAAATCAACGTGGTTTGGATTTGAGGTGCTTTGAAGATGCTTGTACTCTTCTTTAACTTAGTTTTAATGCAACCATAATATACTCAAGTTAGGTTATGCATTTCATTCTATTAAAAGAATGGCTCTCTCTAAAATACAAATGTAAATAAACATGTGCATCACTGTTGGTCATGTGACCGATAGTTGGTGTTGGTGATAGGTGGAGTCAATTCTGCAGAAGATGAAAATAGTCTACCTTGTCTTTAGTTTGTAGCTACATTCCTTTTCNGGTGATAGGTGGAGTCAATTCTGCAGAAGATGAAAATAGTCTACCTTGTCTTTAGTTTGTAGCTACATTCCTTTTTCTTACAGTCAGCAGCTGAGATGACTGACGAGCATTCATTTATTTACAACCAAAAATGGTGCTGATAAGCAATAATGGAGTAAGGACAAGTTCGTATTAAATTATTTTCACCTGAAATAAATACCCATACTATAATTTTATACAAATTATCCCCTTATCGAGAAACACATCATTCCTAATGACAGGACAAAAACTCTTCTGGCTGTGTTAATGCCTTTATTAGTCTACTGTTAGCAGTTTGACAAGTATTCTGCCACTTGAGACCACTGATTAGCTGTTGGTGCGCATTAGAAATACCATTTCAGAGCACTCCAGCCTAAGTAATAATTACTCTTTAAAAGTGTAGTATCTCAAAATATACACCTCAAATACATACAAAAAATACTCATAGCCCTGCATTGAACATTCCACTAATTAAATGATACAGTTATCACTTAAAGTTTCGTAGGTGCATGCTGCACAAACACTTTAAGCCAGTTGAGAGCTTTGTGCATAGTGGCGGTGGCGCACTTGATGTGCGGAATAGTGTTCCCTTATCACTATCGTTCCTGCGCTTCTCTGCCTCAGGTGCAGAAAACAGCTCCACGTAGGTACTGTCAGTGGAAAAAGGAGTGGAGTGTCATGGTACNGTAGGTACTGTCAGTGGAAAAAGGAGTGGAGTGTCATGGTACTGACCGCCCTTCTCCTTGGAGTGTAGCGTGACGCCATCACGGAACTGTGGGTCGGCGGTGGCGAGGCAGGACGGGTGCCCGTGAGGCGCAGAGGACACTAGTGAGAAGACAGCGAGTGGACCCAGCTCCTGCTGCGGGCTCCAACACTGCGAGTCACAGCTGCTCACACTGCTGCAACTGCTCAGTGTGTCACCAGAGTTGCCTGCGTCACACAATACACCACGCCATCACTCGCCGCACACACAACCACCACGCCATCACTCGCCGCACACACAACCACCACGCCATCACTCGCCGCACACACATCCACCACGTCTTAAGCAAGGTGCGCACTTGTTCTGCTCGGATCAGCTGGGCTCGGAACGGACCTTTCAGCAAAATGCATGTTTTTAAATGCCAGCCCGCACACTACAATTCAGCCGAGCCGATCAGAGCGGAACAAGTGCGCGCCCTGTGTTAAGAGGCTGTATCACCCCATATGACACTAAAACAAATAATTTCTATATAAAAGAAGAGTCAGGGTAGACATTACTGAAAACGTTTCATTATAGAAGCATTACATTTCATGCTTTTGTGTAAATTTTTTAGGTGTTCCCTGGTTGTGATTATAAAATGAGAATGATTTAGTATATAAATTTTTTTATTTTGTTGCATAAATATGTGTTAGTAGTTCATATATTATGTCTGTAATGATACATAAGGTGATTAGCTAAGTTTCTATTGTTGTATTTTTCAATAAATCCTCCTAAATTATAATTAAGAAGAAATAAATAAAAAATTAAATATGATAGGTGACCAAATCATTTTCTGGGAAATAGTTTCTTGCGCATATACGCGTATCTCAGTAAATAAATGTACTGGGAATACAAGTTTTTGCCAGAAAAGGTAAAAACAAAAATTCGAATGTTGTATTATCAAATTAATTGTAGTCAAAGAGAAAAAAAATCGTGAAATGGTATGCATGCACAATTTCTTTCAGAAGAGAAAAGTACAACATTATGTCTGTAGTTAAATCTGTGGGCTTTCATCACTTGTATAATAAACTCCCATTGTTACAGATATACAGTAATTTACACAGTACAGCATGGCGGGAACCCTACAAGCCAGTTTAGCATCTTTCGCATAGTAGCAATGGGGCGCTAGGCGCGCGTGTTAGTGTCACCCGTATCGCATCCTCGCCTCTGGGCCTTTGACACGCGAAACAGCCTTAGATACATGGGAGTAATTAAGGTTGGGGAGGNACCCTTATCGCATCCTTGCCTCTGGGCCTTTGACACGCGAAACAGCCTTAGATACATGGGAGTAATTAAGGTTGGGCAGGGGGATCAATTCCCACCATCTTGGATTTATTGAATTTTCAACACAACCTGCACCAGAGATTTTGTATTTTATTTTACGCATCGACAGTGTATAGGGCATTCCTCTGCACATTTTCTAAAATTTGTGCTGGTTGACTGTTATGTTATTTTTGTAACTGCACGCAAGAAATAATTACTTATTTATTGCTTGCAGCCACTAATAAAAAATTAATAGACAGCGCTGCTGTAATAATTTGATATAATTTGAAAATATATTATTTATGCTTTATAGTGTGAAAACTTTGTATCGGGATACTTGGTTAAATTTCTGTCGTTTTGCGGGGTTTCGTAATATTTTTATCGGGATTCAAAATTAAAGCATTGGTAGTTATGTTTATCGGGCATTCGTTTGCCGTTTCAGGAAATCGTAGTTTATGTTACGCGCCAGCATTAGTAGATAGAAGCTTTCCGAACTGCAGTCAACCGTTTTTATTCTAGAATGTTCGATTACTTTTTATTACCGACGATGCAGTTCAGATGACTACGCAGTTCGGCTGGTGTGTGGAAGGGATGCCGGCCCACGCCATGCCCTTATGTGGTAACGTTTTGGAACCCTTTGTCAAGGAGGGGTGATAGGCACCCGCGAGCGGTCTATAGAAAGTAGTAAGCAACTCGCCGAGGCCGCGTCGGGCGTGGCANACGCAGTTCGGCTGGCGTGTGGAAGGGATGCCGGCCCACGCCATGCCCTTATGTGGTAACGTTTTGGAACCCTTTGACAAGGAGGGGTGATAGGCACCCGCGAGCGGTCTATAGAAAGTAGTAAGCAACTCGCCGAGGCCGCGTCGGGCGTGGTAAATAAACCCCACACCGGCAAACTTTATGCTGCTCGTTTATTTCTCTGCCAGTGTGGGAGGTCGCTACCTTAGTATTTTTTCTCTTGCGATGCAAGTCTTCATGACGTGAATAGTTAAACTACTGCGGCGCTGATCTCTGTTTGTTTATCTGTGAAGCTGTTCGTGACTCTGCATACCGGACGATTCTATGAGAACTGTTATTTAAATGATAAATAAANGTGGAAGGGATGCCGGCCCACGCCATGCCCTTATGTGGTAACGTTTTGGAACCCTTTGACAAGGAGGGGTGATAGGCACCCGCGAGCGGTCTATAGAAAGTAGTAAGCAACTCGCCGAGGCCGCGTCGGGCGTGGTAAATAAACCCCACACCGGCAAACTTTATGCTGCTCGTTTATTTCTCTGCCAGTGTGGGAGGTCGCTACCTTAGTATTTTTTCTCTTGCGATGCAAGTCTTCATGACGTGAATAGTTAAACTACTGCGGCGCTGATCTCTGTTTGTTTATCTGTGAAGCTGTTCGTGACTCTGCATACCGGACGATTCTATGAGAACTGTTTTATTTAAATGATAAATAAAAGTACGAAGAAATAAACAGAAACTAAACTTTAATTTATAGTTGTTTTGGTGCCTTTAAAGTTTCATGTTTCTACCGATTGAGCTAACTGAGCTGTAACTTTCACCGTCGACCCAGACGGTGCAACTTATAAATTTTGTTAGGCATTTCTGAATCGAACGTATGGCAAAAAATGCCTACTAAACCTGCAACCACAAAGTTTAAATAGGGAATCAACATTAAATAGCCACTTTTAAAATTAACCTTAGAAAAAAATCGCTGCCCATTATTACTGTGCACACTGACATGCAGGCTCCCCAATTAAGTTCGCAGCGAATTAAGTAAAATAGTTCGAAGACTTTGCGTTGAATTGCGAGTGTACTTTTTATATGTATAGCAAATCAGTTTATATATATATATATATTAGTGTACGAATTGGCTTACTAGTAACACATTTAGGTTCGAACAATTTCAGTTTTCTCTTGGCTGATGCATGAATAAAGTAGTTAGGCCCATGACAATGCAAGTTTTACATACGGCGGAAGGATACGGAATTAGTATAAAAATGGAAATCTAATCAAAACCTTTGAAAGTGCTGAATTAACTGCGAACAGTCCATATCTAGATGTATGAGAACGCACTTTTGGGGCAAGGGAAATCACTTATTTAACATACTAAGTTCTCAAAAGTTTTTTTTATCTGGGCATTGCTTTGTGCGCACAAAGTTTTAAAATAGTTAAAATGCAACTTATGATTCATATTCCTATACTTAATATTTAATTAACTTACGCTACTAAATGTTTTCTTTTGCTATATTTAAAAATCTAACTCCGTATTGGCTTCCATTACATTCATAAATTGCCGCACCACAGTTGGTCTTGCAAACAAAGAAGCTGCTATTTAAATATTGCCGTCTACAAAAATATCCTCCAATAATAACTGCTATACATTTTACGTAACCAGTCTCCCACGTGACACCTAACTCGCAGGAATAATGTGTTAAAAAATTGGCCATCAAAAATTTTGTNAGGCCCATGACAATGCAAGTTTTACATACGGCGGAAGGATACGGAATTAGTATAAAAATGGAAATCTAATCAAAACTTTTGAAAGTGCTGAATTAACTGCGAACAGTCCATATCTAGATGTATGAGAACGCACTTTTGGGGCAAGGGAAATCACTTATTTAACATACTAAGTTCTCAAAAGTTTTTTTTATCTGGGCATTGCTTTGTACGCACAAAGTTTTAAAATAGCTAAAATGCAACTTATGATTCATATTCCTATACTTAATATTTAATTAACTTACGCTACTAAATGTTTTCTTTTGCTATATTTAAAAATCTAACTCCGTATTGGCTTCCATTACATTCATAAATTGCCGCACCACAGTTGGTCTTGCAAACAAGAGCTGCTATTTAAATATTGCCGTCTACAAAAATATCCTCCAATAATAACTGCTATACATTTTACGTAACCAGTCTCCCACGTGACACCTAACTCGCAGGAATAATGTGTTAAAAAATTGGCCATCAAAAATTTTGTTGTGACTAGGCACTAAAGAAAAATACGCTTACTGTCGCCAACCAGTACTAGATTCTTTCAAGGAGCACCACAAATACTTGCATCCGGGACAGTAAAATTTCAGTAGCTTGAAAGTAGAGCAAACCAACATGAAGGTACCTAATTTTTGGTTAAATTGAAATTTTAGTTACATTTGATTTTTAAATTATTATATTTCATTTATAATTTATATGAATAAAAACAGGGACTATAATGACAACATTAATTTTAGTTATGTTGTCATAACAGCAACGCCGTTCGGCAGTCGATACCCGGTAACTTGATTGTCAACTGGATGCAGCGTAAGGGGAACCTCTCCCGCCATATTGAATTTGTGTTTTTTCTAGCTTGTTAATATTTTTAGAAAATATAATCCAAAAGTAGCCCTATACCCAACTAACTAATGACCTTACATAGTAGTAAAGACACGAACTACAAATTCGTGTTTACATCACAATATTGATTTTGTAAAATTTGGCAGAATTAATATTGAGACGTAATTATGAGTTCATAGTTATCTTGTCTTGTCTGGTTTGCGGTGTAGGGTGAGTAACTTGTTGGGTATAGAAGTACTTTCTGAATTTTTTTTTTTTTAGAAATAAAAACATGCTACAAAAAATTAAAAATCCAATATATGGCGGGGGAACATTTCCCTGTCCCTTCTCTCGGGACACGTCTGCCTTCCCCTGTGAATGCGAGAGCATGAAGTTGCGCTCTATTCATTGCGTCACCGCGGCACCTATTGAATTGGAATGCTAGAGCGTGAAGTCCCCTGAAGCCTGAGGCAGGTGTCTATCTTGGGACACGTCTGCCCTCCCCTGTGAATGTGAGAGCATGAAGTTTTAACATGCGCTCTAGCTATTGCATCACTGCGGCACTCATTGAAATGGAATGCTAGAGCGTGAACTACCACAGCCCGAGGCAGGCGTCTCGCTCGCCCTGTGAATGCGAGAACATGAAGTTGCGCTCTTCCCATTGCATCACCGCAGTACCGCCCCCCTTGCTATGGAATGCAAGAGCGTGAAGTCCCGTAGCCCGAGGCTATGTCATGGCGCCTTATAGGCATTGACTCTCTGTATGCTTTACAAAATAAACATTGCAATCAACATTTAAAAAAAAAACTTTAAGATAAATTTTTACAAAACAATTTTTTTTTTTACCGTCTTCATTTGCTACGCGTTTGGCGCCGATTTTTTTCAGCCAGCACGCAGTGTCGAACACCGGACGTGCAGTCAACCAGGAACAGAGCCGAATGTCCGTCGTGCAGCCGACCATCCGACAGAAGTACTCGCTCGTAGACAGAGGTGAGTTACTAACATTACCGCCGCAGACTCGTGTTTCAGTATAGCGCACCGCCAGCCAGGAACCGCGCCGAACACACGTCGTGCATCCAACCAGTCGTCGCTCTTACTCGACGATAGGTTGCTTTCAAAAGCAGTCGGGTTATCATATACTGACTGTTTTAATCCTCTTTTATTTACAATGTATAAAATTATTTTAATATAATGTTTTATATATATTTTTTTCTAGATTCCTTCATCTGTTAGCTTTCCTTAGAGGTAATTTAAAAACATGATGCAGCAACCTCAATACTGTNACCGCCAGCCAGGAACCGCGCCGAACACACGTCGTGCATCCAACCAGTCGTCGCTCTTACTCGACGATAGGTTGCTTTCAAAAGCAGTCGGGTTATCATATACTGACTGTTTTAATCCTCTTTTATTTACAATGTATAAAATTATTTTAATAGAATGTTTTATATATTTTTTTTTTTCTAGATTCCTTCATCTGTTAGCTTTCCTTAGAGGTAATTTAAAAACATGATGCAGCAACCTCAATACTGTCATTACGAGAGCTTCGTGTGATGAGACACACACACACACACACACACACACAAAACATTGACATAAAAAACTTTAAGATACATTTTTCAAAACAATTTTTTTTACAGTCTTCATTGGCCCCCGCTTTCGGCGCCGAGCGCTAGCGCTGGGATGCATGGGTGGGGGTTCTGGGAACTATCATGATCGACGCCGATACCTAGCTCTGGGATGCATGGGTGAGGGATCTGAGAACTATCGTGTTCGGCGGCGAGCGCTAGCGCTTGTGTGAGGAATCTGGGAACTATTTATGGTGACCTTGGACGGGCGTTTCATTTGGGACACGCCTGGCACCGTGTGTTAAATGAGAACAAACCATGGCATTTTTTGGTGGAATTCGAGACATTTTTAGGGGAAAACGGGAACTTTTGGGGAAAACGCCCTATTTCGAGCGAAAAACAGGTACAAATGACATTTTTTTGGGAACGAGATGCTGTGTCATACTATTTATGGCTCCCTGCTACCCGTTTNCAAAACGAGGCATTTTTGGGGGAAAACGCCCTATTTCGAGCGAAAAACAGGTACAAATGACATTTTTTTGGGAACGAGATGCTGTGTCATACTATCTATGGCTCCCTGCTACCCGTTTCTAGACAGGTGGCGTGGAACCGCCTATTTATAGCTACTTCCCACTTGTGAAAATTCGGAGTGACCTGGCCGGGATTGAACTCGGTTCGCCTTGTTGGGAGGCGAGCAGGCTAACTGCTCAGCCACTGCGGCCCAGGCACGGATACGTAATAAAACAGGTAGGGATTTCGAAAACGTCAGTGCAACAGGTTTTTGCTCTCAGGGTAGTTTTTTCGACAGTGCACTGTAACGTAACAAATTCCTACCAACTAGAATAAATGAGTATGATCCAAGTGGTTCCCGCAACAGCAAGTTCATATCGCGGTCATCTTAATATAGCGGAATGCCTTTACCAAAACCTGTATGAACAATCATTTTCTCAAAATTTCACTTACCGTGGACTCAGTCGTCTTCCGTGTTTCTCTTTTAATTTGCTCATTCGTGAAATTGCTTTAATTTTAACCGTATAATACTAACCAATATTTTATCACAAATACGTTAAGCTTATCGAAACTCGCAATTATTATTTGCTTTTTAAAGTATGTGTGTTATATTCTACAAAGAAGTAAACAGACAGACGAAAAATACACAAGTCTCGTCGACAGCACGGTAATTAGAGACGGGGAATGTTGCTCAGAGAAGCAAGAACAGGGGAGGAATCGGCGATGACCTGCAGTAAGGATCGATCCCAGCATTCGCCTGGAGTGATTTTGGGAAATCAGTATGGCCTAACCGGGAATCGAATCAGTGTCCTTCCGAATACCACTGCGCCACCCCGCTCGGTTTCTTCACAGCTTTTGTTGATTCGTATCTTAATTTTGTTCAATTAAAATGTTACTTATATTCTGTCTATGAATTATAATATTTAATTATTAATGTGAATGAAAACCTTGCGAAAATACGTTTGTTGGTAATATCTAGTAAGAAATAGTTCTTATGCTAAATATTATTACTCAGGGTGTGCACGAATATGGTGGGTTGTACCTTTGGTGTGATTTTTTTTTAGACTTGGTTATGCTTTGTTTGCGTGAGGCGGAGGAATATCCTGGAAGTATGACTTCAACAGGTCTTCAAAAAGTTGAAAGTAACCGTGAATGAACTATATAACGAATACGTAACTGTAAGATGTCCCACGTAGTTAAAACATTATATTACAACTCGTACTGGTGCACAGACACGGAAAAGTTGAAAGTTGATCAGCTTTCTTACGTTCTTCCGTGCATATCAGTATGCGAGCGTCCCATTAAAGACTGAACACGGAGCGTGTTAGGCCGGGCTAACGTTACTTCTACTACAGGTTCGGAACAAAACGAGATTTCTTATTAGGGAGTTTGGCATAGGGACAATTTCCGCCGCTAGGTGCGCAGTGCTTCAAAAGGTTACTTTTAATTAAAATTTTAAGATACACGAATTATAAAAGAAAAAAATTTACTTCTTTACGAAGTTATTTTATATTTGATTTATGATTATTGCAATTATCCTGTTTTTTAACGTAGAAAATAGAGAAAATCTGGTACCTTTCCGACACTAGCGCTTACCTAGTGGCAAAAATTTTCCCTTTGCCAAAATTTTAACATTGATATTCGCAACCTGTAGAAGAAGTAACCTTAGCTGGACTCGCAATAATCCATCGCATCCGGCAGTCATTCGTCTGTCGTTTTCGTCCGTCGGTTGAAAGCGATTCACAACAATCCGTCGTCCGTCAATCCCTCTGTACGGCAAAATTTCAGTGTGACAACTGAAAATCGCTATCTTTCTTATTTGGAGATATATTTTAGTTTGAAATATATTTTCACGAAAAAAACATTGTGTTTTTTTTTTTCGTGATAAAAATTTATATGGATTTTTAATTTTTATTTTGAACGCCTAAATTTACTACTACATATATATAATACAGATCCACCGCCTTGTATTTGATTTTAGAGTGCGTATTCGCGTCAAAGGAATGTCGACAGAAGGCGGTGGCTCATCCGTCCTCCGTCGAAATTTCGGTAAATATTTTACGGATGGGCGGATAGAAAATAAAGTTGCCATGCGATTGGTTGAAGATTATGTGACGGATGCGACGGACTATTGAGAGTCCAGCCTAACTTATGTCGAGTCCATGTTGCTGTATAACGGGTCTTGCCGAGGTCTCTGACGTAAGCAGGTGACGTGGCTTCGTTTTCCAGAAGCTGTCCGGAGACTGGCTGGATCAAGGTTGTTCGCTTGATTGCATTCACAGCAGTAAAGCGTGGGGCGTTTGTGGCGGCCACCCGGTCACGCGAGACAATTTCCGTATACTGACACACACGGCAAAGTGCATCTCATCTTGTTTCACTCGTAACACAATCTAAAGAATCTGCTGAGCAACAGTAACAACCAGAGATTAATGATAACGTAGATCGATGTTTGTCTTCTACGCAATGCCCAACATTAACGTGTTTAAATTTGAAGTTTCAACATGCACAACCTTTTATACGAATAAAATACTTTGACCAACNACCCGGTCACGCGAGACAATTTCCGTATACTGACACACACGGCAAAGTGCATCTAATCTTCTTTCACTCGTAACACAATCTAAAGAATCTGCTGAGCAACAGTAACAACCAGAGATTAATGATAACGTAGATCGATGTTTGTCTTCTACGCATATGCCCAACATTAACGTGTTTAAATTTGAAGTTTCAACATGCACAACCTTTTATACGAATAAAATACTTTGACCAACTTGAACATATTCTAGTTGCATTGCACTTTCAACACGATACCCGTATGCCATACGAGTAACGATTTATTAACATTATCCCAGTTTTAAAAAAAAAGTCAACTGAGCACTTTTTAAAGCGCTGCTCTAAGATCTACTTCTATGCACACTGTGCCTTCTTCCACCATGCGTAAAATTAACATTGCCTTGAGTCTGGTCACTTATTTATGCGTTGGTAAAGTGGAACTGTAAAATTATTAAAAAATTTAATATTTTACAATTTTCCTACTTTTTACATTTATACGCAATAAAAAACGTAAATCGAAAAAAAAAAATTTCAGTACTTACAAAAGTTTACCTATCACTTTTGTTTCAACGTCAAGTTATGGAACTACTTTCCCTCCGTGCGTCGTTACCAACTTTACTGCAAGATGCGCTGTTGTTCCAAAGAGGACGCTTTTAAACTAGCGGTAAATGACCAAATTATACTTATTTCTGCTTAAAAGTTCGTGTTTGGCTCGAATTTCGATATATACTTTCCCCCGGTCTAAATTTTTAAACATAAACATTATTTTGTAACTATTATTCACGCCCTCCAATGGTGTTAGAAGAGTGAAGCTGTAAAAATTCAACTGCGTTTGGCATCGATTGTGTTTTTAAGCAAGCTTATTTTAATGGTAAAACGTTAAGAATTTAAGTGCGAAATTAATATAACTCTCATCAAAGGAACTTTGTACTTTTCTCTATTCACTTAATGATACTGCACAGGAAATCGCCTAAAAACAATATTTATTTTTTTTGCAATTTCGCTTTCTTTTTCGAATTAGTTATTATATTTAAATAAAGTAATTGTGTAAGCAAACGTTTTGCCATATACAGTTTACGATAGAATAATAGACAACATTTTCTTATATCTCCACTCCAGTACGAAGAACAAAGTGTACTCTTTACATAGGTTCTAACACAATACAAATCAAAAGATTTTATACGATAATATTTATTTCATGAAAATAGCAATTATCCCATTGACTTACTCACACAAAAGAAAAATCCTGTACACATGCGGCACCAGTGCAGCCTGGCGGCAAAAACGTTTAGTTGCCAAACTAAAACCATTGAGCTTCCCAGTCTGAGTAGAATAAAGAAGCTTAGTACAGCTGGCTACGTCACATCGACGTAGTCAACGCGCGCAGCCAATGAAACGTTCTCCTATTCACAGAGACGCGCACACAAGTTTCTTGTTGGATGTGATGATCCCAGTGCATCATTTCGCCCAGTGTCGAAAGTGTTAAAACTAGATTAGATGAAATGTATAAATATCTCAAAGCACTTTCTAACACAAGCAGTATTGTAACCTCAATTCCTTTCCGCATTTGTTTTGATACTATTGGTTGATTGACTTACTGCGCAACTAGCATGAGCACTCCACCCCACATTTCTTCTATGGTAACAACGGGAGTTAAAAGTAACACCCAGCCATACTTTTAATATGATGAGTTAGGTGAAGATTGCAGGGGATGGAAAAATGTACCTTCAACGTGTTAGCGTAATTATGTAGCCTGGAATTCTAACGCGTAAATTACTCCCGTAATTTGTTATTTGCTATACAATTATTACAGTTAGTTTTGTATGTCAATTATACTTAATTTTATTTCTCAATTGATTTTATATAAAACGTATCGTTGTGAAAATCTGTAAGGGTGCTTGCGGTTCCTAACCATTTCTTGACTACCACCATAAAATGGCAGTCTTCAGAGATGAAAATTATAAGAAATGTACGATAAACTACCCTCAACAAAACTGACTTGCATTTAACTTATAACTTACCGAATATAAAAAGTGAAGGGCATTCTTAGGCAACCCTGAGCGCTCCTGCAGTTTTGGGCATAACTATAGATACAAATATACCGGTCGGTTTNAAGGGCATTCTTAGGCAACCCTGAGCGCTCCTGCAGTTTTGGGCATAACTATAGATACAAATATACCGGTCGGTTTCCACATATCTTGGGAAATGGCCGGCGGTGTGTTACTTCCAGCCAATATGCAGCAGCATTCAATTGGTAAAGAATGTTACTACATCAACATAAGAACTCTAACTTACCTTGCTTTTCTATGACGTTTTTTTTTAAAGAAGCGATGGCCAGAGTGCAATGATGAAATCCATAGGTTGTTCACGGCAAAGTGAGCACTTTTGAGGCCCTAATTATTTTCCTTTCAGCCATTCTTTGTCCTTTAACCACGTTTTAAAATAAATATTGACATGTAAGTAACAAACACAGTGTGTATAATCCATCGCACTCGGAAGTTAACGTCTAAGGCTAAAATAGATTACATTTATTGACTATTATTCCAAATGAGAGAGCTTTGAAAAGTGTCCACTTTACCGTGAATAGCCCATACACCTAGACACGTCTAATGTATGCAAAGAAGCAAGTGTATGCCAACCGTTGACTACTTAGATAAACTTGCCAAATATTGGTTACGGTGACGCCTCTTGCCACCAAGTAATTAGAGGCGGAAATAGTGACTGACAGTACGGATCATGGAAAGAAACTGTCGTTAACGAACTTTTTAAGAGAAGTTCCCTACAGCAGAGATGTTTCCATAACATAAATAGCCTGTTTGTAAGGAATTGTTAAAATTTGTTTTACAAAAAAGTGCATACTGCCTACACAGATTGAAAATATACGCTCGTAGGGATTCTCTCCTGAAAAATTCGTGAAGAATACATTTGGTTTGAAACGTCTATCTTTAAAATTAACGCACTGAGCCGAAATTTCCTTAACATGGGATTTCCTATTTAAACTTCACAGCTGCCGGCGATAGTCAGCGCCCTTAAAGCTCGACTTTACCGATTATGCAGAAATTCTTCGTTTTCGTGTCAGGTTTTATTGTAAATGTTTAATTAAAGAAAATTTACTAGTTGTTTAATACTTTTGTATCTCATTTTCACTGTGATATTCCGTGCTGGCTAAAAGGCTGGAACTATTGATAACATGTAATTAAGCACGAAAATATTTAAGAACTCGTCAAATGTAAATTTTATATTATCGTACATTGCCATTAATTACTCTGAATGTGAAATTATGACACGAAAACTAAGGATGTCTGCAAAAGAGGTGGGGCCGAGCGTCAATGGCGTTGGCCACGGAAAAATGTGTTATTTTTTATTACCACATACTGTTCAACTTATAGACATTATCTGTGACTACTTTTTCTTCTGGTAACATTTTTTTTTGATCGCATGGTTTCTGCAAAATGACATGTCAAAGTCAAAATTTTACTGTTTTTGTAATGTTGAAATAAAAAAATCAAACTACTTGCAGAAAATTGAAAAAGGGTAAAATGGTATCCTGACATAACTCATTTTAAGGTATGTTTAGCCNAATCAAACTACTTGCAGAAAATTGAAAAAGGGTAAAATGGTATCCTGACATAACTCATTTTAAGGTATGTTTAGCAAATAGCAAAAGTTTTTTTTCGATAAATTTATAAACGACCACAAATAAAAACTATGCAAGAATTTCCTTATTACTTGCAATTCTTTTTTATTGCAAAAACATTTTCTTTTGCAGTTTTATAGACGTCTCGAAGTAGCTCTTTGCATTTTCTTTCTGTGTGAATTATGTTATTTCTGTATGTAAGATGNAATCAAACTACTTGCAGAAAATTGAAAAAGGGTAAAATGGTATCCTGACATAACTCATTTTAAGGTATGTTTAGCCAATAGCAAAAGTTTTTTTTCGATAAATTTATAAACGACCACAAATAAAAACTATGCAAGAATTTCCTTATTACTTGCAATTCTTTTTTATTGCAAAAACATTTTCTTTTACAGTTTTATAGACGTCTCGAAGTAGCTCTTTGCATTTTCTTTCTGTGTGAATTATGTTATTTCTGTATGTAAGATGGTTATCATTATTTGTGCATTTCTAAAACAGTGAAATTGTGATTTAGACATGTATTTATGCGAAAACTATACGCTCATTTTTTTCGAGGACATCGTACTCGCTAATAATGTATAAAAGTTGAACAGTATGTGGTACAAATATACAATAGCACCTTTTTCTTGGCCAACGCTCTCAAGGGGAGCCTTCCCTTGGCCACGTGCTATCGTCGAAGACTGGGCTAACGAGAAGTAAGTTACTCCGATACTGAACGTCGGTGACTCGGCCGGCAGGCATCTAACACTCGCAGCTCTTCAAACCATCCAATCGCGATCCGAGTTTAAATGTAGAGGTGAGCCGATATGGTTTTTGAGCCTTTTCCGATATTGCCGATACAAACTTACCGATATTGCCGATACNCAGATAAACAATAGTTCCGAATATATTTTGGTTTTCGGACAATATCTGATCGATGGATGCGGGTAAATTAATGATATAAGGGCAGAGCATGCGGGTTTTTTAAACATTGTTTATACAGGATATTTGTTGGGACCATCCAAAAAAAAATCGACTCATACGGGAAAACGACTANGTTGAACAGTATGTGGTACAAATATACAATAGCACCTTTTTCTTGGCCAACGCTCTCAAGGGGAGCCTTCCCTTGGCCGCGTGCTATCGTCGAAGACTGGGCTAACGAGAAGTAAGTTACTCCGATACTGAACGTCGGGGACTCGGCCGGCAGGCATCTAACACGCGCAGCTCTTCAAACCATCCAATCGCGATCCGAGTTTAAATGTATTGAAATACAACTTGAAAATTATTATTTTCGTGAGAATCAGGTGGCCCTACCTACAGTAGGCATACCAAACTAGCTATTGACCTTACGCAGCGGTACACGCAACACTCGTACTTATTCGCAGTACTAATTCTGACAAAATTTGGCGAAATCCTAGGCACACTTTCCAGTACGCCTACTATGTTACGACTTATCTCATATATATATATATAATATGAGAGAGAGAGAAAGAGAGAGAGAGAGAAAGAGAGAGAGAGACGGGCGATATTTACTTATAGCTAAAATCAACAGAAATAAAATTACAAACAAATCCACCTTCATNAGAGAGAGAGAGACGGGCGATATTTACTTATAGCTAAAATCAACAGAAATAAAATTACAAACAAATCCACCTTCATCAGAAATTTCAAATCTAAATCCATTATTAAAATAATATTGTTATTCACCTAAACTTAAATATTAACTGCACCTTGACCTGAAATAAATTATAATAAAAAAATTAGTAAATTAAAATCTTGTAATCTTGTCTGTACTGCTGTGTAGCGTCACTAGTTATTTGGGTATAAGGGTATTTTCGGAATTTTCTTTTTCAAAAATACAAAAAGCTATAAAAACCAATATCGTCTGGGTGGGGACGGTTTTATTTTAGAGATGCATCACACGCGCTGGCCGCCTGGGTAGGCGCCGAACGGTGTGCAGAGCTCCAGCAGAAAACTTTTATTTAAAAACCGCCCAACGTGCCTGAGCGAGGTCTGCTTACGAATTAAGAAACGTTACGCGTCTGTATGCGTTTTTCAGTTCCTCCATTTCTCCCTACAGCAGGTTTTTGTGATAANCGAATTAAGAAACGTTACGCGTCTGTATGCGTTTTTCAGTTCCTCCATTTCTCCCTACAGCAGGTTTTTGTGATAATGAAAATGGCTCAAACGTTTTTTTTTTAAGGTCATTTTTAGGTATGAACATTCCGGTACAAAACTATAAAAAAGGAATAGGGACGTGCATCAAACCTTTATTTTTATCATAACGTCATAATGTCTTCACTGAAAGTCTTATAGAGGCGTTATCGACGGCAAGACTGCACGCCAGTTCAGTGTTTTGCGCGTAGAGGCGATGACGGAGTTACTGCGCATGTCTCAGTCCCTAACGCTCCCACCCTTAGGCCTCACGACGCCGTGCGANCGAATTAAGAAACGTTACGCGTCTGTATGCGTTTTTCAGTTCCTCCATTTCTCCCTACAGCAGGTTTTTGTGATAGTGAAAATGGCTCAAACGTGTTTTTTTTTTTTAAGGTCATTTTTAGGTATGAACATTCCGGTACAAAACTATAAAAAAGGAATAGGGACGTGCATCAAACCTTTATTTTTATCATAACGTCATAATGTCTTCACTGAAAGTCTCATAGAGGCGTTATCGACGGCAAGACTGCACGCCAGTTCAGTGTTTTGCGCATAGAGGCGATGACGGAGTTACTGCGCATGTCTCAGTCCCTAACGCTCCCACCCTTAGGCCTCACGACGCCGTGCGANTAGAGGCGATGACGGAGTTACTGCGCATGTCTCAGTCCCTAACGCTCCCACCCTTAGGCCTCACGACGCCGTGCGAAATTCCTTCAACCACCTTTACAGTCGCTCAAACCTCTTCACTCACTTTTCGCTTAATCTTTCTTTGCGGCAGGAATGGCAATTTTAAAGACAGCCTGGCATATGCTTGCCCGTTTACTTATATTTTATGCAACTATGCGATGTACGTGTGTTGTTAGATTTGCCAGCAGAAACTTCTACAGACGCAAGTACTGAATACTGACATTTTCTGTAACTGCGCACATAAAATGTTATATGGCGAAGTGGAATGAGTGTGTACATTTCTATATGTAACTATGACTCAAAAATTTCAAAGTAAGTTAATGCAAAGATAAACACACATTGACGTTCAATACTGTGCATACATGTTATTCGCCGAATTCAGATTTGAATTTAAATAGTAGAACAATTTTAATGAACGGGAACAAACGAGACACTAACATGGTTACTTTGCCTTTCAAAATACTTATAGCCCAGTCATATTAGGTAAAAAAAGAGGTCAACCTCGGAATGAAAGATAATAAGCTGTAAATTGGTATAAGCCTTTGTTTTGTCGTTCTTAATGTTGTCTCAAAAGTCACCAATGTTATCGTGTCCGCGTCTTAAGATATTGAAGGTCAAAGGTCATAAAAATCGGTTTTTCGCGAATATCTCGCTTTTTATTGCTTAAATAAGATTT